>VXAK01011598.1:2203-35492 GCA_013399435.1 Arenaria interpres | reverse complement strand
TAGGGTTCTCCTAGATCATGAATTGCCTTTTCGTCTCAGATATTGTTTTGTTTCTTAGTTCTCTGCACATCATTTCTATGGTCCAAAGACATGTGATTGTCTTTAGCCAACTTTCACACTTTTTACAATGCCTAGTTAAGAACTGAATCCTACCAACATGATTCAAGTGTCATAGTTAGCAGCATTTAATGAGATACGATATTAAATGTGTCTGGCAAATAAAGAAATAAACAAACAAATAAATCCTGACATCACAGGAGATGAATTGCCTGAACTTACTACTTATATCTCTTCTTGTTCAGCTTGCTCTTTTGGATTTCTGCCCCTAGAATCAAACTCCATGACGATAATGGGTTGATTAACTTCCAGGTTTGTTTATAATTTTCTTACCTTTCAAACTGGAAAAGCAGAAGAATATAAGAGGGGGCTGGTGAAAATATAATAACTATTTCAAGGAGTGCTTTCTTATTACAAAATTTAATGTGAAGGAAGTAGAAAATCTCATAGAAATACGATGTATCAAAGCTTTGGAAGCTAGATGTGTATATAATTTTAGTTGTTTGCCAAACTTGGAACTTCTACTCAAAAAGGAGAACATTAAGCTTATTAAAAGAGTAAAGAGACAACTATTAATGCATGTTTGAAGCAGGAAAGGTAAACACACATATAGAGGATATAGGATCAAAAAAAATTTAAAAAAGTCATGAGAATAAAAACCTGCAAGATTTGCCTGATTCTGTGGGAATGTCATTGTGATGTTAGAGCTGATAATTAGTTTCAAGCAGTGAAGGAAATAAAGGGCTCTATCAGACTGCATTAATTGAACTACTGCCATAGGGTCACCATATGCCCCTTTGTAACACCAGGACCAGGTTGATAAACACTTCCTTTGTATATCTTTGTATCTCTTGCTACTTTCTTTTCTTCCATTTTATGGGTAAGGCAACAAGTATATGACAAGCCAAAGAAACTAAAAAAGAACTGGTTTGTATTTAGCTTTTTCTTACCCAGCCTAGCCTCTCTTATTCATGGGTAAGGAAAACACTATGGGTGTGACATGGCAAAGACTTCTAGGATTGTATATGTATAGCTGCTGGTGATGAGTAGATCTTTCTAATTTCTGTCAAATTTTAAAATAGATGATCAGACAGAGTAATAATGGGTGCTCTATGAGTAGTTGGATGTGTAAACACAGGCAAGTCAGGATGTCAATGTAAATTATGATTAATGTATGAAAGAAAATTTTAAGACTCTTTGAGGTTGTCTGTTATTGTGCTTAGAGAGGGAATGAAATAAAAAGAATTGTTTTGTGGTAAAATCGTGGAAAGAACATATGAGTATAAAATTTTAGCCCTCATAAAGAAAATAGCAACTCTCCTAATAATTTCAGTAGTGTTAGGATTTCATCCCAGCTTCCTATTCCTGTACTGCTAATAACTGGATATATAACCTGGGCCAAATCTAATGGCCTATATGGGTCTCTTCTGTAATCATTAAAATGGGAAAATGTATTGTTCTTTTCGTACTTGTTCAAAGATAACGATGTCCTTGCACAAGGGATGTTATGTATGTCCATGAGATGATTACTGTGGTCACTCTATAGCTGGACAGTGCAAAATATCTTTTTTTTTGGTTGTTTCCTTTTGACTTTGCCAGTTTGGTGTCTTTGCACAACCAAAATCGTAATTGTTCACATCCTTATTATGAATCAACACCTTTGCTCAGTGAAGAAAGGCTCTCAGGGAGATTTCTCACAATATTTAAGCTGACTTTGTAAATTGTACTGTGGGCAAGCTGTGGGGATAAAAAACGGGGTATGGGGGGTTACTACTCGCTGGATTTTAAGAAACACTGACGACTGACAAATCCAAAAGTAGGGGCAGATTCTTACCCACTGTCCTTCAGATTCTACTTCTTGCCCTCCACTGGAGAAGTGGCCTTTGGGAGTCATAGTGTTTCAGCTCCATTTTCAGTTCAAGTGGTCTTCCAGAGTGGTGGTATGATATAGGTTGTATTTTAGACATCCGTTGACTCCTTAGGATCCTTATTTAGGCAGACAGGATTTTCAACTTCATTTTGATTAGCAAATCTGCTGCCTTATCCTGTACTGCTATTTTTTTTCTGGAGTTATCAATTGCTTTCTAGGCCTCTTCCTCATGTGAGGTCCTACTTGTTTCCAATGCTTAAGGTCTGCCACCCCCCCGGGTCCAGAATCAAATATGCTGGCAACTTTCACAAGCACTAAATTCATCTAAAACATATTTATTAAAGAAACCCTTCAAATTAGAACCAGAAATTATTGTGGGGAGATGAGGAGGGGTGCAGAAACCCTTAGTGGTTTAAAACTAATTTCATGAACACTAGAAATATAAAGGAAAGGCTTAAGCATGAGAGAATTTTCTATATGCTGCATATTGCAATCACAGGAGGACAATAACTCAGGCCCTCTCAATCAATTCCAATTTTTTATAGTCAGCCATTGTAAAGCATTTTGCGCCCTGATTACACAGCAGCTGCTGAGACCTGAACTTCCTGAAGCTCAGAACAGCTGATCCCAATGAATAAATAACCAGTCTTCTAAGACTCATGGTACCTGACCTACTTTTCAGAACTTTTCCCAAAGGTGTCACATACCAGTATATAATTCCCCCAACAATCAAACCATGCAGTGCTTTTGATTCTGTTCCATACGCAAAACCTCCCTTTCAAGAACCCGTTTTCCCAAAGATCATTTGTATGTTGAGTCATACATCATGTAATAATTTTTGTCCATAATTGTTCCCAGTTGTGAAGCTCTCGTATATACTGAAAAATCAAGGATGGGTGAAAAACTAAAGATCACCATGAAGTTTTGCTTGCTTTTAGGATCCCTTTGACTACTCTTTGAAAGTGCTTAGAGAAGTATTTTTTCACCACTTCCTTTTACAGCTTGGACAAGAATACAGTGATAGAAACAATGGCCTTTTGCCTAAGGCTCTGAAATAAGTTCCTGGGGCCTGATATTTAGATTTTGGCTTTGCCACAGATTTCCTGGCTGATCCTAGGGAATTCACTTAGAACTCCACCAAACAAAGGGATGTGGAGGTTTTAAGTCCAGTGCTGCGGTGCCTGAATTTTAGGCTCCTGGCCCTCAGGTTAAGCTTTAAAACCTGGAGCTGAAAATATGACTACACAGTGCACCAAGAAAATTAGATACATGTGTAAAAATATTAAAGAAACCTTGACAGTAAAAAGGTGAAGGATCAAGTTGAAGTGGACAGGAGAATACCCCTAGAGTCAGGTACTTGTTAATGCTGAGCATAAGATTGCTTATGGAACTTCAGTCTTTTTCATTGCTCCTGGCAGGCATTTTGAGTGCAGAATTCTCTTATAAAGCTAGATGCCTACAATTATTCCTTAAAGAAGAATGTCTTTTTTTTAAAGGCATTTGATACCACTGATGTTTGTCTTCTTGTAACACTATGTTACAGCATTCATCTGAGAAGTAGGAATTTGGATTCTCTCTTCGGTTTAGCAACATTAAAACTTCTCACATGAAGGATCCATAGTCTACCTCTTAGGCAGTTATCCAATATATGTGATTTTCTGTACCATAGTGCTATCCCATGATTTGTAGAAGTAAAATTCACAGTTTTGAAAGGAGGGGATGAAAACAAATACTTCTTCTAGATGAGTGCATAACCTTTGCATGGCATCATTCTCTTTCTTGGAGGTGGTTGGTTTTTTTGTTGTTGTTGGTTTTGTTTGTGATTTTGTTTGCTTGTTTTTAAACTCTATGAATCTCTCATTCTTCTAAATAGAGAAAAGAAAAAGCTGTCTGTCATTTTGCATCTCCCAGTGTCATGCAGTCTCTGCAGCTAGGCTTCTATGTCTCTGTAAGCAAATAATTAAAACAGTCGTCTCAAACACTGTGTAACAAGTTCTTTCTGTAGTATTTCCAACAAGAATAAGAATAGAAAGCACTAAAATTTTCACAAAAAGCCCTCTGAGAATTCCAGCCTCAATTTCCAAATTAAGATTCAAGCAGAAATACCCAACATCTGAGTACTAAATTTTAAATCTCAAAAATCTCATGAGAAAGAATTCATAGAATCAATGTATTGATCACAGTAGTTAGAGCTGAAATTTGGTTTTCTTTGCAATCTACCTTGCCAGCTGCTTATACAAAACCACATTTCCTTTGGTCAGAAATTTGTAGTTTTGGTTTAATACCAAACCAATGGTCTGATCTGTTCTTTAGTCTGATAAGTACATAAATAAATTAAGAAGATCTAGTTTTCTCACCATCATTATTAGTCTTACTGAAACATTCAACGCTCTGAAACCCCATCTCATTTTCTTGTAAAATGTTATTTATTCGATGTATCTCTAGTGAATTTAAAATCAGGCCAAGTTTGAAGTTTCTGACATAAATCAATGTACGCAGTTGACTACGAAGATGAAGGGATAGCACGGTCTGGCAAAAACATTTGTGTGTGTGCTTCAGTTTAGCTTAATCCTGAAGGGACTTAAACACTGTAAATTGGTTGGGTAGATGATTAAATGCTTTGAGGAATCAAAACCACTGACTGCACCGGATACCCACAAAACAAAAGTCTGGAATGAAATGTTGGACTCTGGCAGAAAACACATAAATGGAAAAGAGGAACTAGAACCGAAAAAAAAATAAAATAAAGAAAATAAGTCTGAAGAGATGGACGGCAAATATTCTAAAAAACTGTTCAAACTCCAGAATATTACACAACTAACTTTGGAAAGAAAAATTAAAAGAAAATAATAACAGAATTAAAATAATTTAACCCAGAGTCTATGAATATTTAAAGTATGAAATTAATTTTCTTTCAAATAGTGTGTTAATGAGGGAATTTTGAAATATTGCCTTTTGGCATAATGTCTGTTTACTTTTCACTTTCATGAGCAAATCTGTGAACAATAATGCAAAGCTTCAAAGTTAAGATAAAACAAAGAAACGCATAAGGGCAGGTAAATGGAACTGAAAACTAAATTCAGCTTCTCAGGATTTTGCAGGGAAAATTCAATAATTAGGATAATGGACATTGGCAAGGAAGGATTTAGTGTCCCAGAACTTTCCATCATCTTCATTAAGCCAGAAGCATGTGTGCACTGCAGCTGTATAAGAACTTCCTAGATCAGAAGAAATGAGTGAATTCTAATTTATACCTACTTTGGTGAAAATGGTGAGGGATCATTTTTACAAGGAAGTAAGCAAAATAATGGGTTGGGACTTCATACTCCTGCATTTAATTTCCTCTTCTGTACAGAGATTTCCTGTGTGTCTTGGAGCAAATTGTTTAAGCCCTCTGTGCCTCAGTTTCCTTCTAGAAATAGGGCTAACAGCGTTCCCTTACTTTGGGGGAACTTTTGTGAGGGTAAGTATTGTCAAAGACTTAGGAGTCTGTCTAGTACAAATTGCTTTAGGTAGGGGTAGCTGAAGAGGTTCTTGTACTCAGCTCTGTACTTGCTCCTACTGTCCATATCAGGTTGGTCAGCACCTGAAAAGTTGCATTTTGGTACAGCTGCTGTTTCAGTTTTAGACTCAATACAGAATTGACAGTAATTTGTGTTGGTAGAGTCTTCTTTTCCCAGTCTGTAAAGCTCAAGCGAGACACTTGAATGCCTGTAATATAACAATCTGCACATCTCACTTCCAAGTTAAAAATGGACTGGGTCATCTGAGATTGTGACCTCAGCCAAAACAAATTAAAAGCATCCCAATGCAGGTCAGGTGTTAGTGACGTACCTGTGTTGAGGCCATATTTTACACCACTCTACAACAGACAACGAAGGAGTGCAACCTAATTGTCACCCATACCCAGCACATGTCACTTCATCCTTTTTTATACTCTCAGAAAATAATTCCTCTTTCAATGGTCAGATGGTGGGAGTGTGGAGGCTTCAAATAGTCTTGGGTTTGTATATGTGTACATTTCATCCTGGAAATACATCTCTGTAGTTTATTTTGGATTAGGTTTGTATGCTTTAATTTGTACTGTTGGCAGTCAGGGACTGACATGCTGGACTCAGCTGTGTAATTGTTCTTAGTCTGTCCTGAGGAAGCTAAATGAACTGCTGAAGTCACACAATACACAAAGAGATGGAGTTTTAGACAACTCTGTCCTTTGCTTTCTAGATTTTGTTCTTCACAAATCTGGTTGGAAACAGAACAGTCTCCACATCCATTAAAAGCAATTTCTAAGTACATGTTCATAACTTTTCTTCCAGGCCTCTGACCTAATCCTGCAGATATTTTCCAGGCATGTGAAGGATAAGAAGGCACTTACGAGCAGTCAGCATGGATTCATAAAGGGGAAGTCACGCTTGACCACCCTGATAACCTTCTACAATGAAAAGACTGACTTGGTGGAGGAGGAGAGAGCCGTGGATATTGTCTATCTTTATTTCAGTAAGGCTTTTGACGTTGTCTCCCATAAGGTCCTCCTAGAGGAGATTACGAAGTATGGTCTGGATGGGCAGACAGCAAGGTGGATTAAAAACTGGCTGAATGGTTGGGCCCAGAGAGTGGTGATCAATGGCATGAAGTCCACTTGGAGGCCAGTCAGTACCAGTGCACCCCAGTGGTAAATGCTGGGTCTGTTACTGTTCAATACCTTCAGTTTCTGTGAAATCGTCATCATGGTGTACCTCTGTGAAGTGCCTGTACACTGATTCCTGCCTCACGATGAACAAACAGGAGTAACCAGAGGTCGGTGTGCAGTTCCACGGCTGTGATCTCATTGGAATCACAAAGATGTGGTAACTAGCTGACTTGACTGGAGTACTTAGTACTTCCATGGATGAAGAATAGCTCTTTAGGAAGGACAGGATCGGACTGTGAGGAAAATTGCCCTTGAAATAAGGGAACAGCATGAATGCATGGAGCTCTACCTGGGGAAAGATGATGACCCAGATGAGAACATATGGTTCAGGATGGGGAGGGGGGCATAAATTGAGGAGGTACTGTGGTAAATATCTGACTTACCACAGTAAGTATCTTATCTTTCTGACTGCCTGATTAGGAAGAAGCAGTTGAGGCCTTCTTCAGACAACTGAGAAAAGCCTTACGTTCACAGGCCCTTCTCCTCATGGAGGGGCTAGAAGCAGCCTGAGATCTGCTAGAACAATAATACAACAGGGCACAAAAAACCCAGGAGGTTTCCAGAAGGCATTGGTCACAAACTTTTAACGCAGGTGACTGAGGAACTGACAAAGGAAAAAGCTCTGCTGGAGCTGGGACTAACAAACATGGAAAAAGTAGCTGGGGATTGAAAGTTCTGGGCAACCTTGGCCACAGTGACCATCAGATGGTGGAGTTCAGGACAAAGACAAACAGCAATTAGTAGAAATTGAAATCCAGGGAATTCCATTTAAACATAACAGGTGTTTTTACTCTAACAGTAACCAAACACTGGAACAGATTGCCCAGAGATGTTCTGGAGTGTCCTTTCTTGACAGTGCTCAAACACTCAACTAGACATGGCTCTGAGCAACCCAGTCTATGTGACCCTGCTTTGAGAAGGTGAGGCTGGACCAGTCAATCTCCAGAGCTGTCTTCCCACTTCACTCTTTCTGTGATTCTGTGACATCACTTTTCAAACGACCAGTTTCTGAATTTGAGACTGAATTAATGCTACATTTGCAGGACACAGGAACAAATATGAGAGAACCAGCACCAACCCAGTGATGCATGGGGAGATAAAATTCTGTGTGGCTGTCAGTGGCCAGCTCTCTGTGCCACAAGATGGCACTCTAGAGTAGTTTTGATGTGGACAGAGTTGGGCATTGCAATGTTCTGAAATCCCATAGTTCTGTATTTGTGCTAAAATGGTGTGATAGTTTGCAGTATGACACATTAAACTCATTCTAATTCAAAATGCCTTTCTATTTTAAAACTTCTCCAATTTGGACATAATAGAGACCCATTTCTGAGGATGTTGAGTTTCAAACAAATAGCATAAACGTAAAAAAAAAAAAATAAAAAGGGGAAAAAAAAGAGCTTTGGTCAAAGCCTTCCCACCTGTAACACAGGACCTAGAGGAGATGGAAGATGCATAGACTTTGGCATAAATTTTAGGTGGGCCCGTTTATACTAGAGTGAGTTTCTTAGAACATGGAAATATATGATGAATGACAATGGAAAGTCAACACAATATATTGTGCCAAATTTAGGGTGAAGTATCAGGGTACATTTATAATATATTATTGTAATGAATGAAATGAACTAACAAGTGATGCAAAAATTCCAGTACTCCACATTAAGTAAGAAGAATGGATAAGAAAAAGAGCTACAGGTTCATAAGAGACATTAAAATAACCATTCTACTGATCAAAGGTATGATCAAACTGTACTCAAGCCTGTCATAACAAATGTTTGGAAAAACATGATCTGGATTTGAAAGGTGCATCTAGCATACAATTATATCTAGCTTTTTATTGTCTATCAATATTGTTTACCAGCTCCTACCTGTAAAGCAGGGGTAATAGTGCTTTCCTTCCTCGTGTTTCAGAAGATACATCTGTTAAAATATGATATGACAATTGAAGTAACAAAGTAATTAAAACAGAAAGCAATGAGATTGCAAAGATCTTTCCCTTTCTCTGGCAGGCTTTGCCATCAGCAGTCTAAGCTGTAAGGAACAGTCATTTTCACTCTGTACCTTAAGAATTTTACCAAGTTCTTGAACCATTGCTAGGTTCTTGCTGTGGACATTAAATAGTGAAAATGGAAAATGAAACAGCTCCAAATTTAGTAACTCCAGGTAACCTTGCAACAGTTCAGGTTCAATGGATTTTTTAAAGAAGGATTTATTGTTCATTGCAGGCAGAATCCATTCCTCACTGAAGCAAATGGGAAAATTTGAATGTAAAAAGCAAGAACAACAAAAAACTTCAAGAAGTCAAGTGAGATTTGCCCCTTTTGTTAAAATTAATGGAATGGAAAAGAAAGTAGTAAAATGCCCAGAAAAGATTCAGCACTATGAATTGTACTAAAGAATAAGCATGGGACTAGAAACTCTGCTCTGGGAAACCTTAGAAGTGAAAGTTTGTAAAAGTCCAGGTCTCCACTGTCTTTAGAAGTAACTTATGGGCTTCCTCTAGTGAAATCCTTGAAATGAATAAAAAGTATACTGCAGGAAGGCAATGTTGTCACAAGTAGTTTCATCATAATTAGCTCTTTCCTTCTGCCAACATCATCTCTCCTGCCATTGCCACTAATTGCATTGTTACAGTAAGCAATTTTAAACAGGATGTCAACAGAGAGTATTTATTAGGTAACTATTACATTAAAGAAGTACTGATAGCATAGACAGTGATGACAGTATACTAAATAATTATTATTGGTCAAAATTTGTAAATGAAAGACTTCATGGAAATTGATTAGTTAAATTGCAAGGTACTTAAAGTACACCTACCCGAACCAGTAATTTGGTATATTTTACCAGTACGTAAACTCAGCTGACAATAAATTACTTGTTCAAAACTATTCTTATCTTTATGTATTATGGTAGAACTGGCAAGCTTCAGCTAAGAGCATTATCCCATTGTGTCAGGCATGGAACAGAATGTAAAGTTTATTAGCTAAAAGCAAGAGAAAGTTAAAGGTAGGAGTGGTCATAGACAATCAACAGAGGTGACATTATTTGTCTGAGTACACATTGTGAATTTCTGGTAGAGAGGGAAGTACAACTCAAGATTCCTAAATTCCACTCTAGCCTCGTGTTCAGTACATGGTGTCATTAGAAGAAATGTCTTCTGAGGGAGCAATTCCGCTCACAAATAGGTGCAGTTGGTAATATTTGTTCTTCTTATTGCCTGGTGCTGAAAGAATAATCTTTCTGAAAGCAGGTTGTGGTCCACCTCAGCCTGTTTCCCAGTCTCAAAGTACTCACTCCACAAGACACGGGAAGACTGAGGAACAAAGCTATGATTTTTTTTGGCCACTATGGCTGCAACTGAGCAGAAACCATCTGGGGTGAGCAACTTGGCTCAGAATAGCATAAAGATAAATATTAGAAAGTGTATGCATCTGAATGTATTAACTTTCTTGTTCTTTTCCCCTTTTGGTTTCTGTGCTGTCATAGAGTGGGAAATGCTAGAAATTCCATAAAATATGGGTTTATGACTTTTTTAATGTTTGTGATACTCCAAAAGAATCTCTGAGCAGAATATCTTTGGAGGATGGTCTTTGGAGAATGTTTTTGGAGACGCATTGTGTGTTTATTTTAGGAATTTGAACCTTTGATGCATTTTAGATCTTTTTACCAGCATTTAGGTGGCCCTGTGGTGGTCCAAATACCTGTTTTCATCATTACTGTACTAATTCAAAACAAAAAGATTCTTATTACCACAGAAAACAAATAGGAAGCATATCAAAAGCAAGCTATAAGGGACATGGTAATGTTTAGGAAGATCTCTGAATGATTTAAAGCAATATAAGCTTTTTGTTTTATAAATTATGCTTTTAGAATTATGGCATTTAGTCTAAATTAGATTAAGAGGTTAGGGGAAGATGAATCATAGGAAGTAATAAAAAGATTTCAAGTGAATGAACTTTCTACCTTATTCACACAGAATCAGTTTAACTACGAGGTAGAAGATGGGGTGGTCCACCTAACAGCGAAGGAGAAAAATTAGGCACAAATTAGATTTAATCTGCCCAGAAATTCTGCAACAAATTAAGAACATCCATCTGCTACATTTGTGTGAATGCAAATTCACATTGGATACTGAATGATAAAAAAAGCGACTCTTTTATCTGTTTTCCTTGGAAGTTCAGTTCCAGCTGCAAGCACAATGACTATCATTCTGATTCACGGCTTCACATCTGATGTTTGAATAAGGCTTATCCCTAACTGTCTGGCCACTAGTTAGCTTTTTTAATATCTCAAGATCTATAAATTTCAGCAAATAGGTTTCCTTCCTTATTGGTCCATTTGTAAGGATTTCACATATGTGTAATTGTCATTTATGAAGTGTTTGCTTCATAGAGCATTTGCTGTAATCCATGGTGAATATTTTCAGTATTTTTTTTTTCTGAATTCAGACCTTCAGAGTATTTGCTTTCCTTAGAGACTGCTTCCTGGGCTCAGTTTTTTATTTGCTTATCTCATGGGTCAATACATGGGATTTGCACTGGTTTCACACCTCACCTACTCCTCCTTTTTTTAAAGTCAACAGGAGAAGACCTAGATAATGAATTTTTTTTATTTTTAAATTTTTTTACTCTGGAAAATTGATTGAAGTTTGTAAAATGGATAAGAAGCCACTGAGGCACACAACTCCCACAGATTGGTTTCCTGAACTTTCTCAAGGTTTTTTTGAAAGTTAAATGTCAGATTTAAGAAATTATTAGAGAACTGATCTTCTATTTACAAGTCATTTGACATGAAGATGGACTCATACATACTTTGAGCTGTTTGTCTTGCTCAGCTTGGGCATTTCATGGTTCAGAATGGTCTAGAATTCTCAAATTGTTTATTTGAATAGTCTCCAGGAACAGCATGGAAAACAATGGTCTGCTTTTAAAGTAACAAAGAAATATAGAAGTTGTATCCCGTGTGGTTAGAGTGCTCATTCTGGGAGGAGGAGTACCATATTCTGGTCTCAGCTCTAGGCATTATATTCAGTTCATATTATTTAATATATATTTAATCCAAGACATGGAAACCCTTTTGGGATCCAAATCCTTTGCTGAGCAAAGTTCTAAGTATTATGATACAGAGTCAGGCTTCCTTGCATGCTGTTTCTCTGTCCTCACAATGGAAGAAAATAACTTTAGAAAGAAAAGTAGAATGTGCTATTCACTCTGTCATCTGGAATGGATGATAATCAGGTGGTCGGGGCACTGTCTCAGCAGTCATTGGTCTGTGGATTTGAAACTCACCTGTCAGAGAAGGGCTTAAAATCCGGTTCTTTAGCTCTGTGAGGGGGTATTCTAACCACTAAACCATTATACATAGAGGTTCTCTTTTCTTCAGATAGTTGTTTTTTTTTTTTTTTTTTTAAGAAAAGCAAGCAAGCAAAAAAACCAACCCACACTCCATTTATCAAAGAGAGAACAGCTGTAAATATCTACTTTCCAAAGATCTGGAGATCTACACCCTAAGGTAATTAAAGAGACCTCCCTGTATTTTGAACTACACTGCTTGAATACATAACAAAACTCCTTATTGTATTCCATATAGGTATTCTAGCTTCCTTTGAACATCTAGGAAAAGACAATTCACTTTTATTGTGTGTACATCTCCCACACAGTCACATACAACAAACTATTTCCTACAAAAAAGCTTGTGAAATGTATTCAGAAAATAATGTGTCTGGCATTTTATATTAACAATATAAAATCAGGGCAACTGAAAATCAATAAGTAACTGCAAAGATTCATACTGAATACAAAAATGAAGGTTTCAATAATTGTTCAAAACGGTGACACTGTGGTTGGTTATTTTTGGCAGCTGGACTCTGGGGTTTTTTAATGGGAATTTATTAGTCTTAAACAAAGAGTTTCTGAGAAAGGTATATTACACTGTTTTTTTTTGAAATAAACTGATTTTGATAATTTCTTTTTCAGGTTTCCAGAAAAATAAATTGATTGACTTATTCCTAACTGAAACACAGAGAAATCCAATCTTCTCCATTTGTTAGCACCTGTTGCTGCTGTTGCACTTCCAATAGCTCACTCTGAATCTAAGTATTTGTTCCCCCTTATGGCACTCTACCCTCCATAAATGAATTGTGTGTATCATATTCCAAAACAGCCTGACTAATCTAAAGCTAAAGTACTTGGAAAAGGCTAAAGTACTCACTCTGTCTTTTCTCACCTTTGCTTTTACGTGTATAGTCTGCTGCTGGCCTTGTAGGTCCATGATCCTGGTGGAAAAGGTACACACCATGCCCACCTTCAAGAAGAACAAGAATATCTCAACAGTCTAACCTCAGTTCTTGGGAAGAGTATGGAACAAATACTCCTGGAAGTCGTGCCCAAGCACCTGAAGACAAGGAGAGACAGACAGCTTGGATTTACAATGGCAAATCATGCCTCACCAACCTGATAGCTTCCTAGGATTAGATGTCTGGTTTTGCAAAGGAGGGTAGAGACATGGATGTTGTATACATTGAACTTTAGCAAGGCTGCCATAGTTTTATGTTAGTCAAATAGTTGAAATATGGAGTACATAGTCTGCCGTAGTTTTCTGTTAGTCAAATAGTTGAAATATGGAGTGCATAAATGGACAATAAGATCAGGGTGAAAATTTTGTGGATGACTAGGCTCATCAACAGTATGGCAGCTGGCTGGCAGCTAGTTATCAATGGTGTTTTATGGGGTAAATACGAGGGCCAACACTGTTTAACACTTTTTTTAACAACATGAATTATAAGCCAGTATGCCTTCAATAAGTTCACAGTTGTTACCAAACTGAGGGAGTGGTTTGCACACCGGAGGGCAGGGCTTCTGTTTAGAGAAACCCCATCAGAGGCTTGGAGAAGTAAGCTGATGGAAAATTAATGAAGTTCAACAAAGCCAAATGCAAAGTCCTGCACCTTGGATAGAATAAGCCCATTCACCAGTGCAGCCAGGGGGGCAGCTGGCTAGGGAGCAGCTTTGCAGTAAATGGCGGGGAATTCTTGATGGAAAAAAGTTGAATGTGGGTCATCAGTGTGTCCTTGCAGCAGAAAAGGCCAATGGCATCCTTGGGTTGTTCAAATAAGCGTGTAACACAAGGGCATGTGTTCTCTGATGGCACTTGTGAGATCTCATCTGGAGTGCTGTGTCCAGGTTTGGACTCCCTGGTACAAAAAAGGTGGTCATGGGGCTGGGGCAGATGGCTCACAGGGGGAGGCTCAGGGAGTGGGGTTTGTTCAGCCTAGAGGAGAGGAAGCTCAGGAGGATTTTACTGCTGTCTACAACTACCTAATGGAAAAGCATACGGAAGACAGTCAGACTTAGGGATGGGCAGGGATAGGATGGGGATTAACAACCATATCTTGCAACAAGGAACATTGAAATTAGGTATTAGACAAAAAAATAATTCACTGTGGTCAAACACTAGAACAGGGGCCCAGAAATGTGGAGGCTTCACTGTTAGAAATGTTCAAAGCTTTCACAGTGAAGCGCTGAGCAATGTGATCTAAATTGGCCCTGCAGGCGGGGGGTTGGAACAGATGATCTCCAGAGACTCCTTCCAGTTCAAATTACACTATGACTCTACAGTTAGATTTCCACGCTGAAAGAAACGCATTCATCATAAGAAATATGTGTGATACTGTGGGGATCACACAGCCTGCTCCTCTCTCTGTTTAGTGTGATGTTCTGACTATGCAATGTTTTCTTCGTGCTAGTGTTGTACCTGTGTAGTTCAACAGCTACCTCAGCGTTTTCATCTCTGGAAAAAGCATTTTGACAAACCATTCCAGGCTCCTTTTTACTAGGTTGTTTATGTGGTTATCTTTCAAGATCCTCTAGTTTACTAAAGGCACACTGCATATATATAATTTGGTAACAATTTTCTCCCTGAATAAAAAGCCCACCAGCCAACTATGCTTTAAGCAAAATTTTAGATTCAAGAACAAACATATTAGAAAAACCACTTAAAAACTGAAACTCAGAAAGTCTTGACTCCATTACACACTGAGTCACATTCATCAAAGCACTAGAGTTACAATTTTAATTTACATCAGGAATGAATGGTCTTGATCAGAGCTGATGAAGAACGATTTATACATTAGATAACTTATGATTTGTATTGCATGCATAGAAAGTTTCTTTTCAAAGTTTTCTGTATGCGAGTATTCTGTAAGAATGTTCTCATTTGACAACTCTATTCCCATAGAAGTGAGATTTGCACAATAGGTGTGGGCTGGTTATGACAGTTTGAGCAGGAGAATGGCATTAACATTTTCGCTACTGTTTTCCCCTTTAAAAGAAAAAGAGTTTTACATGTAACTATTGCAGGACCACAAAGAAGATTCATGAAAAATACAAGCCTATAAAACAAAGATTACAAAATAATGACTTCAGTTTTAGCAGTGATTTATATATATGCCAGGAAATAAAGAAAATCTCTCTTTCTAAACACTTGTTCCTTGGTTTAAATGTATGAGAACTTCCTATCCAGGGAATGTATTGATCCTCTAGATATTTTTTTCCCATGGTTTCACATTAACGAGTGATAAATACATTGTGATAAACTGTTGTATCTCAGTATGGACTTAGAGATCCGTTTTTTTTTCCCCACCTCACCAGTAGGAACTGAATAGGTAAATCAGAGATAGAATAACATTTTGTTGCTTTTGTACTATTTGACACATCACTAAGAATGAAGAAAAGTGCAAAAGGAGGAAGAATTAATTAATTATAATGAAGCCTTGGTTTGGCTTTACATGTTTTCTGATCTCTGATCTATGCATAACGGTTTTGGTTAAAACTCCCATCCATTTTGCTGTCAGCATATTTGTTAAACATAAATACTGAAGTTGCCAACCAAAATATTGCAGAGAGTATCAGTTACACAATTCTAATTCTTCCTTATTAAAACAGATACAGGTACAAAATAATAAAAGATATAACAATAAGCACACTGAAAGGAAATACTCCATTTACCATGAAATATTACAGAAATTGAACACTAAAGAAAACAAAAATGATGTCATTAAATAGAAAGGGAAAACAGAATAACTTATTATTTGGTTAGTACTAAGAAGACATACAATTTTATTTCTTCTGTGCATTTAATAACTGGAGCTAATTTCCAATATCTTCAGTTTGAGTATTATGTTTAAATAATAATGGATTTCTCTATAGACATGGATTTCATCATTTATTAATGGGGACATCAGTGCTTAAAGATTAATCTTCAGTTCCTCTCTACAATATCAGAAAGAAGCAAGTCTTTTTGTTCTCCTGCTGTGTATGGTTTTATAACTGATTAAGTTTTATTATTGTATTTTTATATATTTATTTATTTGCAAACATAAAATGAAAATGAATAACCAATACCATTGGTGAGACAATCAGTTTAGCTACTACCAATGGATCTTTATGAAATTTTTGGTGATTAGTAAAGTAATAATGAACATATGTAAAGGACATCGAGGGGAAATTAAGTTATTTTGCATGGAGGCATAAATCAGATCTCTACACAAAAAGGAGCACCTAAAATAACTTGCAGACTTAGTGACTGGCCCATGTTGAACAACTCATGATGTTGTAATAATCTAGTTCCTACAACATCTTCCTAAGCAAGAAAAAACACTTGTTTTTTTTTTAAAAAAACCACAGATGGTGAATGCGTGCATAAATGTAATAGAAAAGTAATGAAATAGACAACAATTGGTTGCATGGGGTGATACAAAAAAAATTGATCTAAGTTGAATAAACTATCTAAGCTACCACACATTTATCAATATTGCTTACAATATTGAACTTCTTTTGATGTTCACCCATCATTAGAATAACCTTTTCAGGAGCAGAAAAATGAATATGTCAATGAGCTAACACTAACAGACACCAATATATTCCTGCTATTGATGTGTGTTCACTCTTTAAATAGGAAAAATGTAATGAATGAAGGCGTAATTGTTCTTCCATGGGTATTACTTTGTACAGTGGCAGAAAAATAGTTACCTGTATTTCCCTTTGTGTCAGTTGCCTCTTATGCTGTCACTGGGCACCACTGAGAAAAGTCCGTCTCTTCATGCAGTTTTCAATCCACCTCGTTGTCTCCTTATATAGCTTATATTTCATCAGCTTTTCTAGGAAGATGCTGTGGGTAAATAATCAAGAATAGCCTTACCATGACATTGACCAGCTCCCGCAGTATCCAAGACTTTTTAAATGTTCCTTAACCTTATCCTCTTTCATCAAGGGCTCTTTCTTGTTCCAGACTTTTCTACTGATTTCAGGGACTGCTAACCTTACTAGTAAAAACTGAAATGCTTCCACTGAAATGCTTCAGTTGAAGCTTGATGAGCATTAATTTGAATCTCTTACTCCACCCTATTAATTGGTTTAGAAGGAGAATCTTTTGCTGATTTTGGATATGAGTTGATGTATGGCTCTCTGGATTGAAACCAGTTTATACTAACTCTTTTTCTTGCTTCCAGGGCACTAAAAGTGTGAGTGGTGGGCTGGAAGAGCATGGGGACAACTAGTCAAAATGTACAATGCTTGGATTATTTTGGCTCTATTTATGCTCATAAAAGTGCCTGGAACTGCCCTCTGGCCTTGAACTCAGCTGCACCAAATAGCTCATGGCCAAACTGTTAAATTATTTTTCCCTCCAAAACAGGACAGCTGCACCCAGACTAATCATCCTTGGCCTATGCTAACTCCAACACTGTGCCTTGAAATTATTTCAGAGAGCATTATTTGGCCTGGCTCAAAACTGTCGAAGGCACTGTTGTAACAGCTTAACAGTGTGTATTATCAGGTTCCAATGCCTGTAAACACTCCCCAATACTGTTTCAATTAAATATCTTTTTTACATCATTCTCTTATTGCCATAATCACCAGTAACTATTACAAGTTTACAGGTCTGAACACCTTCTATAATATCTTGAAGCTGAGTAAAACCAGAATGGTGTAGTTGGGTTTGAATGCCTCATGCACATCCACTGAATAAATTTCTGAATATTAATAAGCTCTACGTCAGGTTTACCTAACACAAGAAGATAAAACATGAGAGAGAAAACTTACATTATAGTATCTAATGAAATCGTACAGGTCAATATGGATAAGAAGTACAGAGGCAACATGCTTCTGGGTAGCTTTTCTGAAGCAAAAATACATCCTTAGGACCTTTTTCTCACTTGCTGTAGATTTACCAGGAGAAGTGGAAGCAGACTTAAGCCTCCTTCACCATCAGCAAATGCAGCATGAATGTAAGAAAAGGGCTACCCTCACTCCTGCAAACTAGCATCAGTTCTAGTCAATTTATTCTTATATTCATTAGTAGTTTCATAAAATCATAGAATCATAGAATGGTTAGAGGTGGAAGGGACCTTAGAGATCTTCTGCTTCTATCCCCATAATGTGCAACCCTGATATAGCAGTTCCATACCACTGCACTTTTTTTGCTGTTGTTTTTATGCATAGGTTTGAAATTTTATTTTTCTCTTTCAGTTAGAGGAAAACAAACTTATGACATGACACAGGGAAAAAATAACTGGAATTTCTTAATGGACTGTTATGAATTTAGAAATCAAGTTCAGCCAGTGCCAGAGGATTAAAGAATTAAAATTATATAACTACAGCAATTACGTTATGAAATGTTTAGTGCAGAACACTAGTAGAATTTTCCTGTTATAATCAAAGATTTCTTACAATGTCCCTTTGCAAGCTTCACATCAAGAAAGCAAATGGTTGACTTTCTGTGAATCCACTAAGTAAAATTAGCTAAATGAAGATCAGATGACGTGTGAGCAGAATTATCATCTGCTTGGTTGAAGATTAAAGGTAGTTCACTCATAGATTATTAGTGAATTCCTGGAACTGGTGTAGTTATTGGCAAAACTCCCTCTGTTGTCAGTAGATCCTGAATGTCACCCTGTATAGTCACTGAAGATCAATAAGAGAGAAATATTAGCTCAGTGGCTAAAAAACTCATTTGGATCATCATTCTTACAAAAAAGATAAAATTACCAAACACTCACCCATTATCAATGCAAAAAAAAATTTTAAAAAATTGACTGAAATTAAAAGATGGCGTTCATGCGCCTTTCTGCTGAAACAGATTTCCTCACCTACAAGTTAAATTAAATTTAGATACTTCTACATCATGTATTAAAGCATATTTTTGGTGGAAAGTGCTATTTTTGACTTAAGAACAGATGGGTCATTAGATCTGATTAGTTCAATTTGAATAATGCAAAAATGATCTAAATGTAGTAATTGATGTTGTATGAAAGAGAAAGATTTTTTTTTTTTTTAAATTGGATTTCTTTAGCAACCAGAACAGTAGCTTATGTATTTAGCCTGCCAAAAATTCTGCTTGTTGCTTGTCAGTACTGATACACATACTTCCCCTTAAAAGTTTATTCTACTAAGCATAAACCTTAGTTCTCTCCACAGTGGGGAGTGGAGAGAAATACATATACAACACAGTTCACACTACCATGTCTATGGACAAGTGCTTTAAGTAATGCATAATCATTTATTTTTGTAATGCAAATATGCAATTATTTTAGTTATTCCGGTTTTAAAGTATCTTACAGATCTTAATAACTGGGATAATATCATACTCATTCATTAAATGGTTAAAATTTGGGGAAAATATCTATTTTTTCAGAATTACAGTTTAGAGTATTTTTCCATAAGTCATAATATCACCAGGATTAATTTCCTAATAGGTCACTGCTTTTACAAGTACGTTAGAGACAAACAGACTAAATTTTGTTAGCACTTAATAAGTTTTATCTTCAAGATATATGTAAAAGGTTAAACATTTTTTTTCACTCTTTAGATACTTACTTTCTTAAAGAAGGGAAATAGAGATCATATCCACATTTTCACTGTTGGAAAATTTAGTATTGAAGAATATAAAGAACCCTGACTTAACTTTTCTTCTTTATTTTATTTTTATTTTATTGTTGAAATGTTAGTGAAATAAGAGATACTTTTGGCATGTGAAATCTGAAAATAAATAAGCAGGCAATGAAACTAAAGTTTGCTTTCACCATTAGTACAAGCAGCGATATCAAACTCAGTATTTTATTACCATTAACATTTTCTCTATTCATAAAAAAAATGATTGCTCGGTATTTGCTTTCCTACAGATGGTTTTTGGTACAGCATAACCTACATTAATATATTAAGCAGAGGAGTCTTATATCATTAATTTAACAAAGTGTAGAAGATACTTCCTATTTAATGAGGAAAAATGTGCCTGATCATAACATGGGATCTAAGCTGAGGACGTTCTGGAGACTGAAGCCTCTTTCAAAGTTAAGAGATGTCAGTGATATATACGTTGTTGATAAACTGAAATAGTGAAAGAGGTGACTTCACCACCTTTTTTTTTTCTTTTTTTTCTTTTTCTGAGAAGCAAGAGGAACAAGCAGCCACTGTAATATGAAACATTGTGGTTACACTGTTATGATAACATGCTTTTGTCTCAACAGAATTCCTTGTCTTCTCTGAAATATTTCATCAACCAAGAAGGAACAGAGAATAAAGGGAATAGAATGAGAGAGTAACAACTAAGGGAAATAAACCAGCTTTCTCTATCTAACACTATTTTAAAATTCATTTAAATGAAAGATGACATCTGGGCTTACATTTAGAAGAGAAAGGTTTCATTCCATGTTGGGTGTTAGGATGCACTGAGGGGTGGCTGCAACTTGAGGTGCAGAAGCCAGGAGCTGAGGGTGACCCCACATAGTCTCTGCCCCCACTGATTTGGCACACTCCTGCAGGGGCTGAACATGGGGGTCAGAGACAGCACCAGGTAACAGCAGGTCCTAGAATCATAGAATCACAGAATTGTCTGGGCTGGAAGGGACCTTTAAGATCATCTAGTCCAACCATCAACCTAACTCTGATTAAAAAAAACCAAAACATCACTAAACCCTACCAGTCTAATGTTTGTGCCTAAGATCTGCCTCTTAAGGTGTTGAATCTGCAATTGTTTCTTGTGGAT
The DNA here is from genome assembly GCA_013399435.1 of Arenaria interpres. NCBI lineage: Eukaryota > Metazoa > Chordata > Aves > Charadriiformes > Scolopacidae > Arenaria > Arenaria interpres. Next base: position 14,838 of record VXAK01011598.1, on the reverse strand, counting down.
GTTTTACAATTTTTTTCCTTCTGTCAACCTCTGTTTTGTCTCTAGCCAACCCAGCTGACCAGACCTGCAATTCCATCACTCCAAAAGTTATCTATCTCTATTTTTTCACTGATAAAAGAAAAAAAAAAAAAGAAGAAGAAAAATGAAAATATTTTTTCTGTCCTGCATCCCTCCAAGAGCCCAGCTGGGGTCAAAAGTAGATGAGACCAGGAACAGGCTTTAGAAAAGGTACAGTGCAGCCCGAAGTCCATCAGGTGATGGAGTCAACATAGCTTTGAGGTTGACGGCATTGGACTGAGCCGATATGCAGCTCCTTGGCCTACAGACGGGGTGGGTGGGGTTCCCAGGGAAGGTTGGTCAGGGCCAGTAATACCTATTTGTGCCCTCAGGCCCAGGGCCCTGGCCCTGAGCATGTCCATCACACTGAGATTTGTGTCTTGTTCACTTGCTTTATATCCTCTTCAGCTAAGGTAGGCAAGGATGTCCTAATAAAAGCAGGTAAGTGAGTCTGTTAGTTAAAAGTGACCCCTAAACCTTGACAAAGCTTTATATTCTGCAGCAAATGTTTGTCATTTCCAATCCAACTGATGAATGTACTGGGTTTGTAAAGAATACTTAATTCTATCCAATGGTCTGCTAGAACATTTACCTAGAGTTTAAGAAATAGGAAACACAGGATCCCATTATTTTCCTAGAAACAGCCAGATGAAATGTTCTTTCTTATCCTGATAATTGTTCCGGCCTAGGGGAAGGGAGAGGCAGAGTGTCCTGGTTCTCCAGTGACCCAAAGCAGGTAGAAGTTCCCTGTTGTTCTGTCCCATTCATACTTGGGACATTATGGACAACCGATAGAAACATGAAATATACTGTTTTCCGTGTTGTGGGTCCCTAGATTCTCAATAGGTCAAAGAAAAAAGCACTAATACACTTTTTTTTTTCTGCTTGTGGAAGAGCCTTGCTTCTTTCTGTGCCTTGTACAGGAAAATTTTTGTGGTGCTGTTGGATTGCATTGACTTGCTGACACTGTCTCTCTCGAAGAGAAGGTGCCCAACATTTTGGCAGTGCCTAAATTAGCCTCCTAACTAGGTGAGTTTATTCCACTCTTTGTGCTTACAGCAGTCCTGACAGCATGCTGGTTGACTCAAGGATAAGAAGGACTCAGGCAGGTAAAGACTTAAGTATGCTATCTTCAAAGTGGAGCAGGACTCCTGAGGTGAAACTTTCCCCTTTTTCAGTACACCAGCATTAGACTGAAAGAGCATTTACGGATTGCAGGTCTCTGTAGGAGGCCTCTGTTACATTTGGCACAACCCTCTAGTGAAAAAGTACATTCAAATAAGTAAAATGAAAGATTGCAGTAAGCAAACTCCTCCACTGCAGCTCTCTGTAACTTCCCAGATACTAAAGGCAATAACAACTGTTATGGTTTGATACTTCTCTTGCTTATAGCAGTTTGACACCAGAGACTCCAGTGACTTCAGATTAACACTCATGTGGGTGGGAGAATCATCATGGTTTTGGCATTCACAAAGCTCTTCAGTTTTGCTCCACTTTTAACTAATCACAAGAGCACCTCTGCAGGGCAAGTTATTGCCTTTTTCTCTGATTTAAAGAGAGAAAGGGGAACAAAATCTAAATTCTGAAAGTACAGAAAGCAGTGATTAGGAGTCGGGTGTTTCTGCCTGTTTGCTTCATTCTCTCACAGTGAGGCCAGATTCTAGGAAAAGTCACGATGCTCTTCTTCAGGGTCTCATGATGTCATCAGCTGTGCTGTTGCAAGAAAAACTCAGGAAGTTGAATTCAAGTCTTGGCAGGTAAAGGATACTTTTCAGTTTATCTTTCATTTAACTCTCAGGAACTCCACTGCACCCTGATGCACAATTCTTCAATATATCATGAGTAGCTCCAGGATACTCATGTTCAAGCTGCCCCTGGTGTACTTTCTGTGTGCCTTTGGCTGTAGGGTTCTGGATATAGTACACTTTTAATAAAGTTTGTTTTTTATAGCTTGCTTGTTCCATATACAGTCCAAAGTGGGGGACCAACTAGATGCTCTGAGACAGCAGCTGCTAAATCATTTTTTGCAACTGGATCCATTAGTGGAGTGTTATTTGATTGTATCTATTGTTGTTCTTATTCTCCACTTCATGATAGTCACCAGTTTCCTTCCAATTTGTTTTAGCTGTAAATACAAAACAGGAGGAAGAAAACAATCTCGCCTTTGTGACACACAGTGAATTTGGCACTGTACGTACAGTATGTTTTAACTTAATTCCCTTAGAAGCTAGCGATTAGCAGATGTCAATGCCCAGTTTGCAAGTGGAAGCCAAGACAAAGACTAGAGACCTTCACACCAACAATCTGGATATTAAGTAGGAAAGAAAATATTTTCCAACTATTTTACCTCTCTTTGTTTCCTAATGTGGTTGTAGCAATGAGGATTCAATTGGAACAGCTGTGCTGAAAAATCAGATTTTTATCAATTTGGCATCTGTCTAGGAAAAATACAACACAGACTTAAGAGTAGAGCAGGACAGGCAGCTTTAATGTGCTAGCTCTGCAACAAATGACATTTAAAATGGATGTGCTTTGCATTCTGATTTAGCGGGGAAACTGTTGAATTCCACCATGGGATTAATTGCATGCTCTTTGCTGGAGGAACAGTTCTCCAAAAACTGAACATCGTTGGGCTATCCACATGCACTGCATGATTCCTTCGAAACTGAGAAGCCCCTCAGTATTTAGTCTAACAGCTTCTGGACTCTTCTAGTAGCTGCTGACACTGAAATTATTGAATTGCTGAATCACTCAGGTTGGAAAGGACTTTGGGAGGTCTCTAATCCAGTCATGCTCAAACCAGGGTCAACCAAGAATTCAGACCAGATGTCTCAGGGCTTTGTATGGTTGGATTTGAAAACTTCCAAAGAAAGAGAACCTGCAACCTCTGGGGCAACCATTTTCAGTTGTTACGTTAATAATTTTTTTTTCTTATATTCAGTCAGAACCTCTCATATGTCAATTTATGACTACTGTCCTATTCTTCTGCTGTACACCTTAGTTAAGAGTCTAGCTTCATCTTCTCAGTAGTTCCCTCATAGGCACTGGGGAGATGATGTTAGGTTCCCTGCACTGATCCTTTTCCAGGATGAACAAACCTAGCTTCCTAAGTCCTAAGGGTAAAAGTGGTCCAGCCCATATTCAATTCCATTTCTACCTGTCTTTTCCAGCTTCATGTCTTTTACCTGCTACTCTACTGAAGAGTATAGAAATCCCTTCTTTTGCTCCTTGTCTTTTAACTGGATCAATAAATAACACGTGGATCTGGGTTTATCTAGTTATCTTTTTCACTTAGTGGCTCAGAAGGCATTGTTCCATTGGTATTGGATTGCCAGTTGAATCAGAAAGAGAAAAGAATTATCCCTGATGTGAGGGATAACTACAGATATAGAAGATGAAGACCCAGAAAAATGTAGTTCACAAGTGGAAAGTTTGCAAACATTCTAGGCATTTTGTCATATATACTCATTTTTCTTTCTGTTGTTAATGCTAGCAGCAACTATCTGATATTTCATTCTGTACAACAAAAAAGTAATTATATGCGCTATTGGCAGGGTGCTACCTGTGGCAATTAATTTAGACTGTCTAGTGATTTATGAGTATTGTCTCTTTGTGTACAGGGTTATGATGCACTTAATAATCTTAATTGATTAAATCAAACAGGCTAGATAATTTTAATTCAACAAGAATATTTTACAATATTTAAAGCAGGTTTGAGTTCTGAATGAGTTTAGAAGTTCTCTGAATAGTGTCTTAATAAAAAAAAAAAGAAGAAAAGAAAAATAAAAAAGAAAAAAAAATCATGGGAGTATAGCTTAAGAGAGGAGATCTTGCCAGGATATTCCAGGATTAGATTGCACAAAATGATCTTTCATTCCAGTACAGAGCAATAGAAAAAAAGATACATCAGCAATATTGTAATTATCCATCAGAAAGCATTGCCCTTCTCTGACAATGTTACTAACTGTGACTTTGTATTTGGCATCAAGACTGCACTACATATATGTAAATGACTGTGCTAGGAAAAGTGCATGAAGTGCATTTCTCTGGAAATCGTTTTTCACTAACACAATTATGTTTTCATATGACCAGAAAAAAAAATATATTTTTTTGGCTTGAAATATGTTCAGAAATTTTTAGGCACTCATTTCAAAAGCTGTTGTTCATAGAAACCCACTGAGGTTGCTGAAACAGGGGCTCAAATATCTTTAAGAACCTGCTTTTTACTCTAAAATCCTGACCTAGACCTGTATTCAGAACTACAAGAGTGCCAAATCATATCCATCAACTATATTCTTCATTACTGAATTCTCACTTTTATGGATTTGAACTGAGGTTTATAGAGTATACCTTCTACATATTGATGGGTTTCCTCCTAAATGCAGTTCTAGATCCTACTTTAAAAATAGATACATTCAGCATAAGTGTCATCATGCTTTTCACCTGTTCTTTATTCCCGTCTGTTTAATATTGAGTGGTTAGAGCTATCTCAGAGGTCTTGATGAAGGCTTCAATTCTATTCTCTCTAAGAAAATTCGAGCCTTGTTTGCCCATATTAATATGAACAAACCAGTGGACTGAGATTTTTGGGGGAATGTGTGGGAAAAGAGACATCCTCATCACTCATGTGAAAGCTGGTCCACTGTGCAGAAAGCAGAAAGTTCAATGCCTTTTACATTGGAAGGGATATATATTATAAACACTCACTCTCTAGGAGACTCCTTAAAAAGCCTTTTCATGGTAAAATCATGGCACTGTGCACAAAATTATTACAGATTCATTGACTTGTGGAAGGAAACTATAATAAGAATGTTAGCCTCCCATTTAGACATTACACCTGAAGAGCAGGGGAAGGGGAGAGGAGAAAACTCCTCTTGGATTGTGTGTAGATTCCCAAGGGTTCAAGGGCTTGGTAATTCTTTGTGTCTCTGTGAGGAGGTGTCCTGAGCTTTTCCCTAGAGCCAATGAAGGGAAAAATTTGGTTTAACGAGGAGAAGGCTCTCTTTGGGAAATGGGGAATATTACTGTAGAGACTACAGGCAAGAGTTTTACTTAATTCTAGGTTATTTAATCAAACTATTGCTATCTGTGAATCATGAGTAGTGGCAAAAACTGGGCAAATGAGAAATCAAGGTGAGAAACTGACGCCCAATACTGAAATGTCTATTTCTCTGAGAAATTTTATAATTTTATGAGTTAAGAATTTTCTTGAAGCAACATAGTATATAGAAAAACCCTGAGTATATTCAAAAATTATTTATGAAATACATTTTGAATCTTGTCCTTTTTTAAATCACCTCTGATTTTTTTTTTTCAGTTGGCTTTGTCTAAATGAACCTATAAAAAGAGAAAAAATATGTCAAGAAAATTAATTTGACCAAAGACTCAGGAAAAAATGGAACAGAATATTAAAATTTGGGTCATAGTCTCTCACCTTTCTGCAATCACTTCATGTTGTGTGTGATCTGAAGATGAGATTTGTGCAGGGAAGTCATGGCCACAAGAATCTTTTCCCAGATCCTACTTTGGCTATCTAGAAAAGGCAACAGGGAATCTATTACACTGCCTGAACATCTACACAACAGTTTTGTGATTTTTATGTAGAGCTTTTTTGTCTTAGTGTTTTCTTTTTTTTTGCTTTAGCTGTTTCTTCTGTTCATCTTAGTTGATGCAAGATCTTTGAAAGGCCTTTATTACATGCAAGAGATTGAAACTCTGGTTTCTAGGTAATCCACTGATGTAAATATTTATGAATAATACATACATAAGAAATCCTCATAGTGCAATATGTGGCATTATTTTATAACGATGTAGATTGCAATTCAACCTGATAGATCATTGATGTGATTCTCTTATGCCTAGTTTCAGAATGGTTTTTGGTGATCAATATAATGCAAAGCAACTGTATTGCAGAAAAATCTAGACTTTAAAGCAGAAAACAATGCTATTGTAACATATCCACTATTAGTGAAATGCCAGTACATACAGCATATGACAGACATGATACAGCTGCCTTGCAGTTTGACTGAACTCCCAAGTAATAATTTCTTTCCAGAATTCCAATCTTAGTTTTATATCCATATGGTTATTAAGGTCTGTCTTTGAAAGCATTCATGTTAGATGGCATTAAATTCAAATTTATTTGTGTTTTAAAATCAAAAGGTTAACATTTAATGAGAAATATTTGTGAAAGTATCCTTCAATAATTCATCAAGCAATCACAGGGTATTCATAACATTTGCACATAATTTGTGTAAATATTGCTTTGTTTTTTATTACTTCTGCAGGCAAGCAACATTATTGTGAAATTGCAGCTCAGAAATCTGGAAGAAATGTACTAACATTTACAGACAAATAAAGGAAAAATACCTGGTAAACTGCATACAATACAATCCTTATTTCTTACATGTTGATCTATTGCTCTTTCATTTGGGGACCAATAGTGTGTTTTAAAATGATTTTAAGCTTCTAAGGAGCAGTAGGTGTATTTGGAAACTGTTAACGGTCTTCCAAAATGTGGATGTAAAGAACAGGGATTTTATTCAGTGTCTCTTAATGTGAGTTTCCTGTAAGCAAGGTTAAACTTTCTCATGCTTCTTAAAACCAGAAAACATAAAACTGCAAGTTAATATGTAAATTTGCTCTAGGTTTTAAAGATATTTCTTTGCCAGAGAACACATAGATAATATGAATCCTGATATATTCCCTACCTATAATTTTTATGGACTAGTTTTCCATTTGAATTAGATATTATTTAAATTTTATTGACTAGGCAAGCATAAAGGAACAATCTGGTTGATGATAATTCCTCAAAGAGTATTGAATATGCTGTTACCATTATGATAATTGTCATTTAAAGCATGCAACTATATGGACTCTGCAGCTACACAGGGCTCACTGTGGGAGTGGGATGACACTCAGCTAACGTACTTATGCTCCTTACCTGCAGATTAGCTCCAGTCATGATGCTGGTCTGTGTGCCGTATCCCTGGCATCCCCCATTTCTCTTAACTAAAGTGCTCAGAAAAAACATGGCAGGAGCCAAATGCAAAAATTAACGTGACTAAGGGGCACACAGGATGTCAGAATGGCTGTTGACAAAGGCAAGGTCATGAAGTAGATGGCAGAGAAGATAGAGCTCCCCTAGGACTCAGCAACACGAAGTGGCCCAGAGGGCTTAAGGAAATTAAGAAATTATGGGAAAATATTTTGCTGTTGCCTGATTAGGATTCTGTGCTGAGTTGCTGGCATGAGATGCTGTCAAGGAGCAGGCAGGGATTAGGGAGAAAATAGTGAAGTCCTAAATATTTTGCTTCCCCAGAGCTTGAAACTGTTCTTGGTGCCTCCATCCCAAGACTAGAATACAACTGAACTGGCTGCTGGACAAGCTTAGTCTTCCAAGATGGCAGAATTCAACTGTATTTCAGATTTCCAACCCGAGTTCTGTAATCACTTCTGTAACATCTTCTGCTGCAGGATCCCAGGGAGTTAATCAGCTCTAATAAATGAAATGTCCTGTGTCAAATGATCATCATTTGAGCTATAATGTTGGCTGTGCTAACATCTGAAGCATCTACCACCTCTGGAAAAAAAGAAAAGTTATTCCTGAGTCTCAATAGTATTCTTACTCTGAAAGAATTTCCCTGGAAATGAAGCTGGTTTTAAACCAGCGTAGTGCTGGTTAGATGGATAGAGACTTAAGCTGCAGACAAATCCACACCTTCCCTAGGTGTTGACAGAGTTCAATAGCCTACAGTGGATTTGCTGCCTCCAGGAAGAGATAATATAATTACAAGACAAATGACAAAATTTTACATTATCTTCTATCCAGGGAGGGACCTGGCAGTATATAGTGCAGATCCAAGCTGATTATGATCCAGCGAGGTGTCGAGGGACAGCAGGAAAGATGCATATCAAACAGGTGCAGAGCACACAGACTTGCATTCAGGCAACCACGCTAATGTTTTGTGGGTTATTTACCACTAATTTCAAAGTCTTTTAGTGTCATGAAAAGCTAAATTTTGGTCCTTTTCCTTGTTCAAACCTATCTTAAAGAAACTACTTATGTGAGAAAAATCGTGATTTGGCGAGAACATATTCCCTTTCTCTCAGCAAGTGTTGTCATCCCCTTCAAACAGATAGGGGATCTAAGATAGAGAAAGGTTAAAATATTAAAGCTTATACTGTATGCCTGGAGTAAAATCTTTAAAGTCTGACTTCTTGAGGTGGGAGGCTGGGTGTATGAAACAAGTGGACCGAAATATGTTACAACTAGATTTTTTTTTTAAAACCTATGGGAATCAGTTTAGGAGTTTTTCAGCTAACTACAACAAGCTTAATTTATGTCCCCACATTGCTAGTTATTACCTCAAAAACTGAGCTCAGAATAGGTGTAATGTAAATAAAAAATAGTTTAAAACTGTAAAAAGTGTTTCTGTAAGTACATTACAGTTTTGTGATAGTAAATGAGATTTCCAGAAAAAGTGATGTATAAGGTCATTGTACTGCATAACTGTGAAAAAATCTCAGCGAACCCTAAAAGAAAAAAGAAATTTGAAAATGTGAGATGAAAAAAGTTCTAAACCAGAGATAAACCAAACCTTCTTAAACATAATACTGCATTAAAACCTTGAAATATGAGAATAACATGATTTGCTTGTTTTTGTGTTTATTTTAATGGGAATAGCAATTTTTTGTGAGTAACCTGTTGCTCCTAACTAGTTTGTACTGATAAAACCTAAGTAGGAAATCTGAACTTTTGACTGAAGATCTTTCTCCTCCTACTATTTAGAAGGTTTAGTGAAGACTGCAACATTTGGGGAGGTAACTTAAAATATCTATCTCACTCCCAAGTTTATAATCTGTATCAATCTATAATCAATCATAGACTTTTTTGGATACCTACCTTATCAAACTTTGCAGTATGTGCAGTGCTGTTTCCTTTTAAAATGCAACTGAAGGAGTAAGCTATATCTGTACTTTTCATCTGTATTTAATGTTTAGTTCTTACTTTGTAGCAGACCAGAATTCAGTTTCCTTTGTCTCAAGATAACGAAGTGCATATTTCTTACCACACAAAATGCTCTTAGTTTAATGTTTGAGAAATGAGTGGATAGGATGTACTGAGATGGAAGCATTCACAAGCCCATCTGCTGAGACATCCACTGTGCACAAAGAGAAGTCAAGAATCAATAATTCAGAAATAGAGGTATGAAAAACTAAATTAATAACCAAAGTATTCAGGAGGAAGGAGATTCAACTCCAGGAACAGTGGTACTTTTTAAGCTCCTTTTTTTCCCCATCGGGATGTGGAGAGATTATGACTGTGATGTTTGTGTAGGGAAAAAAATGATTTCTGGTAAAATTCAATAAGAGGCAGAATCTGCAGAAGACACAATTTTGGGATAATGCTCTCTAGATGACATCTCTTTCTCAGCTTCCTACTCAGTTTTCTTGAGACATCTATTTCTTGATATATGGTATACTAAAACAAGTTGGTTTATAGTGATGGACTATGGAAGATTATGGAGAAACAGAGGAACAATCTCCAGACTTACAATGTGATGAGACTTTGCATGTTTTTATTAGCTTTTTAAAAAATCAGTATTTTTTCTACAAACACTAAATAGTCACACCATTTGATCCAATGCTATCTGTGTTCACAACCAGAAAAGAGCCATATAGACATATCTTTTCACATGTATAGCCCAAGAGAGCAGATTTGTGTAGTAAATTTATAGACCACCTTTCTGACCTCATGTGTCTTGCAACATCAACAAGAAGGGAAATGGCTGCCTTCTAAATCACTAGCCTCAAAAATGAATTTTATTAAATAGATTTTTATTCATAACTCAGTACTTTCCTAACTGTAAATACTAGTCCAAAACTTTTCCTTAAGTTCCTTATGGTTTCAAGAATATCTGTTGACACCAGCTATGATTCCTTGCTACACCCTAAACCTAAGCCCAGAATATTCTTCAAGTACTTATTACCACTACAACAAGCCTGTCATTTTCCATCAAAGGGACGTGATTTCTGCTCTTCATTTCCCCAAGGATCCATAAGAGGAAAAATAAAAAAAAAAAAGAAAAGAGTTAAGGATGACTAGGCTTTGGAGCTGGCAGAAACATATGGGCAAAGCAGGCTACAAAAACAAGGAATAACCTGTGGGTGCTTAAGCTTGGAATCTTACTATATACAAGTGTGTCCCATATTCAGGGCGAAATCAATTTTGTGGATGAAAGGGAGATACAGATGAGCATCCATGAATCATTCTTATATCTGGTTCTTATTCAGCTCCTCACCTGATATCCAGGTGGAGTGCAAGAAAACACTGATGTTTGGGGTGTTGTCTTTCAGGAGAGAAAAATGATGTCTTTCCCTGCATTCTTGAATGTCAATTACTGACAGAATATGTCAGCATCAATTTCTAAACTATATTTTTCACAATAAGAGGTGGGGTATTAGATTCACCTTGAAGAAGTACATGAATTCTCCTTCAAAGTCCTTCACTAGTGTTAGTAAAAATGACTGAATGAGCTGTTCACATATTTGGACCCATATTCAATCATTTTATTCTTTTCTATTTAAGACAGCAAGGGACAGTAACTCTTCTGCTTGTTCGGCTATCCTTGCTTAACATTCAGTACCGCTTTTGAGACTTTCATGTGACCTTCATCTTAAGAAGCAACATAGGGTTATAAAAGTTCTGGAAACAGCGAGGTCTTCTCTTTTTCACTTCTAAGACTTATTTTATGATCTTATTTTTTGAAAAACTGGAAAAACTCTGAAGAAAGAAACTGATCATTTGCCATGAGATGGACTCAGATATTCTATGAGTCCATGGCTTTGATTTCAGTATGAATTATTTACCTCCCTTGTCCTTATGCATAGATATATATAAAGCCAGATATGTGAATAAAATACAATACAAATTTGCTTATTTTCTACTAAATATTTAGTCTTTCCCAGCTCATTAGTTTAAGACTTGATCTTTCATTTTCTTTTCTTTATGTTCTACATCTCTGCTACTTTTTCTGCCTTTTTTTCTTCCTCTCCACTGATTTGGCACAAGGCTGGCTGAAAAATATGTATGTTTCTGCATGTGCCCAAAACGTGAAAGACAGGCTCTTGTCCTTATGTGGAAATGCAACACCTGAAAGCAGGGAAGCTTTTCAAGAAATGCCCACCTTATATTGTTAGCAAAACTTAGCATTTTTGAAAGAATCACCCTTCATTCAAATGAATTTAATTTATCTCCAACATTTGCCCTGAGATTTGTAATACAGTAAATCCCTTTATTAAAGAGAATGCATCTACTTAGCCTAATTTCTTTAAATTCATTAAACCACCAGTTTCATGATATAATTTTCCAGGGTCTTTGTAGAAATCAACCTTTTATAATATGAATTCCTTTGTTTAGCTTTGAGAAATTATTGTCCATGGTATATTCTATAATTCTACTGTATCATGTACACTGTATCATTACTTAGCAAGGGATCTTTGATACATGCTACTCCTATTATAGTTTCTGACATTTCTCATATTTTGCATCTTGAAGTGAACATAACAGAAGGAAAAAAAAAGGTAAAATATAGTAGATTCACACCAAGGCCATGCTTATTGCAGTTCGGAGAGAAACAAGGAAGAACCAATGCTGAATTTGATGCACAAATAAATTACAAGTAACCAAATTTATAGGACGTAAAGTGTAAAATTAACATACTATCTCTCCTTCCTGTGATCTGCCCTAAACATGCATCAGCACTGAACAAAGATACTATGTGGGGCAGTAAAAACTTAGGCACATTGAACCAACAACAGTTGGATCAGTAGCTTTCCTTATGGTATCTCTGAATCACTCCTGAGCATTATCTACTTGTCAGCACTTTAAAAAGTGTTCTTTGTCTTCAGAAAGATCATCAGAACAACAAACTGAGAACTGAAGATTTTGCCTATTTTAATATTTGTTTTGATGTTAGACTTTCACAGTACTCCTCTGCACCATAATACTCAGGATCCGAAATAATTTCATATTACAGAAGTTTGAATGGAGTTTCTCATTTCAATCTTTCAAGTGAATGTTGGAAGTAGAAGATGAGTGTTTAGTTGCAGGCCAAAAATATGGGCAGACGGTTACACAAATCTCTGCTCCTTGCAGTGGTAAAAAACTTGATATTCGTAAGAGCAAGATATCTCTGCTCATGCAGCACAGCAGATGTCTGCCCCCTCCTGCTCCCTCACCAACAGTTCTGTTCACCAGCTGTTTGAAAAGAGGTCCTGATGAAGCATTGAAGTGAGGGCAGAGCTGATTTCCATATACACTTCTCTTCAGACAAAATTAAGAATAAAACATAGGTTCCAAATATACCAAATACATTAATATTAGAGCTTTGCTATTTTTATTAATTTTAAATGGTATAATTAATATTTTTTTTAATAGTAAACTGACTTAAATAAGGAGGTTTATAATAAGATTGGAATTAATCTGGAATATTACATTTCATATATGTGAAATGCATAGATCACTTGCTTTTTGTGTTTGCTTTTTTTTTTTTTTGACAAATACATTCTGTCCA
>VXAK01011597.1:921-13003 GCA_013399435.1 Arenaria interpres | reverse complement strand
TATGTATGCATCTGTTTGGTTTTATTTCTTCTTCCCAGGCATCTTGAATCTTTTTGATAGTGCTGTGTAATTACTTTGGGTATGTTAAACTCCCTCTCTGACAGCTTCAGGAATGTGATGCTGACCAAGGCATGAGCTCTTGTACTGTTGGGATAAGGAACAGTGTTGAACGCTACCAACAGACCTATAGAAAAGGAGTATTGCTGGATCTTTCTCCCCACCCCTGCAAATCTCATAGGCTTTGAAAGGTTTTAGGTGCTATCTAAGAAATACATGATTAAATTAATATTTTTCAAGGGTGTGAAGAGACATTCATTGTTCACAATGCTTAAATAAGATATTCTCAATCCTTTGTTTAGATGGGGTTTTAGTAATTAAAGAACACAAGAATTTTATTTGGATCCAACATTCTTCATTTGTGATTATCCTCTTGAAGTCCCTTTGTAATTATTCTTTTTTTAATGATCCTATACATTAGCATATTCAATCTAAATTGTTTAATTAGATGATAGTTTACTCAAATTACAGATGCATAAGTTTTCTGTGTAACAGTCAAGAAAATAGAGAGCTTTTGAGCTTGTGATATGCTAAGAAGAAAAAAAAATATATTGTACTGTTGTTAACTGCTAATTCAAATTCACTCTTTTTAAGTCCCTGTTCTATTTACTCTGACTAGAAACAAATCCCGTGCTATTATTTAGATGACTCCTTGGTACAATGGGATTTGGTCTTTAAAACACATAGCTATGAAGCTGTGCACAATTCATATCCTTGTAGGTCAAGGTGAGCACAGTGGAAAAATTTAGTGTAATATTGAGACATAATGTATAAATATCTGAATAAAAGAAAAAAATTTATCACACTCGTCCCACTTTCATGGTATCAGTCTTCAGGGTGATCTGAAACTGTGTGGTAGTCATAAAGCTGACTTCATAAACCGATACATTGATTTCATGACTGCTGATATCCCCCAAATTTTTCCAGTTGTTCTTCATGACAGCCAGCAGATTCTTTCCCTGAGGTAGGCCAAATATTAAGGTTTGATTTTGTGAACACCTTGCCAGTAGTCTAACAACAAATACAGGAATTTTGAGATTCAAAGCATGAAGCTAAGAAGTTTTTATTTTTCACAAGGAAACCACTAGCATAACCATTATCATTTGATAGTTACCTAGTGTTGCTGAGTGGTAAGGTCGTGTGTTTACACTGCAAGCTGCTGTTTAATGTTAGCAGTAAAGTAAGCAATATCTTCTTTCTGTTGATTGCCATTTCTGAACTCAACTGTAGCTGAGACAGATCAGTGACAAAGAACTAAAATGAAAAGCTGTTTGACAAAATTGAACATGTTGCTATTAAATATTGCAGATTTCACTGGCAAAACAGTAATATAAGACATAGTTTAGCAGGTAGTATGACCCTTGTTACAGCCATCTGGGAGCATTCCACACTTGCAATGAGTTGACCCTGAATAGTAGCCAAGTGCCATAAAGCCTCTTGATCAGTTCCCCCATCCTGGTGGCATAGAGGAGAGAATAGAAAGAGCAAAAGCAAGAAGGTTATGGTTTGAGAGAAAGTGAGTTTAGTAGGAAAAACAAAGGAAAGCAAAATGAGAAATATTTCTTCCCATTGATAGGCAGATGTTTAGCTTCTTCCTGAAAAGCAGGACCTCAGCAAGCCAAAATGGTTACTTGGGAAAACAAATGCCACAACCATGAATGTCCACAGTTCCTGCTCCTTTCCCCAAGCTCTTATTGCTGACCATGATGTCATACGGTATGGAATATCCCTTTAGTCAGTTTAGCTCAACGTTCCTGGCTGTTCCCCCTCCCAGCCTCTTGCCCACCCCCAGCCTACTCACTGGGCAGGGCAGAGTAGAAAAAAGAGAAAAGGTCAATGCTGTGCAAGCGTTGTTCAGCAATAGACAAAATACTGGTGTGTTATAAACACTGTTTTAGTCCCAAATCCAATGCACAGTGGTATACAAATTCCCATGAAGAAAATCACCTCTGTTTCAGCCAGACTCAGTCAGCTGCTAACAATTTTGAAAAGTGTAAATTAGTTACTTGGTTTGGTCATAATACTGTAAGGACAATTTGACATGATGTCACTAATGAGAAGACCTGCACTAATGAGACCTCCAGCATTCAAATGGAGAGATGACACCTAGTCAGATGACTTGGAAGAGTGGAAGACACATAAAAAATACAATTGTGGAACAATATATATTAGGATAGAAGCAAGATGACTTCCAGAAGGCTGGTTACAAGGGTGTCTGCATGAATCTTAAAAAGAACACCACCATTGCAATAAAGATTTGGTTTAGGTGTAAGGAAAAGTCCTTTCTGTGACAATAAGGTAAAATACCTCTTATTAAAATGGTACCAGATGTTGTTTATTACCATACAAGTGCTGACTGAAAACAATGTCAAGACTGAAATCCTCAGGTAAATGCCCAGAGAGGAAGTAAATCAAATCCTCTTGAACCGATATTATAGTGGTTACTCTGGGTCCTTTGATATCCCAGACTAATTCTCAGTGGACAAAGAGAGTAAGGAAGACAAAAAGGGTCAAAGTAAAGGTTCTGACAGACAAAGGGACAACAATGACCTAAAGGCACTGCAGAAGAGGATTAAAACATACTTCTGTTATCAGAGACTAGGAAGTCCAGCTTTTCCAGTTCAACTGTAGAATTATGGTTGTTGGTTAGAAGCTACTGCTATTTGGTATGTAAAATCCTTCATATTCTTTTCTGTTTCATAGTTTTTTCTGTTTCCTGCCCTATCATGAACAGGTGAGTTTTTGTTGCATGTGTGCTGTATGCTGTGGAATACTTCTTGCTGTCCCTTTCTCTTGAGCTTAGTTTTCTTCGTCTTTTTTTGCTTTGCCAAACAGATCCAATATAAGAAAAAATACATGTAGGAAGGAAATGGGAACGATGGAAATGCTTGGCACATATCTCTGCTGTTGGTAGCAAAGTCGACTGTAAGTTCAAGGAAGAAGAAGGTAGAACAACTTAATGGCTCCCATCTGTATTTAAGATATATTTGGTACACAGTAGGGAACACTACAGCAAGGGAAGCAGCATGATAAAGCACTGGTGCATGGACTTGAAGTTTTACCGAGTACAGTGTTTTGGCTGAGTAGCGTGCTCTCCAAGGCAGAGATACTACATGCGAACATCTTTACTCTGTCTACAGACAAATGGTCCTTAATATTTTCACTGATCTGGAGAGTTTTGTACAGAGAAGGAGCTTTAAAAAATGCTCTTTCATATATGAGCCTCGATTTTCCTAGAGTGCCAAAATCAGAAATGCACACTCACCATCTAACAAAAACGGTTGTTGGAATTAACTAAAAGTTTATAAAGCACACTGAGCATGAAAGTAAATGTAAAAATATCTTCATATGACTTAGGTTAACCTATATTCATTGCTTGCTAGAATTTTCAGGAACAGTTAAAAAAGAAATCAGAATTAAGGCTGAAGTGAGCCATCTGAAAAAAACCTATGTATTTTATATTAAACATCCCATTTTTTTCTGTCTACATTCTGCAAGATAAATACTATAAGAACAATATATACAAATAGTACAGAACTCTTTTTCAGTTTAGATAATGAAATATGTTAAATGTGTGCTGCAGTAATGTATGTAACCTGCCCTGATGTGAGAAAATTTTCATGCAATTTTCATAGAAACTTTATGCACAGTTCATTCTTAACTGTAGGGAATCCCTCTCAGAACCATTAAATAAGCAGCTCAGGAATTAAATTAGCCCCCAGCTATCGTAAGCAAATAACTTACATGGGAAATTGTGTTATCTAACTGGCCAGTTGATGCTTTGCTTTTTCCAGCTTTAAGAAAGAAATTAAATGGTATGGCAGTGTATTACTCTCATTTCCAATCCTCTGGAGCAGATAAACATTATCATGAAACTGGCCAAGGATGAAATTTAAATAAGTAGTGATTGGAGAGGATGACAGGAAGAGTTTTCAAGTTACAAAAACTGACAAATTAGTTTAATTAACTGCGAATTTTGGACTACAAAGATATGGGGGAATTATTTACTTTGATGTGTAATGAATACTCAATATTTCTGTAAACAGATTAAGGTGTAGAAAACCTGCCACATAATTATTGAAGAAAGAAATAAGAAAAAAAGCTGGAGCCATCTACATATTTTTCTCCTTTTAAGTCAGTGTCACTTTACAGTTCCATTGTGAATTACAGTTTCATTCCATTTCATACGGGTTCTCTAACAATCCAAACTGCTTCTCCAGTGCACCTTTAAACAGCCATACAGCATAATTGTGATGGTCGTTTAAGTACCCTAGATGCTCATCATGGATATGATTACGTCTCTCATATCACGATCATACTCTTACAGTGTTAATTTCCATCTGAAAAGTCTGGATTGTGAAAACATAATCTGCCCTGTAAATACAGTACTGAGGGAACGAAACAGGCTTTATTCAGCAGAACAAAATGGAAGTTGAATCTGGTTTTGTAGCTGCTTGGGTTTCAAAACTTGTTGGCTTGAGGTTCTTTGACCTCTCCACAGTTGCAAAAAATGCTACTGAGACAAGTGGGTATAGAAATGAATGCAGTCAAATTACCCACAATCATAATGTTCTTTTGATCGTGACCTTTTGTAGTTTAGGTTATGGAAATAAGTTACTCTGGAATTTAAGAGGTATATACAGATGGCAGGATGAGGTAGTAAATGAAGCATGGGACACAACAGGAGGTTTTCAAACAGCGTCCCAAAACTTTTGCTTTTGTGTCCTTGGACAATTAATTTGCATTCACAGTATGTCCTTTTCTCCATTTGTGTAACATAAGTGCCTCACATGGAAAGCATAGTATCAGCTAATTGTTTCCTGCTCACTGTTTCTCTGAGACGAGGTTCCTGCTGCAACTCTGGTCTGTAGTTCCAGTGTATTTTATATCTTCAGAACTAATTTCCTGTTTGCAAGACTTAGGCTTGATGAGTGCAAAGCAAAAACTGAGTTCTCAGATTGCGGCATGAAATGTTAGGGAAGGTTGATCTTAGCACATATGCGATTGAGGCAAATGATGTAAAAGACAGTGATGCTGCAGAGTGGAAGAGGGTATTTTATTTTTCCCCTTTTAGGTACCACTGCCTGTATTTAGCACAAACACTTTAATAGGGAGCATAGATTTTAATTATGACTTTCTCTTTCTAAAACTGAAAAGTTTGGGGTCTGACGTAAGAAACAGCAACATCACTGGTAGCACAGCTCCATGGTGACAGGGGGATTACAATGTAATGGAGATCTGCATGTAAAATATATGCACTGGCAGTTTTAACTGTGAGAAGCCAGAGTAATAGCTGCCTTTGTTTCACCCTTGATATTTCATGTTACATCTGACTTTCTGTTCTCTGAGGTATTTCCCCTCATGAATTCTGCCTTTTTTACTTCCATGATAATATTAGAGGTGCAGATTTATTCACATTCCAAAGCTGTTTAAGAAGTCAGGCTTTTGTTAAGTTTCTGGGTTTTTTGTGTGGTTCTTTTTTTTTTTTTTTTTTTAATCAGATACTAAAAGATTTTGAACAAATTTGCCCTGAAGTGTCAAAACAGAAGCCACCTGACAAAAGGTTCCAGATGTTTGGCATTGCCTAGGTCTGCTTCTGGGCTTGGCTTTCAGCCCATCTGTCAGATTAGCTTTGGTGAAGAAAGTGGGTACCTGTCAAAGGCAAAGGTAGTACTGCGTAAGGTAGCTCAGTGGCTTCAGAAGGACCTTCTTTTGGGTTAAAAGGCAACCTGTAGGGCATGAAAATGTTTTGTGGGTTGTTTGTTGTTTTTTCATTTGTTCCTACATGTCAGGCACCCAGGGTAAGAAAACAACAGTGAAGTGAACCTAAAGTGAAGGACTAGCTGCCTTTTTATCTTTGAATTTAGCCAGTTTGAGAAACTCCAGGTGACACTGTATACCGTACAGGTTTATCAGTCCTTTGATGAGGCAAAGGTACAAACTGAGGACTGTTTTGTCATTAGTATCACCCAAGAAACACGTACCTCAGTTCTGTACCAGCAAGGAAATTGTGAACCCTGGATGCATGTTGCAGAACTCCTTGGCTCTTTGGTGCATAGTGTTTGGTAAATTGAGTTGGCTAAATGAAGAGAAAGTGCAGGCTGAAACAGGTAAGTTTGCCACACTTCAGTGCGAGTGCAGGTTAACACTCAATGCTGCCAATTGAATTGTTTCTCTGTTTCTCATGGTTCCTTACATGTGCTCAGAGACGACAGACAAATAGAGTGATTCACAGAGGGAAAAGCTGTGAGATGTGCCACTATTAGTCCTTGCAATGAATACTGCTCTGATGTTCATATATAACCATTTGCCAATTTATAGAATCATAGAATATCTCAAGTTGGAAGGGACTCATAAAGATCATCAAGTCCAGCTCCCTGCTCCTCAGCACTTTCTCACTCCCCCCACCCATCCCACCACCAGTAGGATGAGGGAAGAGGAAAGGAAGAGCGAAAGGAAGAGTAAAAACAAGAAAGCTTGTGGATTGAGATAAAAATTGTTTAATAAGCTAAGAAGATATGGAAGAAGAGAGAAAGAAAACAGAATAAAAAGTGATGCAAAGACAATCACTCACCTCCTCCCATGGGTGGACTGATGCCCAACCAGGCATCAATTCAGGAATGCTGAATTGTTTCTTCAAAGCAGTGCACATACCTGGAGTAAGCTGAAAAATTAGCAAAACACTGCTAGAGACCTTTGGGTGTAAAAACATGAAAGTCCTTTCCTTTTTAGTACTACCAGTAAATGCTTATCAAATATATCTGAACAGACAGCACAGATTTTATCAATTAGTATAAAAAAAGAAGAAGTAAATTTAGTACTCTCTTAAAAAGCAGCAGTAACGTTATATGGGCGCACATCACAAACCTTATTTTGGAACAAAGCTTCCCCATACATACCAACAATTACAATAAGTTATTTTATTTGGTTTACCAAGGGCGAACACTCTGTCAGCTAGGGTGAGATTCCAAACTTCTACCATAACCATGTGAGTTTCAGTAAAATCTGCTTTTGACACCTGCTGTGTGCTGTAGCGGAGGATGCAGTAGAGTTACTCAGAGCAAACATCATCTGGGATCTCTATTTATAAGTTCTAAATGATTACTATTCTAGGGTACTTGAAAAGGTCACAAGACACAGCAGTATATTCAGCCTTCTCTGTTTTTTCCTGAGACTGTGATTGTTTCACCTTCATGAGCTGTGTACGAGCCACAAGTGGGAACATTAAATGTAAGGCTGCTTTTTAGTTCTCGCTATTGTACGTTTCAAGACCTTTTGCAAGTATGCATTCTTACTTCCAAGAACAGAGAATAAAGAGGGATGTACTTGGGGCAAATCATGGACATTCACAAAAAGACATACACTTGAGAGCATTGAGTTACTGAAATGCTCAGTTATGTCCTCTCCTCTTTGGGAATCAGTTGGCACCTGAACAGCAACGTCTTCATTATTGCAACATTAGATTTGTATGAATTCATTGCTTTCTACCTGGTGCTGATAATTTGTTCCTGCACACCTGAGCTGTTTGCACCTAAAGTTCTTTCTGCCTTCCTGATTGGCAGCCAGAAAGTTGGCCTGCAGAACTCTATCTCAGTCTAAGAGAGCTGTGTTCAGGCAAGGTATGGCCTAATTTTGTGCCAAAGTGGGAGTTGTAAAGCGTTTTGGAAATCCACTGTGAAAAGAATACTTAGTGTGTGCACATCCTATACATTGTAGGCTATTAGGTGATGTGTGTGGTTTATTCTTCCAGAATTCAATAATGTGTCATGAAAATAATAGTGTCAATCTAGGTATTATGAAATAAACAATTGAAATCAACATTGGCTAAAGCAATGGGAAATTATTAAAGCTGCTGATATACTGCATGCATCTAGCATGCAGTGTGTGTAATTAAGAGCTTATGCGGAAAACCTTTGTTTTATGTGCCAAAGATCATGGCTATGACTTGTCTGCAGCTCTGTGTCAGTAATCGTTCTTGATCTAACCCCACATAAAGTTTTTTATGTGGGCATCAATGCTATTCACAGACAAAAGTATTCATTCAGTAAAATGCATCATTTAACACTTGCAGAATCCTTGCACTCTCAAAGTAGTGTATTTTGTTTACCTAAGTTCATGAGTGTGAAAGAAATATTGGTGGAACAAGTGGTTTAAGGCCTCATAATTTTTTAAAAGCTGATCTTGGAAAGAAGTTCACAGGTTGTTGAACAGTAAACATTTAAAACTCCAGGAACAGCATGGGAAGTGCTGGGACCTAAATTGAGTTATATTGTCTGCGAAAGTTGAAAGTGAAGTCAGTTTAGCATTAGAATAATTTCTATGTTTCACTTCCTGTGCACAATTTATTTTCTGCAGAGTGATGTGAAACCATGCAATAAACCTGCAGTCTGCTTGGCTGATGTCTCAGGTTCCAGTTTATGTCAGCTTTGATGTGTGCACTTAAAACAATTTGATAACATGACATTCCCCAACGTCCAAATACAGCTGAAGCAGAGTGCACCAGCTGTTGCTTTGACTGGTGATCAAGAATCTCCTAGATAAAGGCAATCTCATGTAAATCTGCCGTGAAAATGAAAATCGTCTCATCTCAAGCTATATTTTTGCAATTACACTGCAATATTGAGGAAAGTCAAAAAAAGCCAAACCTGAAAACACACATGAAGAAAGGAAGTTCTGAAATGGAAAAAAAACCAGTGTCTTCGTTAGGTTGGGGTCCTGTTTTTCTCTTTTAATTGTTCTGCCAGCAATACCATCAAGAATTTCAAGGGCAGAATTTTTAAAGCTTACTGTATTGATAGAAAGTCTGCTGATATGTGAGGGGAAAATTATTTTCTCTCACCTTCCCACAAATTGCTGTTTCTTCCCTTGACTCCTTGGTTGCATAATGTTTATGTGGGCAGATGTTCCCAGAATTCCCCTCTCTGCATGGGACCTCTTTACAGCCTCAGCAGGCAGCCAGATTTTGCAGTGCAACCCAAACACCAAGACTTAAACTGCAAGCAATCTGTTACACTCTAGCTAAGGAAATAAAAGTTCTGCAACTGTCAAGGAGAGATGTATTAGTTTGGCCATGCCTAAAATGCTTTGGGAGGTTTTCTGAAAATAAACATACCAATCTCACTCCTAGCCCCGTTGTATGGGGAGATTTGAAAATGTATGGCTTTTGTTTCCACATTAAATGCAGCCAACAGGTAGAACCAATTTGAAAGGACTTTTATTTTTTCCTAAGGGGCTGGGGAGTTCATTAGAAATAATTGCACATATACTCTGCTGGAGTTAACAAATGCTCAGCAAGCTATTATAGTGTATAACAGCAGTCTATAGTAATTTAGGGGTACTGAACAGCCCTAAGATTAACCACATTCATTGATCTTGAATTTAGAAATTTCTCTCTGTTTTTCAAACCATTTCTGGATAAATTGCCATTTAGACTGAACTGCTTGGCTCTACATGTGTTTCTTGTATTGTTAGATGAGCCAAAACAGGGTACCAGTTTGAATCAGCCTGTTCACTCCTTCCCTCTGAACAATATATCTACTTACTTTCTGGCAAGTGGACAAAATCTGTATTTTAGACTTGTAATCTATCTTGTCATCAGTAAGAAGAATGCGAACATGTTAGACCATTGTTTTGATCTCAAGCTTGTCTTAAATCTCCAGCTTAGTTCAATTCTGTATTCCTGCCCAAGGATCATTCTAACTAGGGATCGTAACTAAGGATCACTGAGGACAACGTGACTGAAAGGTTATGACAGTAGAAGTAAGGTCCCATTGACACAGGCAGGATATCAGCTGCTTTTGTAACTGGAAAGCAGAGAAAGGTTGTGTTCCTTTCAGTCCTTTGCAATCCTGTGAATGCCGGGTAGGTGTCCTTGGCCACTAAACCACAAACAATAAATATACTGATTGAAAGCTTCAGGCGATCCCAGGCACTGAAAGATATTGTAATATGGAATTCTTATTCCTCAGGCATAATACAAATATTCTGTTTTAGTAAGCATATTGTGCCAATTCCTCAGCCCCCATTGCCTTCCCCCTCCCCTATAACAGGCTTTCAATATAGCAGCTTGAGATTTGTTGTTTCTTGGCAAAATCTGTATGCAAAATTATACATCTCAGCAGTGACAGCCCTTTCTCTCAGGTAGGTATATTTCCTTTATTTTTCCCTTGCCCTTCTCTTTCCCCTTCCACATTGCTTGATCAAAACCAAGGGTATTTCTGCTTGTTTCTCTTCATTTCTTGCCAGTTTTCTTCACCTCAGTGCTTAGATTCTCATTCTCTTTGTGAAAATAATCACTCACAGAGATGTTCTCTGATCATCTTTCATATGCGTTATGTCTGTTTGTTTTCAGTGATCTGTGAATTTCAGAAGAGCTTGTAGTTAAGAATATTCTTTGTCATAAAAGCAATATATTTAGTAAATCTCATTGCTGGTTACTAGGTATAATATGAGAAAATGACATCACAAGTTCTTTTCCAGTAATCAGTTACATTTTTACTCTACAGTAAAGCCTCCTTTTTCTCCGAAAAGAATGAGTATTACTCAGGCAAAACATTATGTTAGAATCCTGTTTAGTGTAAGGAAAGGACAAAAGCTTTTCAGAAAGATGTTACCTCATAAAATCTCAATCTTAATTTTTTCTTAAACAAAGCATTTTTTTTTTTAAAGTTTTTGTTTTCTCTCATTCATACCATTTTCCTGTCTTTTGAGGAAATTTTCCTTTCTTTTAGTCAGGCAAGGATTCTCCTTAAAGTCTTAGAGCTGATGTTTGCAGCTGCAGCACACTTCCTAGCATATTTCCCACTCACTCAAAGGAAAACTAGAAGCAACACGTTTCTTCACCTAGAGCTTTGTCTGGAAACAAAGCAGTCTTCTCCACTATCTTTTAAATTATAATATTTAAAAAGTATGTTTATAATTAAAGTAGTAATGAGAACACATACTTTCTAGAATGCACTCCTGTTCTAAAGATACATCTATGTTTTTCAAAACCTATTAATTGCTTTCAACATCACTGAAATTCCCTTGGACATGTGTCCCTTTGAACTAATTTCTTTCGGGGTTGTAATNTTTAATGGCACTCTGTGTGGTAATTTTTCCTCAGAAACTGAATTCATATCTTAAATGTTGGCTGCATGCTTACTGTGAAGCTTCCACTGGAAGGGTACTCTGATTTAGTAGGTAAAGCCTGGGAAGAACTGTCAGAGCTAGGCATATACCATACTCCCTTTACAATAATCATTTGTTATTTGTTCCCTGCTGAGTGGCCATATATGATATTGTGCCCAGACTAAAATATCCTGCTAAAAAAATGGAGAAGTCCTTCTAGCACCTCCTCTCCACAGTCCTTGAGGCTACTTTGAATTCTTTGTTGAAAGTCACTGAAACCATGCCTTTGCCATGAGGCCTGGCCACTCCACATAGCAGCCAAAACAGAAAACCAACCTCTAAAAAAGATGAAAAAGTTCCAAATTGCATCTGCTTAGTTGTGAAGTATAAGCTTGTTTTCATAAGCTTTGTGGAAGTATTCAACAATGTTCTACGGGGAGATATGGGTTTGCAAGCTGGTTTATCACATCAGGGTTGTGGTGTTTTGTGAGTCTGTGTCAGCATGTAATTGGAAGTTGCCAGTAACACTTACAGTCACTTGGCGCAGACGATGTTCCAAATCACCGCTTGTAATCTGACAAATCTCAAAGGACTGTTTGTAGACAGCTGGCTAGGTTAGCTTAACCCACTGAACTTTTTTATCTCTAAAATGTGCTTGAAGGATTAGCAGCAGGTGTAGGCTAGTGTTATCCTTTAGACATCATAGGACATGGGTGTCTCAGTATGTAACTCAGTATGAATGTCACTGCCCAGAATACACTGTCAAGTAACAGGAGTCTTGAACCATCAACTATCAGATATAGTCACTGATGAATTATTCCTTCTCTTCTCTGTAGATCCAACACCATATTGGTTGTATCCTTCTCTACCATAGCCTTTTTGAAAACATTTGATTCCAACTTGCTGTCAGTTCCTA
>VXAK01011595.1:127120-148334 GCA_013399435.1 Arenaria interpres | reverse complement strand
TCCTCTCCTCTCCTCTCCTCAAATATATTCGTTACCTTTATTATCTATGATACATTGAGTAAGTATATTTAAACTAAATATTGTTTTGGTTATACTTTTCATTTGCGACCTATATGGGTTCTGTAGGAAGCACTGTACTTACAAACTTGATGAAAAGTATCATACTAACCAAAATTATTATATTGGGTATGAGCTTTTAGACCAACATCTTATTGAAGAAAATTATTAATATTTGGACTGCACTGTACTTCATCTTCATGACTATGTAGTGAGAACACATCTATGATGTTGCTCTTAATATTGTGGTATATGAAGTACAATATGCTTGTGTGCAAAATGCTTAGTGGTGTGTATGGGGTTCCTTTTTTATTTTTTAAATTAAAAAAAAAAAGGACTGGGAAAGACAGATGACAAGATTTGTAGGGGTGTCAATAGGTGCTCTATTTTCTGCATGATAGTAAAGCAGAAGCACAGATTACTTTGTTGATTTACTAGTATATAAAAAATTGTGATGACAAGAACAAGGACCCAGTGCCCTATCCACTCAACCATATTATTTCCACTTTGATCATTGTTGTCTGATAAATCCTTCCTTTAAGAGGTACAGAAAAGATTAATGTTCACATATGTCTTGTTTATCTTAATCTGTCCTTGGGCATGTAAAGATCACTCTTTTCTTGGGTTGCAAATGTTGTTTTGTTTTGTGTTGTTTTTTTTGCTTTAACCCTGGTATTTTGTCATGATATAATATTCCATTCGGCATAGGAACCGTAGGCAGCCTTCTTTGGTCCTCAGTGAGCACAGCACATTTCAGAGACAGTCTATTCTAGCATCGCCATCAGATTGCCTTGAAAATAATTATGTAACTGCACTTCCAAAAATAATATAATCGGGAGACATCAATGAAGAACAACGTGGGAGGCAAATAAAGTTAGAGAGTAGTAATTTTGAAAATTTCCACAATCATGCTTAAATACAAAACAGATGTTTGGTAAGAATGATGGAATGTTTGCTGAGACTTAAATATCTGAAGATAGATTCATATTTGGGTTCTTTTTTAATCTCTTTAGAGCTTCAAGTTCAGAATTAAACATTCCACAGATGATGACTTCATCAGTGTTATTCCCACCTTTTCCCAATATTTAACTGCTAGTGATGTAAAGACAAGCTACAGGTTTGTTGTGTCATGAGAAAGTTTTTTACTTTTGGCAGTTAGTCCAATAAGTAATTTCATTGTGTTGAAGGCTTCCTACTCCTAACATAATTTAGGAATTTTGATCTCTTGGCGATACCATTATTTCACTGAAACGTAGTAGAATGTGCTACTGTAAATGCTTCAGGACACTTACGTGGATGCCTTCTTGTTTGTTTCATTTTTTAATACCTAGGAGAGTAAAATTTGCTTCTGTGCAGAGGGTCAGCAGAAATGTTCATTGAAGTTCTTCTTGAAGAGCTATGGCCATCTGTTCTCGTTCAACGTGTTATGAATTTTGATCTTTTTAAATTAAGGTTGTGATTGCACGTAGAAGAGGGTATCAGTCTTATGGCCCTCCTACCTGTAGTCTCAGCCATTCATTTAATTTTCTCCTCCGCTAGAGATTTTCACCAGTTGTTTCAGTTTAGCTGTTTACCCATTCAGTAATGAGAGCAGTTAGTGTTTTAAAGATAGATAGATAGATTTGTGTGGGATAAAATATATTTTTTCTCTGATGGCAAAAATGATTGAAAAGATTCCTGCTGCTTACACCAATTCATCATTCACTCGTTTGTGTTGTGGTGGCAAACTATAAATCCTGTAAAATCAAACTCTGAATGGATGATGGGGTAAAGCTTTTGGATCTCACTCTGCTGCTGTGCTTCAGCACTGTCCTGCACAGGGACTTTCCTCTGAGTGTCAATTATTTTTCCTGGTACCAGTTTGGGTAGTGTTTCTACACTATTCATTACTGTGGGCTAGAGAGAGAGAACCCAGACTATCAAATATCCAAGCAATAACCAATTACTTGAATTGTCTGAAAAGTTATTCTTTTTTAAAGTAAAACTTGTCATGTTCAGGGACATAGGGTGAAGAAAAACCAGAGGTTTTCTATGATTTCTAACTGTCTCTTAACAATTTTTTCAGTCATTAAAGATCTGAAGCGAGACTAAGAACCTGGAGCTGGATAGCCCCATACTTAAACCGAGCCATAGTTAACTAAATTCCTGAGGTATTATCTTTATAAATCTTGGAAGTATTCTACCTTCCAATAAGATGTTTTAGTGGATTATTAAAAGGGATGAAAGCATAAACGAGTCAAGAACATCAGATTTTGAAAAGAATTGTGGTCTTTTTGGCTCCGTGTTATGGCTACTTTCCCATAGCACATGTTCAAATCTTTAAAAATTAATCTAGACAAAACAGAGCAAGGCTAAACCAAAATGTGAAGCCAGATCCAAAAGAGGTCTGAGACTTTTTCACCACAATGTTGTACTAATATTCCTAGTTAGAGGCAAGAACTGTTCTTTCCTTTGTATTTGTTCAGTTCTGAGAATCATGAAAGCCCAGTAAATTGTGTGTACTAGACAGTGGCTAGTTACACCTACTCTAATCTCACAGGGATTTTCCCTATTTTAGGGAATTCCCAGAAGGGGAGAAAGAGCCAGTTTTGTTCAGTGATTCAAAGAGCAGAATCAAAGCTGAATTCTAGACATTTACATTACATTCCTCTTTATTAAGACACTGTTAAATGCAGTATTTCTGCTGCTATTTTGGTACCCCTGATTATCTTCACCTTTCTTTAGGATTAAAAAAAAAGTCTGAATGTTTCTTTTGGTACTATGTACATGACAGTCATCTTAGATAATGTGATATCTAATCTAATGTACAATTTCTTTTCCCCTCTGAGTTGCCTGATGAGAATATTGTTTTCCTTTTTTTCTTATGGAAAAATATTTATGTACTTTTCTATTTTCCTTTCTCATGCACGTTTCATTTCTTAGAAACATACTGCTACTTTATGGTTTTCTTCAACATGTCTAATGAGCTAAGTATACTGTACTACCTAGTTAAAACTTAGTTACTTAGCATTCAGTGTTTTCAACACAGGAGGTAGTAACAAGTCAGAGTTTCAACACTGGTGTAGGGCAGCCTGGCTGTACTGGTGCCAGAGAAGGCAGTCCTGCTCCTCCCCTCACACACCTTCTCCTCAGTCCTGCAAGTTCTGGCCCACCCTGGACCAATTTGCTGATCCAAATTAAAATTACCCTTTTTACAAAAATATTTTGAATTAGGAAGCTCTGTAAGCAATAGAAGTAATGCAAGAGGAACAGTGGGAAAATGCTGCTGAGGGGGGGGCAAGGTTTTACATCAGTTTAAGCTAACAGTAATACATCCTTATAGTACTTTCATGTGTTGAAAACAACGAACAGACAATGGTTAGGTCAAGAATCAGAAGGAAACCATGATTAATTTCAGGATTGATTTATGCAAATGCTACTAATACACATCTCTTCCTTTTCCCTCCTTCCTTCTTCAGACTTTCTATCTCTGAATATGATCTAGTCACTGCTTAGGTGGGAACTTTTCAAGAAACCCCAGAATACCAGGGAAAGGGGCATTAATGACTCAGTAAGTTACACTTTCACCTCTGATTCAGTGCTTCAACACAGTAGTAAAGGGTTCTGTTCTGTTTCTAATGCCATCCTTCCGAAGGGATGTCTGTCTAAAAGTACAAATGGTAATCAGCTCTGGCCTTTAAGGGAACCTGTGGCATGCATTTGCTGGAAGAGAGGGTTGAAGTTACTGCAGTGGTGAAATTTTTATGTGTGTACTTTTATTCATCCCAAACCTCTGAAACATAAGTGGGTATAAGATTCTTTATTTCCCATGAACAAATGTGGGCAGCATTGCCATGCACTTTACATTTAAACAAACATTTACATTTAAATATTGTTTTGAAAAAACTCAGTTGAAATTCTGAGTGATTATATTCCTTTATTTGTAATGTCAAAGTATTTCAGGATGCTTCAGTCTGAACTTTCCTCTATAAATATGATTCACTAGTACAGTACACAATTTGCAGAACATGTTATATAGTGATTTTATTTCCCATCTAGTTAAGTGTTGGGGGTTTTAAAGTTTAGTTCCTGGTTGTTCATGAGACATGAGAGCTCAGTATCCTTTGTACCATTTATCCTCTCAAAGCTGAGGAGAATTGATCACATAAGCAAAGAGCAGTCTGTTGGATAGCAACTTAAATTAGGTTTTTCAGGTCAGTGTTTTCAAATTATGTCAAAGGTGTAAATGGCTTTATGGAACATTTTATGTAACAATTCTGAAAGCCCATGTGATGTTTTTTCTAATTAACTTATTTAGCCTAGTTTTGGAGTAACATTAGCTGTTTCATCACTTTTAGGCTATTTTGAGTACTCTTTGTGGCACCATCAATAAGCCAAGAATTTATAGGGTTCCTTAATCATACAGATTACTCATCATCGCTTGCTCATAACAGAAGCTCAAAATGCTCATTAAAATTGTCTGATGTGAATCAAAAGTTAGTATAGTTGCAGAATTAAATGACAAGAGAATAGCATTGTATTAGAAAAAAAAAATAATTATTGAATGCCTGTTTCAGTGCAAGTGAAACCTCCAGGCTTATATATAGATCAGTACTCTGAATTTGTTTAGTATGGAAAATAAGAATAGGCTTCTGGAGCGGTCTGAAAGGAGTGGCGATCATTTCTGAAATGTAATAAGGTGGGGGTTTTGTTTACAGTGAGCTACAGGAATTTGCTACATGTTCTTGCCTAGTCTGTTAGCCTGCTTTTATAATTGGCTAATTATGAATCACTGTTCCGACTTGATCCTTTGGCCTTTGCCTTGTACCTTTCCATCAAAACAATAAAAAAGGTCATCTCCCTGTCTTCAACAGGCTGTTTGATTCCCACAGGCAGTTGTAATGCCGTGCTGCTTGAAATATTGAGGCCCAGATTTTCATCTCACCAAGCCTGTTTTTTCACCGGTGCAATTATGATGCTTCCATTGGAGTTGCATGTTGATGCCAACATAACTGAGAGAAGAATCAAGTCGTGGTCTGGTCACTGTTAAAGCAAAAATATGAATGGTTGAACATACTTCTTGATAATGGGTGTGAACTCAGAGCACAGCGCTATTAGCAGACGCTGGGATGTTGCAATTGTTAATCTTTGTCTAAAAGTATATTAGCTTTTTGTGGAAACAAATTCTCTTTAGAATAAGCTGTCATCTCTGAAAAAAACACCCTAAGGAAGGAAAATTAATTAAGACTTGATACCATTTTCATACTGGAAAATTTAAATGAGAAGACGATGTGAGCCAGTGGATTGAGCTGATCTCCATTTTTGGTTTTGCCACTGGCTTCTTGGCTGACCCAAGGCACAAAAAGGCAAAATGGCTTGCTAAGTTTCACACCCACAAAACAGGAATAACGATATTGTTCTGCTTTTTAAAGTGTAGTGAAATCTGTGGATGAAAGGAATTATACAAGACCTGTTATGACTATTTCTTACCAAGGCTGGGTGAAACAACTATTCTTTACTGAATGGCACATAGTTTTAGAAGTGTGCATGCAGTACTCTGGCACTAGCTGAATAGGAGCTTCCTCAGCTCAGTTTTGTGGCTGTCATTCTCTGGTCCACAACCATCACTACTTTGGCTTCCAATGGTGAAAATAGGGATAAATTATAGATGCCACCATTAATAAATATTATTTATCTACGCTCATTACAACTTGTTCCCTGAAACTTTACAGTTACTCATTGTTGTAAACAACCTGCCAGATGCTGCTGTGGGCAAACAGTTTTAACTTAGCAGCCCTTTCCATATATATGTGTAAGGTACCTATAAGTATACTTCTAAAAAGCTGTTATATTTTTATTTAAAATGATTTAAACAATTTCCAACAGAGCGTTCCTGGCTCTGCCTCTCTGGAAACAAAATGAATGCGATTAGCTGTATGAGTGAGCCTTCTGGGGTTTCTCTGTTGTCACCCACACAAAGTAAACCTGCTGGCTGGGTACCACAGCCTCACACTAAAATCTGAGGTGCTCTATTAGCAAGCATCCCTACTTAGAGTCTGCATCCCTACCTGCATCTCTCCCGAAACTGTAACTACTGATGAAGCACAGACATAACAACTCTGAATCAAAGCAAAAATCTTAATTTCTGGGAGCTCAGGACTGTTTTGGCTTCGGTTGTTTAATTTTAGGTTTCTTGATTTCCTAATGAATTTAAACCTTTTGATGGATGGACGCTGGAATTGAAAATTAGTAGAAAAAAAACCTGCTTGCTTTTTGCTGAGAATTTTCAGTGAATCAGGCTGTGCTCTGTCATTAAGTCCATAAAATTTTGCAAACACCAATATGCTCCATAAGTTGCAGCATAAACTCAGAAAGTAATATACACGTGTTATTCATATCCTTTTCAGAAAGCACTCTGTAGTGATTTGCTAGTGCAGAAATATGTCACCTTTTTTCTGAATTGGAGGGATGGCAATTTTGAAGCTGCTATAAGATGTATTGGTAAAATAATGTTATAAATTGTCAAACAGAGCTGAAGTTAATCTCTTCCTCATTATGGCAGATTCCTCTGCATTCTTTCTGACTTCCCTTCGCCACTCTCCCTTTCTTTCCTGCAGACTTTTGGAAATCTGTTTGAGCTAACTGTCATTGACTGAATGGGTTGCTAGCACATTGTAGGAGACCTTCCTTCCATATGTGTTATGAACTTGTTTGTAGCTTAAAAGATAGAAGGAATTCCATTTTTAAACCTTGTGCATGGAATGTATGGCTTGAGGAGGCAGAAATTCTGGTAATCTGAGTGTTGTAAACACAGCTTTGAGTTATGTATTTTAACAGAAGTGGCAAAAGTAAGCTAGCTTTTTGCATTCAGGGAAATTCTTCCACATACTCTCAGTGGTATCTTTCCTTCCTTTCAAATTTTGCTGGCGATAGCAAGCATCTGGTAGGGTTAACAACATTACAGTTTTGTTTTGTTTTTTCCAAAATGGAAATTAAGGCAGAATACGCTCCTGATGGGTCTCTGCTTGTATTAGTGCATCTGGTTCTGGGCACCCATCCTCAGAGGATGTAAATGTAGTTGGAGTGCATTCAAGAACCAGCAAAATGCTGAGAAGTTGTAAAGCTTGATTTGTAAGAGAAAAACTTAAAAAAGAAAAAGGTTGAATATGTATAGTGTGCCTGAGTGACAGCAGAGGGGAGAAAGGTTTTGATAACCATCTACTATTTTGAAGGGTGTGAACACTAACAAAGTGAAAAATTACTTACAGTGGTTCAAGAAGGTATAATTAGATGTAATGAAATTAGATGAACAATATGTAAACTTGAGCTGAATATTACAGTAAAACAACATGAGCACTGAGACCTGTAGATTTATTATTTATCTGTATTGAGTTGGCACAGGGGAATCCCACTCAGGGGTCAAGGGCTTCTTTTCCTGTAGAAACATGAAACACGAACAAAAGAAGTGCAGTCCCTCTCTAGAGTAATAAACGAGAAGCTTGACTGGGTGGCATATAAGGAATAAACTTAAACTGGTGGGATATGGAGTAGAGACCCTGAAAGGTTTTTCGAGGTTTTTTTGGTCTTACTCTCTGGCTGTTGGACCATTTAGGATTATAAGAATGTAACTCTTATTTTGAAGATGCTTGTTATTTTCAGTCACTAATGTATGTAAATATTGCTTTAAATTGGAATAGCCTTACTACACGATTGCCAAGAGCTGGAGAAACTATCCTTGGACATAAGTTTTTCATTGGTTTTGGTGGGAAAGGAGCCAACCAGTGTGTCCAGTCTGCTCGACTTGGGGCCAAGACCTCACTGATCTGCAAGGTAAGCACTGACTTGGTCTTGGATTACAGCTGAATTATATGTTCATGCAAATTCCAGTAAACCTTTAAGTGACTTACAGAAAAGTTTTTGGGGTTTTTTTTGGTTTTTTTTTTTTTTTTTTTTTTTAAATCCCTCTCTAATTCCCTTTTCTTTTCCTTATTTCGGCTATTAATTTAGGCATAGAGGACACTGTTCTTCTAAGAACACTGCCAGAACCAAAGACTAGTTGGCTAGAGATCTGGCAGAAATTGCATATAAAGAAGGATTGCAAAACTTTGATTGATGTACCATAGAAAAGAGAATTGGAGAGAATTTGAGATGTTGAAAATTCAAGTCATCTTGATTAGACCCTCCTCTTTACGTTCCCCACTGTTACAATGATCAGGGCTTCCTTGATGACATTCAGGTGCTAGGCAGTATAATCACTCTGAAATTCACGTTTTAGGTGGTTAAAATCAGACACGTAACAAATTTGAGAAGGAATGTAAAACTTTGTGCTTCAAGGGTTAAATCATTATTGCATTACTTGAGGTTAGAATGAGGTGTTCACATCCAAATTCTAGCACCTTTGTGTGCTATGGGATTTTTTTGCCCACTTTTCTGGAACATCTGATATACAACAGTTCTAAACCTGAAACACAGAACATGGGGCTGATTCAGCTTGGCAGATGCTATATTCTTACAATGCTTTTCTTTGATTTTTGTCATTCAACATTATAAGTTTGGAGTGATCATTACTGAAGTTAAGATCAAATTTTTTCTCTCTGTAGCCTTATTGTCTATCCTGTAGATGAAACTTCAAATTGACTGGACGTACTTTGTTATTGCCGTAGCTGGGGAGGATGCTAAATTTGTTGTTGGATCATTGTCTGACAGGGATTTTTTGAGAAGTACTGGAAACAACTCTAGGAAGCCTTTCTCACTGGTTTTCCAATCCAGTACTTAGGCTAAAGAATGGTAGCTATAAATCTGAAATAACACCTGCAAGCATTTCTGTGGGTCATTATCACTATTGGTTCTACAGTGTGAGCTTTTTTATATTGGCAATGTTTGTGCTTCTGCAATATTGTGTATATTTGATCATCTTTGCATTCAAGAACGATCAGATTCAAGTACAAGATGAACTGGCAATGAATTCCCTGCTAACATTTCCTGCTAAATGTTAAAGGGTTTTTTTCCACTGAAAGTGTGAATTTTGTTTTCTTTTTTAATGCTCTAGCCTTTGCTCAGTGCATACATGTTTCTGGAAGCATTTGCATTCCTAATAAAATTTAGCAGCTACTGTAATTTCCAATTACTTTCCAAAATCTCATTTATGTTATTTCAGTTATTTCTTTCTTTCTGATAGGTATTTATTGGAGAAAAGAAACAGCAGAGAACGACTCTTAATATCTAAAAATGTTAGTAGTTTTTAATTTTAAACGTTAGTATTTACTTTTTTAATTAAAAATACACTTTATAGCCTCAAAAAAAAAGTCTCATAGCAGTACAGTCTTATATCTGCATAGGTCAATGGGATGTAGATAAAGTTTCTTGCTGAATAAAATAAGAAGAGTCAGGCAATAATGAGCCACTACAATTCAATTATTTTTAGTTTAACAAGTTATATTGGGTATTTGGTGGTTATTAAAGCCAGATAGCCCCTCACACACAGTGCTCTGTGCTCAGTATTATGCTTATGCTTTGGTCATAATTCCCAACATTTTTTATCCAGTACAGGTGCAACAATTGCTTCTACAATCTGAAGTTTAGGGATTGCTGTCAGCATTAATACTAGAGGGGCATTCTGCTGGAGCGTGGCATCCTCTTACAAGGACTGTAATTTAGACAGAGATGTCTTCAACAAGAGTAGATGCAGACAGATCAGCTGACAAGGCGTTCTTCATACCTCTAAAATGTGAGCCAGTGACTTTCTGGTGAGGGTTTGAGAGAGGGAGTTTTAGAATGACTTACAGTTACGATTAGATGTGCCACAGAATGCTGTGGTGTTTAATGTAAAATCCAAGTACTGAGTTTGAGTAATGGAAGTGCAATCAGTGTTCTACTATCTTTTCAAGTGGCCACTGTTACTCTGGGTTATCAATATGTATCACAGTATCAGTCTTAAACTGTCCTCTTCAAAACTTGCTCAGTACAGTAAAACAATGTATTGATGGAATAGTTGCCACTTCAAAAAGACAAGAAAGACAATTGTTCGGAGAAATGTATAGGGTTACTGTCAGGGAACTAAAGGAACTAAGCAAATAAATTTATTGCTTTTGTTTATACAAGAACCCTGTTGCAGTACTGAAAAATGCACAGTGGTATTGAGAGATTCCAAACTCCCTAAACTATTCTTTTTTTTCTTTGGGTGTTTTTTTTTTTGTTTTTTTTTTTTTATAGTGACTGTTACAAAAAAATAAAATCTGTTAAACATCCTAGATTAAGACGGTGGAGAGATGTTGGTATGAAAGATATTGTATGTGCTGAAAAAAGTCCTGTTTTACTTCTGACAAACAATTTGGAATGAGCCTCACTGGACATTGATGTCACTAACCTGATACTGCATATACTAAATTCTACTTAAGCCCCAGCTGCATTGGATTCCTACTAAAAAATAGGAAGTGTTGAATTGCCATGCTATGTAGTCTTCTCTCTTTAGATGATCTGTAAGCCAAATTTAAGTTAAAGTGCTGTAAGCCTGAATCCTCACTTCATTGTAAGAACATACCTCTATCTCAGATGGAGCCCAAAAACAGATGCGTATCTTCAATTATTTTTTCCTTTTATATTACTGTCTTATACTTTTGCACCTGTTTAATTCCCTAAGCAATAAAAAGTGTAAACACTCAAAAAAAAAAAAAAAAGAGCATATAGAATATATTAAAGAAACAATTGTCAAGAGGTATGTGTTTTTGTTGTAATTAATTTTCAGGTATAGACAAGTGTGATTCTCTAAGCCGCTAAAATTTTAGCTGCTATGATGCCAGCCAGCTCCCTTAGCTCTGTGTGGAAAGCACAATAGTAAGCAGGGAAACCCCAGACTGAAAAATACTGATGAAATTCCACTCATTCTAGTATGCAAACTATGTGACCATAATGCTTGTACAAATAGCTATTGTTCAAAACTCAAGAAAGAAGAAATGCTATTTCAGACATACAATTTTCTGTGGCCAGCAGACTAAGGCATTTATTTTTCTGTGTACCCAATAGTCCATCTGGCAGAGTCTGAGCAAAAGCAAAAAATATTTAAAACAATGTTATGTAATTTGACATGGTCAGTAAATATGCCTTTAATCTAAAACAAGTCTGATGCCCAATACTCTTGTCTTCCTTGGGGGTAAAGCCTGAATGGAAAGATAAGCTCTTCAAACGCACTAGGATTCACTGGGTTGGATGCTGATGAACTAACATGGAAAAAAGTTTCCAGAGGAGAAGGGCCTCCGTGGAGACCCCTTGAAGGGCTTCCCTTAAGCGCTGAGATGTCTTGCTCTGAGCAAAAGTACCACAGCTGATCTCAGCTGTTATGACAGTTGAACAATAAGGAATGCCTGTCTGTCAGTTATGTAGGACCCAGAGCTGAAGGAAGTAAGTTTCAGTTGAGCTTTTGGAAAATGGTTATGAAATATTTTGTTGCTGAAATAACTGAGCAAATCCTGAGATTTGTGGCAGAAGCTTTGTAGCAGTGAGGGAGGGAGAAGGTGATACCATCAGGCAGAGCGCATTCCAGCAGTACAACTCTTAGGCTGCAGAGGTGCGCACGACTCAGGTTTAAATTGCAGATGGCTGCAGTCATCCAGCCTAAAGCAGTCAGAAGATGCAGCTTCTGACAACCCGCCCTGTCTGGCAAACTGGGAGTAGTCAGAGATGCAGAAATATTCTAATATGCAAACAATGAATAACACAGTGACCAAAGTAAATGTTGTTGGGTTTTTTTTTTCCATGTAATAGAGGAATGTTCTGTCTGGTTAGACTGTTTTGACCTAAATTGCCTGCCTCCTTTGGTAAAATACTGGGACTATCCCTAATAATGCTTTAGTAAATCCCTTCTAGAGGTTGTAGGAAATGAAAGTATGTTTGAAAACATGGTTGTGCAATAGAATATGTCGAGGGAAGGATTATCCATAGATGACACTTTAAATTTTAGAATTCTGAATCTCAGGGTTTGATTGTTGTGATCACTTGTTCATATTGGGCCTTCTCTGAGCCTTCTAAAGGACCAAGCTTATAAATAGACAAATTTCTATCAGAAGGCAATAGAGGCAAGTGCTTTGTGCTTCCAGTAACTCGAATAGTGTTAGCTATTTAGTGCTGTTTTATGAGAAGATGGATCATTAGTTAGATCTCCTCATATAATTCCTTTGTTGTCTAGACTGTGACCAGGATCTTGATTTAGTTTCTAATCTGAAAGATGGCTTTTTTTTTCTCTTGCAAAAATACTTGCTGTAGTGTTGGTCAGTCTTTGATACCTCTCAGACACACAACTTGCTCTTGGAAGAAGGAGCACACACTATGCATGCTGAAGACATAGGCTAATACTGGTGAATTAAAAGCTATGTTGGTTTTATACATATATTTTAAATGCTATTTTGACATTAAGCAAGTTATACCATTTTTTCTTCATATAGCTCATCTCCTTTGTTCAGCTTGTGTGATGTAGCAAAAGAAAATGTTTATTAATCTGAATAAACAGCAAGCAGAATTCTGTTCAGCTAAAAGGATTAGTGGAACTGAAATTACAAACTCTTTAACTTGTTGTTAGAAAAACAATAGAGCATAGTTGACTCCCTGACTCAACTTGGTCTGCTGTTGCTGAATAAAACAAACAAAAAATGTTGAATTTGTAAACAGTACATTTAGTACTGGGAATTACAGAAATCAGCAATGCCATGTTTATCATCACTTTCTAGACCATAACCACAGTTTGATATTTTCCACCAAGGAAACCTGAAGTAGAAAATTCAAGATATGAACTGCAATTAAGGACACCAGAGTTGCTATAAATGCTTTCAATTCAAAGCTGAATAATGATCCAGGAGCACCAGATTCAGTACATTTCCAGATTTTACAATCCTCAGAAAGCTTCAGTGTCAAATGAACACAGTAATTTTAAAACAACGACACTTGAATATAGTGCCATGGCTGTAGGAGGGAGTTTTGTAATAAAGGAGGAGAAAACTGCAGAACACTATTCCTACTGTTAATTAATACTACTAATACATTTTAACTCTTATTTATAAGTTTATTGTTTATTAATAAGGCAAAGTGCTGCAAAACAGAAATTGTTGAATTCAAATTACATTAGGCCATTCTGTTGTAAAAGATGATCTATCTATCCTCACACCTTTCTATGGAGAAAACCTATCCTTTTATCTTTTTTATAGGTTGGGAAGGATTCATTTGGCAATGATTATGTTGAGAATTTGAAGAAGAATGGTATTTCTACAGGTAAAATTTTACTTTAAAGCCTTAAAAATTGGTAGTGGAGAATTTCTTATTTTATTGTCTTACTAGATGTGTTTTACCATTAAGAACTATGAATAATTGTTTTGACACAACTGGCAGGAATGAATGAACATGGGTGAAAATATGGGTACTTTGGAAATCAGCTGTACCACTAAAAATAAAATGTAATGTTATTACCTCTAAGTCTCAGATGATTGCATCAGTGCAAGTCACCTCAAGATAACTTGCAGTTATGCAATTGTTTAGGCTGGCGTTAATGATGCCTGGTGAGAAATTGAAAAATCCAGTCTGATT
This sequence comes from Arenaria interpres, assembly GCA_013399435.1. Taxonomy (NCBI): domain Eukaryota; kingdom Metazoa; phylum Chordata; class Aves; order Charadriiformes; family Scolopacidae; genus Arenaria; species Arenaria interpres. Next base: position 134,729 of record VXAK01011595.1, on the reverse strand, counting down.
ATTCATTCTCAATTTCATGTTAGGAGGGGAGGGATAGAGTGGAAATGCATTTGTCAACTCAGTACATTTCACCTCTGTTTTGTGAAATGACACATGCAGTCATTTTAGAGGCTGCAACCAATGTTTCTTAATACACACATACACAAAAATCAATGTCAAAAGGCTTTCAGGAAAAGGGAAAATTAAGATCTCACAATATTCTATTATCTTTGTGCCTTTGTAACCATAATTCTCTCTCTTGTGTAAATGTATTATTGTGTACTACACGATCACATTTTTGTCTACATGACTCTTGTCTCCTTCCGGGCGGACAAGGATGGACAGATGCAATCACTAAATGGGAATTCAAAATTCTGTTTATCTTTTCTGTTTAATGTGCAGCCAAAAGCTTCGTTTACAGCATTATTCAAATCCTGCTTTAAAGACAGAACTATCAGTACTTTGTGGGCTTTTTTTATTATGCATATGAGTATAGCATCTAAATATTTCACAAGTGTATGTACAGGTTTATTCATTGCCTATCTTCTGACTTATGCAAGAAATCAGGCAAGGAAACCATAAAACCAGTGTCTGTTAGTGTACAGTTCTAAATCTTTCCAAAGCATGTCTTTTATCATGCAAATAAAGCTAGGTAGATCAGCAGAAGGATTGGAATATTTAGGCCCGATGTACCAATTTCTGCTGATTGAGTTAAAAATATCCCAGAATGGTGTTGATCAACCCTGGAGGAAGACAGAATATACTGCTGGTGAGGCTGGTCCAAGATCCCAACTTGCATTCCAAGATTTGGAGGCAAGGGCGACTCAGTGTGCACAGATTTTTTTGCTTAGGACCGTCTTATTTCAGTCCTTGCCTTTTCACCTCAGTTTAATCCTTGCCTAGCCTATCCCTCTTGTTCTACATGAGGATCCTGGGTATTGGATGAAAATCCTTGCCAGAATGCCGGTTCTGCCAACTTTCATATCCTGTATCCTTGATGTATGTCTTCTTTGTTTACATTTCTCCTCTATTGCCTAACATACCATCTTACCCCTTTTCTTTCCAGTTCTCATCTGTTTCATAATTTTCCCCTTTCCCAGTCTTTCTGTCTTCCTCAACCTCTCAGTTGCTCAGACCATTTAGATCTTTACTGATGTGTTATTTGCTGTCCCACATTTGAACTGGGCAGCTTGCTGCTCATGCTACTTACTTTCTGCAGGAAGAGCACTGAGACCACAAAAGACACAAGTTCTCTGCTTTCAATTCTGGTGTGCAGACCTAGCTCATGGTGAAAAGAAGCTATAATTGCAAGGAAAGTTCTGCTGTGACCCTTGTAATTCTGAGCTAGATAAGGGTACCTCCAGGGCAAGTATCTGCAATACTTTAGCAAAACTGAATAAGCATCATGTTACGGCCTTTTTTCAGCCCTGTTCAAATTTGAGCAGATTTTTAAATTGGCAACAAAAGGCACATCTTGAGAAAGAAGCCAACCTTTGCCCAGCATCAAGTCCATGTTCTAAATTGTTATATAGCACCAGAGCTTCTTAAACAAAAGGTCACCAGAATTTGTCTCAAATCTGTATTTTTCAAATTTGTATTTTTCTCAAATACAGTCCTTAGGAAAAAAAATCCCTCAACTTCTTTGACAGTTTTCTACTACAGTTCTACCTAAAAAAAAATCCCACCTGTCATAGAACGCTTCGGACCGCTGGTTAATATTTGAAAAAAATTGCTGACAGCTGAAAGCAGGTTCTAAAAGTAGTAAATATGAAAAAATCTTTAAAATAGACAGTGCTGCCAGCTTCACTTCTAGTTAATTTATCTGAATAATAATCCAAAGAGGAAATACATAGCCCCACCACTGCCTTCATAGCACATGTTAATATTACTGCTGAAATGCAAATCTACAGAGAATTAAATGCTGTGTTGTTTTAATATTTTCTTTTTCTTTAGCCTTGACTATTGTTTCATTGGATAAAAGAAATACTTCCATGTAGGAGTAGAGTGCTTGAGAAAGCTGTATAAATAACTTGCTTTCTCTAAAGCAGAGATGTAGCCAAATTAAAGAATGTTGGACTCGCATTTCTGTTTTGTGGGTGTAAATTAACACTTTTTGTTGTTGTTAGCTTCTCTGGCATTGTTGCACATGAAAGAGTAATTAGCATTTTTAAATTGCTGGAGGTTATGGGTTCATTTTAGATTTAATTCAATTAAACTGCATCACATGCTATTGGTTGAAAGTAATATATTGAACTAATGCATGCTGTAACTTTTCCCTTTCTTAGCATTTGTAAGTCAGACTACAGATGCTGCTACTGGAACGGCTTCAATAATTGTCAACAATGAAGGTACATATTTCTACTCTGAACTGTCCTCTACTGCCATAAAAGAAACCTTTGCCTTGTCACTGTTAATTGTGGAATTATTTTTTGTTCACCTTTCATTTTTTCATGAACTTACATTTCATTGCACTTCCTTTTATTACAGCAGTGTTGTAGGATGAGGGACCTAAAAGCAGCAGAGTCAAATGCTTGGATTAGCAATGTGAGAGCCATAATTCAATCAGCCAGCTGATCTATCTAATTTTACACTGGCAAGAACACACAGTGCAGCAGAAGGTTAAAGCTCTCCTTTTCCACCACAACTTACCTAGCATTTTTACTATGAGGAAAGGGTTTGCCTCCTCAGCACACTGAGTCATTATGCCCTGAATCAGGAAAAGGAATTGTCCTTAGTATAAGTAGAAACATTTATGTTGATCTTGGAATATTACCACAATTCTTGATCCCAAGTTGCATCTGCAGTAATGAATACACAGTGAACTGGCATATTTGTTTTTTCTCTGTTGATTTTCCTTAGCCTAGGCCTTTGTTCTCATATTGCAGGGGAGGAAGAAGATTTGGCTTGTTTTCATATTCTTCTTCAAATTGCTAAATTAACCTCTGAAAAATTTCTGCTTATTTTTTCCTCAAGAATCTTTTCCTCGATAGCAAGTTGTGCTACTGAGAGCTCTTGGGAGAAATACGTGTGCCTGGATCAAAATTTAGAGCTCAAGATTGATAATGCTTATGCATATATAACAACTTAAAGTGACTGGATTAGTTCACTTTTGGTGCAGCTAAGAGCCTTCATTTGAAGAGTTACCACAGTTTAGCTGACACATCAACTTAAAATCCTGATGGTAGTACATTGGGCTACAGCTCAAAACGGGAAAGGAAACATGACTATTCACTCCAGGAGCAAACCTAGGAAGGAACTGTGACAAAAGGCAAGTCTACACAGGAACATTCAGAAAAATTAGGCAAATAAGTTGGAGATGTGAGTTTAATTATCCCTAAGTAAGAGTAATCAAAACCTTACATGACAGCTCTAATTCAGAAATAAGGTAGCTCCAAAACATGGAATAAACTGGATACTTGCCTCTTACTTCCACCTCCTTCTCTTGGTTTGGATCAGCAGATAAATTACCAGAGCAACTCTTAAGAACTTCTTGCTTATGCCACATACAGTCACTACTCTGGCCATTGTAAATGGGAAAGACAGTGAGAATCCAGTAGGACACTGGCAGGCCTCACTGTTTTGTAAATGTAACCATATTTTGCACTAGGTTTGCTGTGCTGAATAGTTGAATAAGAAGATGTTTTATTGCTTCCCAATTCACATGCATGGTCAACTAAGCTAAATGTAGTCTAAACTTGAATGAACAGAAGATGACCTGTTAATACCATACCACCAACCTGTCTTTTTGAACAAAACCATCTTGTGGATCTAAAACCTTTATGAGCACTATGAAAGGAAAACTGATTGTTCAGTGTTCAGAGGTCACAGTGGGCTATCTTACATGTTAGCATCAGTGTGAAATGTCTCTGATAGTCTTGTTATTGACACAGTGAGATGAATAATGCATAATGTCATGCAGTTTGTTTCTTTCAGAAACTAAAAGATCCTACATGCAGTTACTGCTGGTCTCAGATTTCATTTAAAATCTGGTAGAAGAGCAAACCTGGTCAGAACAATGCTGTAAAGCAAATAGATGCACAGAATTAGTGATGGTTCTGGTTGTTACTTCTCTCTAAAACCGTCTGGCGCCTGAATTGAGTAAATTGCAATAAAATAGCAGTACTTATGTGCTTTGCTGTTGCAGGAGACACTTTTTTTTTTTTTTTTCTCCTGTAGAAACCTGGCTGATTTGACCTAAACAGGTTTTACAGCGCTTTTCAAAGGGCTTGTCTACACATGCATGTTTTACCGCAGTAGTTGTGCTGGCATAGCTGAAACACCACAGCATTCAATGCACTGGTGTAAAGCAGTTTCTGCTAGTTCAAATTATGCCTAAAAGGGAAGCATTTGAAGTTGTTAGTGGTATGGTGGTCTGTGTTAAGACAATGAGGCACAAATAAAAAATATAGGTATCATCTCTTTAAATTGCCAAGTTTTAATTGCTGTCGTTTCACACACCTAACCTGCACTTCATCTTACCAATTCTTTACAAGTATCAGTACTTGGGAAGAATACCAACTCTAATCAACTGGGTGAAATCACAGGCAGAACGAGGAGAGAGAGTCAAGTAGAGGGAGCAGACTGATGGATGAGTGAAGGCAGAGGAAAAGAAAGCTGTAGAGAGCAGAGTCAGAGGCAGCTCCGAAGTAACCTTTTCCTGATGTTACCTATGTCTGTCTAGCTGGTGCTGCTGAATTTCTGGGAAGATATTTTACTGGTTACTGAATTGCACAGCTATAACTCATCCATTATTGTAATTGGTAAAGTACTAAAATTTTGAAAACTATCAGGTACATTTGATATTTTCAAAGTTGCATTATATTCTGGGACAATACAGTATAGTTTCAATAAAAAATAGAGAGGTTAAATCCCTGGTTTAATGCAGAATGGTCGAGAAATGTTTAACAAGTTTATAGTGCTGCTCTGGAAAACGTGCAGCCCAGAGATGCTGCAAAGGTTCCCTCTGGGCTAGTCTCAGAAATCTTTTTCTGGAACCTCGTGTTCCTTTCAGTTGTTCTCTTTTACATGACTATCTCTTCAGATAGGTTTTGACTAAACACACGCTTCAGTTTACCACGACCCTATACACTTCAAACCTGTACTTTCTCCCTTAAGGAGAAAAGCTAGTACATCCGTCTGGTTTTCTTAACACGTTTTCTTTGAGGTGCATTGCACCATTTTGAATCCCAGCTTTTGTTTCCCCTTTCAGCCTGCCTTCCTTCCACTACCTCTGTCACTTAACACTGTGCTATTACACTTTTTAAACTCCATAAAGTCATGATGTGCGTTATACTTTTACATACACAAATAGGGAGGAATAAACCTCTTTATGGATAATTTTTTACATGATTACCTGTGAAGTTTATTGCAGCTTTGTCCATATCTGGTACTGACTGTTGATGGCACCATGAAGCTGGCCTGGCTGGACCAGTATTTTGAACCAGTCTGACAACTTCCATGTTCGTAGGAAAAATTCAGTGGAGGGACAACAGAGGTTGGCAGGTCTCGATTAAAGTGCTCTTGATTATTGCAAGTTAGGACTTAAAGCTCACCTACAAAGAACACTGTGAGATAACCCTCACTTGAGATAAGCGTTGTGCTGACTTTACGATAAAGTTATTAATCATTCATGAACAGTGAATAGGCATTATTTTGTAAGTGAGTGGACCTTCAATACCTAAGCACTACTAGTATTAAAACACTCAAAATATATATTTAGATAAAGCTAAATAAACAAGGCAAACTCAGAATACATATGCCAACTTGTTTGAATTATACTTTCCAAAGAGAAAATTTTTGGTTTGAACCTTCAGGGCTATGAAGAAACGTCACCTGAATTTTTACAGGATTTTTATGTATTGACATTCATAATGAACTTGAATGTTTTGTGTACAAGACTATTCAATGCTTCTAACAAGTAATTGCATAGATATTACGATACCATGACACACCCAAAACTTGCCCTCATATTCATGAACTGTGTGATTTGGCAGCAAATGTTTTTCTTGTAACGTTCTTTTCTGGTCACAAATATAATCTTTTTTCCCTATGAATTATTATGCAGAACCTCTGCAGCTATTGTTGTAAATGCATACTTTGAGATTTTGGTGAGTTCTATGCACTACTGATGGCTTTTAGGCTCGTCATCCCATTTTAAAAAGTGATGGTTATTGTACTGTGATGTTTACTGGTTTGCCTTTGATTTTTCCACTGGCACTTCTCATTTAGTGTCATAATGACACTTCTAAAATAATGACACTTCTAAAAATAATCTAGCTTGCGTTACCCATCTTTCTAAGAAATGAGTTTAGAGGTTTAGAGGCCCAAATGAGGATGGTATTTACATATGCAGCATTCATGCTGTTTGAAGTATTGATTGGACCCAGTCCCCATCTGGTATAAGCTTGCACAAGTTTACCAGCTTCACTTAGCTGTTAGAGATTACAGCAACTGTGAATGTGGCCCTTAATATTTTAGCTGATGTCTGCAAAACTTAAAATTATATAGATGTTCCCATCAATACTGAGAATTTTTACTCCAAGTAAAAATATGGTAGAATTAGCTGTAATGCCGTAAGTATTTTTTTCTCGTTCTTGGTGTGGGTAATATTCTACCTCACTTGAACTGTTTCAATGTTAGGTGTACAGCTTAAGGCTTCACCTAAAGTTAACAGAGATTCACAGGAATTTCCAGACAACAGTTTGTCTCCTCCTCAAACAGATATCAAAGATATGTAAGATTTAAAAACCTCTGAAAATACTTGTCTCTCCTCATGGAAGGAATCTAAAAAACTAATTTTTAGAAATTAGAATTTTCTAGAATGTGGAATTTATTTTTTTTTAAACTTTAAAAATTAGTTAATGTTGGACAAGATGAATCCCACCCCTCTTTGCCATCTGTCTTTAACTCTGTCGTCCCTGGTGCTGATTCCCCATCTGATTTCCCTGGCAAGAAATAATTGCTTTCAACAAAATGGTTGCTAGCAATACAAAATTCTGGTATTAATTGTGAGAGCATGGGTCCAGAGTCAGCTTTCATGCATGGTGGTGTCAGTTTGCAGTTACTGCTGTCCTTCAGTTGGTGTGGTACATGTAGCTAAGAACAGAATGTGGCTTTTTCTCTAAAGCTTGGGTTAAGCCTGCCCGGACTGTCACACCACAGTAGGTACGGCGTTTCCCTGGCAGGTTTGAAAGCATACTTTAAGTCTCTGACCTTTTGTAGTTGCAAAGAAAATCTTCTGCCTGTGATCCAGTGCAGCATGGTCTACCTTGAATTTGCACATACGGGTTTAAGCAAACAGCATTCCTTATCGCCTTGGGCCATTAGCTTTAAAGTCTAATATAATATACATGTCAGTACAGCTAAATAGTTCAGCAAGATAACGCAGCAAGACATGTGGATAGAGTCTGAGATTCTAGGTAGTACAGGGACAGAGTCCAGGTAGAAATGAAATATATATATATGTTCCACTGATTCCCTGCCTTTTACTGTTTGCACTGCTACACCCTATAAGCTTTTAAAATATATGCTGCGCAAAATAGGTGCAATTTGCTTTTGAATGTTTCCTCAATAGGATTCAGATATCTTTGATAGCATTTACTTATTGCAGAAGGCTTTTTCTTTTCTTTTT
>VXAK01011595.1:87984-127107 GCA_013399435.1 Arenaria interpres | reverse complement strand
TTTTTTTTTTTTTTTTTTTTTTTTTTTTTTAAACCGAGATGCCCATCATTGTCTGTTGAAAAGCAGGGCGTTGGCTTTAAATGCTGAGGTTTTGCTTTTCATATGCAGCTGTTCTGTACCAAACCATTGACAGCAGAATTGCTTTGGAAAGCTTGGGCCCCTCCCTCTGAGATCACTATATTATTCTTTCCATTGTCCTGCTTTTTTTCAGAACATATTTAGGGAGACAAGCTTTGCACGTTTCTTATTCAATGGACTTTGAAGTCGCATTCAACAAAAATAACGTATTTAAAAACATAAATATTTATTTACAGAGTAATTCAGTTCATTACAGAATTGGTAGCTTTTAATGATTGGCAGTCCTTAAAGGAATCTTCAGCGGGGGCGGGCTGAGCCTGTAAATCAAGGAACAACTGACTTATTGAATTTAATACCTGAGTGATTAATAATAAATTTTAATTTGAAGGCACCCATGCCTGAAGGTCTCTAGGTGTTGTAACAGAGATTAAAAAGAGAAAGAATGAAAGAAAGAAACTGCAATAAAAGAAGGCAAGTTGCATGTCTGAAGAAAACAAAAGACTGTTTGGAATCTACGTAAATGAACCTCCTCACCTAACTGTAAAACAAACTAAAAGAATGAAAAGGGTCTTAGACTTGCTTTGAGGTATTGCTGTGCTTCCACATGTACAGCTTTGCTTAGACCATTCTATTGGTCATCTTTCAAGTGCATAAGAACCTGTCACTCGCCTTCTTTACTCAGTTCTGATAAAGCTTTCCTTAGACACAGGCGTTATGTTTCTGGGTTTTGGTGGCAAACTGATTCTGGATTGTTAGGGGCCCTAAGTGTCGCAGCTAAATGGAGCAAGACTGTTTCTCTGAAATCTAAAGAAAATGCATAATTTTCATAGCTGTGTGAAATATTCTCTGTTTCCAGTTGATGGGAAAATTAAAATTTTGCTGGCATTTTTGGGATATGAACTCAGTTATCACATCGATGCTTTTCTCTTCAAGTGCTACTGGAATATTTTAGGAAAATGCAAATATCAGCCTTAGTGTTCCCCACCTCCCCTGTGACTAGTATAGTGTTTCTTTAGAGTTCAGAGAAACCACCAAAATAAGACTGGGGAAAGCCCATACATGACTTTTCCCAGAGAAATATATGCTGCATTTGTTGTGCAGTGTAGCATTCATTAGTCTGTTGGTCTTTTTTATTATCTTCTGAAATTCTTGGATATTTGAAAATTCCAGCAATTCATACATTTTTAGTGGGGATGTTTTGGAAAGGAAATTGAAATCCTCATCTGAAATGTATTGTAGAAAAGCAAGGCACTGTTTTACATACTTTATTGCAAATGTTAATGTAAAAAACACAATATCTTTTCTTTAGGACAGAATGTTATTGTCATAGTCCCAGGAGCCAACCTGCTTTTAAATTTTGAAGACCTGAAGAGGGCTTCTGATGTCATCTGTAAAGCCAAAGTGGTTGTTTGCCAGCTAGAAATAACCCCTGCTGTTTCTCTGGAAGCTCTGAAAATGGCACGTGCCAGTGGAGGTAATTTAACATAAGCCATTCTCTCTCCCTCGTTTGTGTTGCATGAAAAATATTCTTTATCTTGCTTTCTAAATAAAGATCCTGTGGTTTATTCTGGTTTCTGTCATCCTAGTTTTATTTAGAAATTAAACAATAGCCAACAAATTCATGCTACATTAATGAAAACTGAATTCAGTTTTAAAATTTTGCAGTATTTACCTTGAATGGCAAGTGAACCTATATATAATCTCCCTGTATATGCCTGGTGCTGCTTGTCCTCCTATTTTCATGCTGTGACTAAATACAGTATAATGTTGTTAGGTCAGTAACTATGGTCCTGTGTCTGGCATTAATTCAAAGCAGCACAAACGTAATGAATGCAAGTCAGTAAAGTTTCCCACACAGTAAAGTGAATGAAACTACCTCAAAACCAGACTTATGCCCGTGTTCTCCCAGCATAGCAGTAGGAATGGCTGTGTTTTTCTATATAGAAGTTAACATCATTAAATTTAAAAAAAATGCTGTTTCTTCGTAACCAAAATTCTTAGAGTGTGACATGGCATGCTGCCATTGAATAGACAGAGTCATGGTCTGTGAAATTATTAGTAAATTGTTACTGTGCTGTATTTTTAAATGTGGGCCGTTGTTCCTTCAGTGGAATGTATAGATAGATTTTTTTTTTTGCTTGAGCAGGATGGGGTTTCACTCCCAACATTATGTTTTTGTTGTTTAAGTGCCTGTAATGCTTTCAGTTACTCAAGCACAATTACCGCTGTTTTTGAACACTAAGTAAATAATTATGCAAGTGAGGCATCTATATGAGATTAAAAATATGTTCTCGTCTATCCGGAAGATACGACTGGGAGGGGACAGCTCATAGTATGGTCAATCACGCAGCAGGTCAGGGATGGAACTGGGATCAGAACTAACTGGTTCCTTGCAGCCGGGCCCAGGCTTGCTCCAGTAGGTCATAGCATGTTGGTATTGTTGACTCTTTAGTCCTTCTGCACCGAGGTCTGTTGTACACCCATTGTGATCGCTAGTATTCACGCACTAGTGGAAACATCAGATGTAGCAGAACTTTATGCGTCATGTTCATGTATTTTGTGCTGATTTAAGCAGCTCTGTTAGACACAAGGATGGGAGAGAGTAGCTCTGAAACTCTGGTGGGAATAGTCATAAATTCTGTAAACAGAACTGTGCATGGGGAAAAATTATTTTGACTTCTCTTTGAATGTCAAAAGTGGGTTCATGCAAATCTAAATAAAAATTAAAAACTTCCGAAAACTGAGTACCACCTGGATTGTTTAAAATATATGGGGAGGGCAGAGAACAGAGCTTAGTATATTTTTTTCATTGTTTAATGAAAATGGATAAAAGCATTCTTAATCTCGTGGCTAATGGAATATATTTGAGTCATGAGTAAATATCTATGACTTATTTTATCTACTTCTAACTCTACGCGTAGTTTTGGTAAAGTTGCTTCACACTTTTGTCACCCTCATATGGCAAGATTCCAGCTGGTGACAGAAGAAAAGATAGGATTTTTTTTAAAGGCGATTTTTAAAAAATCCAAACCTGATACACAGAGCAGACATGCAAGCAGTTAGCAACTGTAGACAGCACAATATATCGAGAAAAGATAGCAGTTAAGTGTGGGCCAGCTATAGTTCTGTGCTGTCAGTCTGCTATCGTTGTGCAGCTCATATCAGGAAAGCTTTCGTTGCTTCTGCTTTAAAGCAAGAGGCTACACATGTTCAAATGTCATGTGCAGTCAAATCTAAGTAAGCAGCTGAGTTTGTAGCACTATAAAAATCTATCCTTAGCCAACTGTAAATTGTTAATGCAATTTCCCTTCTTTTAGCCTGCAATACCCTCATGTATAATGCAGTACTACATGTTACGATGTGCACTAGACTATTTTTGTTTAAAACAGATGCATACCCAGATGCCTCAAACCTCTGTTTCAAGGTTTTTTTGCTTGTTTTTCTTCATTCTCACTGAAAGAAATAAACAATAAGATGGAGAAAGAATGTGGACACATAGGCAAAACCCCTTTGCTTCAGTTCAGTGAACGTCATCTGGATCTGTAAGCTGGAGAGGAACATCTCATGTTCTTACATCCTCTCACTGTGTCACTGATTATTAAAGAGCTTGTGACAATCTTGAGGTGAAGGGAAAGGGAAGGGAAAGGGAAGGGAAAGGAGAGGAGAGTGTTGTGAATAATTACATGAAGTGGGTATAAATTTTAGTGGGAATCTGACTGGAAAATTTAGGTTTTTACTGGCCACATGTTGTGAAGCTGCTGCTGCTACTTCCAAGAGCAGGACCACTTCATCAGTGGATAATGTTACTGTATCTCAAAGTCTGTAAAGCAGTTTTCAGGCTTCTGTAATGACAGATTCTGTAAAAGCCAACTAATAATGTTTAGCCTATTAATATTGCAGTGAAGAATGTAAGTGTATTATAACCAGGGGTGGAAGCAGCCTCAATTATCAAGGTTGTATGTCACTTGCAAGTAAAGGATCTATTTTTCAGGTGTTTCAGCTTTCTAATCTTGGACTCCAGTTTTTCATAACAGCTGTTTGTGGTTAAATTCTTTGTAGAATTTCTTCCAAAACGTAGTGACTGCAGAAACCAAGCAACTGAAAAATGCCTCTCACCCTGGCCCATTTTAAAGTATGAATACTGGCTACCTTAAAATTAAGTCTTGATAGCTTTCTTTTAAAGATAAGCCTTTACAACAGTATGAAATCTGCCTGATTTTTACTGTAATCTGCCTTTGGAAAATAACTACCTTTCCCATAAACTTGAGAAATCGTTGGAGCTTCACAGCCAGCTTCCCCTGTGGTCCACGGACTGTGGACAGTCTGTCCACAGCAGTTGGCAGTTGTTGATTTGGGCAGCGTGACTTATAGTGTAATTCCTGAATCTGGTTTTAGGCAACTTCTTTATATCTCTTGTAGGCACAGGAAGTGCAGAGCAGAAGCTTACTTGATTCAAATACAGGAGACAAAACAGCATGGGAATGGTGGGGAGGGAAGAGTAGATTTCAGACAAGGGAAGTGTAGGAAGGATTTGCTTGATTTGGGGGTGACGGAGGAAGATGGAAGAGAGAAATTGAAAGCGGAACAAAATTGGAACAGAGAATAGGATTTATTGAATAGAGATTGGAATATGGGAGTAGAGTCAGGGAGTAGACTGTAGGTACTGGAAGTGGGAAAAGAAAAGCATAGGAGAGGGAGTGTAAAGAGATAGAATGTGATGAAAGTTGAGTGAAAAGGTTATTATTGCATAGTGCCTGTGCAAGGAGGCATAAAGAATGGAAACTAGGTGAGCAGAATGGATCTTGACAAAGGGAGAGAAAGAATTTGGGCATAAATTCATAGAATCGTCTAGGTTGGAAGGGACCTTAAAGATCATCTAGTCCAACCATCAAATTAATATGGTGTTCCTCAGGGGAACCAAACAGATTTCCCTGTTCACAAGCCATGCTCTGAAGAAGATTGTGAAAGAGAATCCTAGGATTCCTCTATCTCCCCCCTGCTCAGCAGATATTAAATATAGGAGTAAATTAATAGTAATGTGTGACACCCTGTTCATGATGAGCCTGTATTACTTAAAACACAAGCTGGAACACTTCCAGTGCTGCTTCTGACCCAGTATGATACCACATGCCAGGTCTTTTTCCAATATGTGCTGTTTGGTTTTTTTACCTAGGAAAGTATACTTTAAAGATTTGTGTTTAAAAAAACCTTTGTTAGGGTTACAATTTAGAAAATAGGAAATGCAATAGTTAAGCTTGCCTGTGAAACCTTAATTTGTCTCCTTTCTGCATATGTATTATATTGCAGTCTTTAATTATGTGATCACATGCTGTTTTTCAGTGGTATGTGATCATATAATTAAAGAGTTTATTATAATACATACTATATTGTAATAATATAAGGGAGCCAAATTAAGATTTCATTGGAAATCCTAATCCTGGCATTTTCCGACTTCTGAGTAAATGCCTTCCTGACTTTAGTACTCTTTTTAAGGGGGCAGGTAGAGAGGCATGGTGAAGTTCTACAGTCAAAGGCTAAAACTTTCAGAGTATTAATCTAAAAGGTCACCTTCTAAACTTCTCAGTACTCAGACTTCAGAAGTCACAGTGCATCTTTCTCTTTTAGGGAATTAATGGGTTTCAGAAGCATTCAGGGTGTCTAAATATTTTGTATTAGAGCTTAGGATCCAGATATGCCTTTAGAACTGAAAATGTAGGCATCCAAGTTGGAAGTTGACCACTTACTATAAGGAATATTTCTAAAGTAAGAGAGTCTGCTTTATATAAAAATGATGGCCTTGTGGTTAAGACACAGAAGTATTAATCATAAAATTGGCAAAGTGAGAAACCAAGTCTGCAGACTTCTTGTGTTAACAGTGACTAAGTCACTTGTACTGTCCTCATCACATACCTTTTTTGCTGTTCCACGGGGCCTTAGGCTACAGTTTAAAGTTAGGTTAACTAACATATTCTACCATGTGTTAAGTTTAGGTCTAGCTCTGCCAGATAGCATATTAAAAATATACAGTGCCTTGTCTACACTACAGTTTTGTAATGTGGAAGTTTGAACAAGTTAGGTAACACATTCAAAAGCACGTTTAACTCCTTGTCTGGACATGTCCTTCATTACTCCAATACCCCTGTTTCTTCATGTACAAAACGCAGATAACAACACTGAAAAAATTCTAGAACTAAATGAGTTCTTGTAAAATTTATTAAAACCCTGGAAGAAGCATCATCAGTTAAACAAATTGCATTACTGTTGAAGGCTTTTTTCCCTTTTTAAAAAATTTAATAATTTCTTTGTTATTTTTTCTGTTACTCTTCTGTCATGTTCGCATCATGACAGGTGCCTGCACATGAATTAGAAGGGAACTTTAATATAGTAAGCAAAATTTTTAGCAGTTCCATAAAATGAGGATAAAGCAACTGAGAGCCATTTGTGTGTTAATAAACACTGGGGGCTGTGAATGAACCACAATGGTGTTCCAGGTGATGGCTTATGAATCTAAAACAATAGACATTTAGAACTTCTTTTTTTTTTTTTTTTCCAGTAAAGACTTTATTTAATCCAGCTCCAGCCCTTGCTGACCTAGATCCACAATTTTATACCTCCTCTGACATCTTCTGCTGCAATGAAACTGAGGTAATGGTCATATGTAAAGAAGCAGTCTCGGGCAGTAAAGTTTCAGAGATTCTGTTCTCAGAAATGCAGTGTAGGGACCAGGAAAACCGAGGCATTCTCCTCTTACATAGGACTTCTGGAGGTCCCAAGTCTGATCTCTGACCTAACGAGCAAAGAGGAGTATTCTAGAATACCTTTAAATTGCATTCAGAATTAAATTAATTGTTTGCAGTGGGAAAGTTGTGTCCAGCCTTCTTTACAAGTAGACAAATAAAACAAATCCATAAAAGGACACTTTTAAAATGTTATCACTGAGTGGTAAATATTAAAATATATCTTTGTCCTTGTTCTGTGGTCCCTTGATATGATTAGCAGGAATGGGCTAGCCATTGTGTTCTGACAGTTTGAAACTCAATTGCCAGGAGGTGATGCACGCATGCTGCACTTGATGGTAAATAGTAGCTTCATATGCCTCTTCCTGTCAGATCTGTTTTCAGCGAAGCTGTTCCTCTGGCTCTTCAACTGTATGTTTTCCTTTTTTTTTTTACTTCTTTCCCTCTCTTTTCTAGTTCAAGTGTGTTATTTCCCCCAAAGGAAATTACTTTTGTCCCAAGAGGCAAATTAAGCTCTTTTCATAAGGCCTTAGTTTAAATTTCCTATTTATTAACATTATGCATGCTGTGTTCCTTCCCTCACCCTCTCTTTATATAAACAGGAATGCGGGAGAAGCAACATAGTGGGTAGAAGCCATACCCTAATCCTAGTTAAAGTTATCTCCAACAAACATGATTTCTGCAACGAACGCGATACCTTTGGGTGGAGAGGCGGGGGAAGAGCTAAGAGAAAAGCATGGTCCTGCTTACTTAAAGCAGTTTTTGTCTGATGACAATGTCTGTCAGAGTACGTTCTTCAAGATTCAATTACCCTCTTTTGAAATTTCTATTAAAACGCATCACAAACCATACCAGAAGTTCTCAGTTCACGAGTCTTCTAGCATGTAAGAGTCGGCCTGAGTAACTCAAATGGACATCTGAATTTTATTCTAGGATGTTTCAGTATGTGCCTGCCAACCTCAGATACTCCAGAGCATTTAGGAATTAGCAAAATGGCAAGGTAGGAGATGCCATGGCTCTTCAGGTCTCTGGAACGCAAGGTTTCCGGTGTAACTGACAGTGACAGCATTTGCGGCTCAGGCACTGCCCAACAGCCATCAGAATAGAATTACATCTGATGAAGAGAATGCTAAGGCAAAGGATTTGTTCTCGTTCAGGGGACTTGCAGGACACCCATATGGTGTTTTCTTCATGCTTTCAGAAAGCACTTATGCCTGGACTGTGCCCCTGGATTGGCTAAATGGTGCAACGGCACACATTTTGGGCTGAGAACACCCATACCCTCCCACCAATTTAGTAAATGTCATTTGTTGTTTGCTTTTTTCATAATGTCACTAGTTACTTTTTTTTTTTTCCCTGCGAAAACTTATCCCCCATATGTTAGAAACAAAACTTTGTTTTTCATTACTTGTCTATTCCTGACTTTTCTCTCATTGCTCTTTGCAACACACATGTTAAAGTTTTCCCTTTGTTATACTTTATTGCTAGAGGACAGTCTTGAAAGAGAGATTCTTTGAGAAGTTTAGCTTGCTGGAGCCAGGGTATATTATTATTACCACCACATGGAGAAAAGAAAATTACTTCTATTTGGAGAACAAGAAATACAGGTGTATAATTATAATAGATCCCTGCTTACTCGTCTACCTTTCCAGCAGAGCTGAGGGTACAGTTTTCATTTTTTCTGCTATTTTCTTTAAAAAAGTAATTAGCATCTGAAGGCAGCTGGGATCGCTGTATGTACAGTCAGGCACAGAAATATGCTGTCTACTGTTGAGGAGGCTTATCTCTTCTCAATTTATGGAAATGGTAGACCTATGGAAGTTTCTGCCAGCGATATCACGGGAGCACAGATCCAAATGTGGGGCTTCTACAGCTTACTCTGAGAACAAGAATGGCACATAAATACCTTTGCTTTTAAAAATAACCTTTTCATACTTTACAATGAAATCAATTACATTAGCACGACTGTAATAATCAATTCTGTTTGATTTCATCCTCTATGTGTGTCTGATTTGTTATTGAATTGATTTTCAGGGGTGAACTATTGCCATTGTTCCTTTCTTTTTACTGAGAAAAAGGGAAAAATGAAGCATTTGTTTTTCTTATGTCACAAGTTTGAAAGTTGTTTTTTTAGTAATTGTTATATATTCATGTGCCATCTGTTTTCTGTTTTCTTTCATGACTTTCTTTAATTTCAGATCCCTGTAATGTATGCGCTTGAGAAGTTTGATATAGAGATAAATGTTTACATACCCAAATAAAGGTTACCAGTCACATCTCTGTATGGCACTTAAAAGCAATAAGTTAATTCTACAAATCTTAAAGATAATTCTAATTTTTTTAACTTCGTCCATTCAACCAACTACATCTGCATTTCCTTCATCTTCTTAAATCAGGAAGTACCCAAGACTTTGACGATCCAGAATATATACTGGGAAAAGATCTTTTTAGACATCTTTTATTTTTTTTTATTTCCCTCAGAATCTATTGGTAGTCACAGTCATAAAAGAGCAATTGGATAAGACGGACCTTTGCTCTGAGCCCCTATGGCCATTCTTATTTTATGGTGGGGATTTTTTACTGTTCTCTATGGACAAATTTATTGAATGTGGGGCTTACAACTGCTGTCCTGAGATGTTCTGTTCCAACTCCATTGCTCCTCTACTTTGTATTTCCAAGTCTCAAATAACTTTCTTCTAGCCAAAATTCTATTTATGTTTCAGCCTTACCCCTTTTGGGATTTTTTTTTTTTTTTTTTAACTTTGGGTTTTTTAGATACTACCAGAAAAAAAAAATAGTGTATTTCTGCCCTAACTTTACTAAGTCTTTTAAATAGTTAATAAATTGTCTTGAGTCTAAAGGTGAACTCTTTATTGCTATCCAGTTGAACTGCTTCTAAAACATCCTTTTTAACACAGACGTATATGCTAAGACAAGATTAAATTTACGGTGGTTTTTCTTTATTGCTTGGTTTGGCTTTCTTAGCCATTTAAATTTACAAGTATTTGTAAAATCACATGATTTTACCAAAACATCCTTATCTTTTTGTTCACCAAGAAATACTTTAAAAAGATAAAACCTGTGGTTTGTGGATACTGTGTGAATGATGTATTTGTATCAGAAGATTATGTTAGCTGTAGAACAGAAAGCCAGCCGTTTTGCTTAAGACATCTCACACTCTTATGTGGAGTGTTTGTATTGTTAAAGATGAGCGAAAGGGGGTAGTCTTTGTGATGAGCTGAATTATTACTGAGTCAGAAGTTTCTGTTATTTACTGCCATGAAGGTCAGCAGTTTTAATTTGTGATGCCTTTGTCACAGAATGAAAGTTTAAAAATGTCAGCTATAGTTTCAGACGGCCATGGAATATCGTGTCCAAACATGTGAGTATCAAATACAACATCACACTTTATACCCCATCCTTCATTAAATGCTTGAGGATTTAATGAAATCACACGCTGTATCTGGTATAACAGCACAGCTTGTTCTTATGGATTTATGTGCTAGAGAAAAGCAAACAAAATTACACTATCAGTGAATTATCTACCATTAGTTTGTCTAGAAGGCTCCTCACAAGCTGTTCTTTTCACTCTTGCTTGTTGCAATAATAGTTTTTTTTATGTCTGGCATTACTTTCTTTTTATGTGGTTCACAAACAAAAAAAAAACCTCAGAACAAATCTTGCAAGGTTATCAGTTCTTTCTTTGCTTACCCTGTAGTTCAGTTTTATCTTTTCCCAGAAAGATCAAACTTGTTGAGACTAGTTTGTTAATTCCCAGATGTAGCACAGCCTAATCCCTGAGGTTTGTGCAGGAATGTGCTAGTTCTCCATTCCCTTAATTCTTCTAATGAAAAAAAACGTATCTAATGTCATCTTAGTGAAAAGCAAGGGTTGTTTTTTTCAGTCATCTATAAATGTTGAAAAAGAGACAACCCTATACAAGATGAGCTCTTTGGAATACTTACCATTTTTTTCCCATGTATTTGTGTGGTTCCTTGCTGCAGTATGGCTCTAGGCACAACCACAATGGCAATACAGTTCATGTGTTGTTTTTCTTATTTAGTGTGTGCATGCAGTTAAATAGCCCTGCAGGTTAGGAACCCAAATATATTGCACATCAGCGATTTCTATTTGGTCCTAAACATTTTGAAGAACAGCTGCTTCTCTGTTCAAAGAATACTGAGGAACCCTTCAGGAGAAGGAAAACTCCTAAATGATTACAGCAAATGATTTAGTTTGTCAAGCAATTTTGAATGCAAAACTGGGAACTGCTTTCTCCCTAATGTAAAATGGGTATCAGAGTTCTGATCTAAATAAGAAGGGCCTAGCAAAGATTTAATTACATGCTAACAGAATACTTTGGGGCTTCAGTGGTAGAAAGCAGTACAAGTAAATTTAAGTTAATCGCTAATTTTGTTAAATAAAACTGCAAGATGTATAAAAATAATACAAAAAAATAGATACTATCCTAGTTAAGATACTACTCACTTTTAAGTGTTATTGTCTATTACTAGATGCAAGGTCGTTATGGAAGAAATATTAATAATGGAAATTCTTGTTAGTATGTCCAAAATCAGGACACAATATTTACTTTTACAAGATTCAGAGAATATCAAGTTTATAAAACTATATCTGGAGTCTTGGATTAGGACATTTAAGGTGCTGTTTATTAATATGGAGAGATTAATGCAAGTAATAGTCTCTCTTAAGAAAAAATAATTGACATCTCTAGTAGTCAAAACAAAAATAGACCCTTTAGAATTAAAATATTTTGGAACATTTCTTGAATTTGTCTTTTCAGTTCTAAGTAATGGAAAGCTACTATTGCTCCATTGCATAGAAGTTGCCAGCAATTCACAGTATATTTTAATTCCAACTTTGTTCTAAACCCCATTTTATCAGTTGCTGGAAACTATGAAATTTCCCATATTTAGTCTAAAATGAAAGATGTTACTTTTGGGAGGGGAGGGAATAGCTTGAGGCCAATTCATTTCAATCAGTTTTTAATTATTCTAGCACGATAAGTATTGCTGCCTGCATGTATGTAAAAATTTTATAATTTGAAACAACTGGAGCTAGCTTTGGCTTGTGGCCTGATCTTGCAATTGCTTATACACCAAATCTGTCTCACTACTTCTTTGGGACTGTTCACATGTGTTAGAATTAATGAGATTGAGTTCTTGTTCTGTCATTCTCAAAGAAATCTCTGAAAGTACAAGCCAAGTTTGTAGCCAACGGGCTTACTGTGTTTAAATATTTAAAATTAAAAATATTTTAAATTATCATATGTAGTTTTAGATGGGTTAGCCTTAAAATTGGCACAGTTTCCGTATTATTACTTATTATTTCTCTTCCAACATTTGCAAGGTTGTTATTGTGCTAGGCGCACAAAAAGCAGTCCAAATGATGGACTGCACCCCAAAGAAATAACACTTCCTGTTATTTCACCAGATTATATTTGCTGAGGATCATAGAAGTTGGGAACAGGCCTCTGGAGGTCTCTAATCCAGTAGCCTGGGAAAGCACGGCCAGTTTAGGTCAGATTGGTTGCGACTCTGTCCAGTCAAGTTTTGAATCTCCAAGGATGGAGACTGCATGACCTCTGGCACCTGTTCTGCTGCTTCATCACCCTTGTGGTGAAAAAGCTTGTCCTAATACTGGAATTGCCCATGTTCCAGCTTGTGCCTGTTGTCTCTAGCCTTATCCCTGTGCACCTTCAAGAAGAGTCTGGCTCTATCTTCTCTATACCCATGAATTAAAATGTTGTAGATAGCGGTTGGATCTCCCCTTAGACTTGTGTCCTTAAGGCTGAACAAACCCACTTCTCCCAGCTTCTTCTTGTATGTCCTGGTCTCTGGCCCACTGACTGTCGTGGTGGCCTTCCACTGCATTTGTTGTAGTATGTCAGTGTCTTAACTCATGCCAGGGATCCCAAAATTTGCTGCACTTTGGTCTTGCAAATGCCAAGCAGACGATCCAGAACATGTCCCTGAGAGTGGCTGTGTAGGCCACAGGCTGCCCCAAATGCCCCACAGCCAGGAACACTCGGCAAAGGTTCATATCATAGTTTCATTCTCACTTTTAGGCAGTTTAAACTAGTACTACCGTCTAAAGAAGTTAGTTGCTGGCTTTTGGGGATGGTGTTAATTTTAACACAAACCTGCTTTGCAATCCAATTTGTTTCCTGGCCACATAGATGGCTGTGCTGGCACAAGACAATGGGCCACGTGGACAGGAGTGGAAGGGGAAAAAACCAGGACAATTTTTTTTTTCTCTAGCAGTACTGGTTAGTGTCAGCTCACTGTGACTAGACTCCACAGTCTAAAGAGACATGGAGAGTGAACTAAGATTAGTGAGGATTATGGCCAAGAACCTTCATATCAGTTAAATTAAAAGCTTCAGTTAAATTTCTCTTCCACTTTTGTAAACAAAATTAAGAAAATTCTGTGTAGATTAATTATATAATATCCACCATAGGTTTATTGTTACAGCAGTTTTATGGAATGTCCTCTTGCTTTAATAGGTCCATTTAACTGTGGAGTTTTATGAGACTAGGTGCAGAAAAATAAGATTCTTAATTTGCTGCTCTTTTGTACAGTACTGTGGCAAATGTCCATATTGGGCTTTTAGTATTGTTATTTAGTTTTTTCTTTACATAACCATTAGTTATTTCCTTCAATTGTACCGCAGTTTGTTTTTTAAATAAGATTCTACTGAAGGGAGGAACTTAAATTCACCACAGTATTTAACATCAGTTGACATTTACCGCAATCTCTAATTATTGGCACAGAATCTGTCTGGCTTCTGCTGCTTTTATGGTTCTTCCAGTTTGTTCCAGTGTTTTTTAGTTTTACCATCCTGCTGTAGATGAGTTAGATGATAGTGGTTTCAAGCAGTTGAAGATCTACTTTTATACAAACTCTGTCCAAAATAGTTTTGTTTATTGGTATAACCAGTACAAAGATGAAAAGAAAGATTTCTGCAAAACCTTTCACATATCAGTCCCAGAATAATTCTGTCACTACCCAAGCAAATAATCCTGTTGACTTGGGACACAGCAATCACAAAGAGGGGTACAACATTAATGCTAAGCATACAGCATGTGCTTTTCATTAGGGAGAATATTACATTTAAGTACTTCATTTACCTTGCTCATGAGCTTACAGAATTGCAAATACCAGGTAAATAAACCCAAATTAGATTTGCTGTTTCTCTACCAAAACCAAATCCACTGTTGCCCTGGAGACTTTGCAGCATAGGTACAATGTTTGGAATTATTGCCCATCATGAAGTACATTGGAAATTCAGTTAGCCAGTTTCACTCAAGGATTTGTGTTAATCCATTTTTATTTTTGTAACATGATGTGCTGGGTGTTCTGCTTACAGGAATGCATAGTTTCTGCTCCAGAGATCTTAACATTCATGATGAGACACAGACTCTTTAGATGCTTGAATATTAGAACAGAGTGTATATATATTTTAATACTATTTATTATCTATCCTTAATTTCTACAAAGCCATTATTGGTGTATTGATACCTTCCAAGAAGATACATTCAAAGGTTTTGTAAGATACTTTTTGGAAAAAAAAATCTTATTTGAAAATACTTTTATAACCTTTTAAAAACTGAAATAGGTTTAATTTGCTGAGATAGTTTGTACTGCAAGAGAAGTTTCAGCAGCATGGTGACATGCCAAAGAGAAAATTGGATAAGTTTAGTTGCCTTCTCATAATTTAAAGCTTACTTTATTCTCGTCTGGGATCAGTGTGGTTAAAAAAAGTAGTTTTAACTTGCATGTATGTGTTAACCACACCTTGCCCCTGCAACGCACAAGTTTACCCACCGAGCCCTGCCACACCAGATTCTGCCTTATAGCGATCAGATCAACAACACTTGAAATCATTTGTGCATTTGTGTAAGTAGGGACTGCAGAACTTGGTCCTGTAAGTTTGAAAATTAAAACCAGTAAGTACTCTGCTAATGATACTGTAATCTCTAGGGAGTGTGTTGGCATAATCTGGCCCTTCAGAGCCTAAGGGTGGCTTCTCTCTCCTGGGTCGGGCTGAAACACAGGAAATGACAGTGGCGAGCGGCGGGCGCTGACTCACAGCTGGGGGCGGTTTACTTTGGGATGGCTGTAGTAGTTCCTGTCCCCAGCTGTCTGCCCTCCCTCTCTTTACTACAGACACGGCCTGTGCTCCGTGGAGCAGTTGTTTAATCACTATAGTTTACAGTCCGTTATATCAAGAAGTGTGTGCACTGGACTCAAGTTTCAGTAATGCAGAGGAAGGTAGTTTGAAATATTTCAGCAGCTGTTTCCCAAGAAGCTGAGCTGCCCATGCAGCAGAGGTGAGAAAGTGTAGCTGGTGAATAGGTTCCAAAGTAAGTTTTCCACTGAAAACAACCCATAAAGAGTGAAGAAGCTATGCCCAGTTACTAGGTGGTTATCTGAAAATACTTCAGATTGCATTCTTCAGGATCCAGCAGCAACCTTGTAGTGCAACATAAAATAGGACTTCCCCCTTCTCAGGCAAGGAGGACAAGATTCAGTAAAGACAGCAAAATATAATATGCCTGTTTACTTACAATTAAAGGCAAACTCTATTATGCAGGAATACTGCCTGCTAGACTGTTTCAGATAAAATGCACTGTATTTTCTTTTCACTTTCTTCCTGTTTCATTCTTGCTCTCTTCCCTGCCAAAAGACAAAGAAAAAGTACGTGACATTTTGACAATGCTATGCCATTAAAAACATGTATGAAGTGGCGAAAAGGATGTTTGATTTTGGAGTCTTCATTGCAGATTTTTGGGAAATTTTGCTCTTAGTTGGGTGGAACTAGAAGAGATTAATTTTAAGAGCCAACTGGGAGAAGTTGACTTAAGGTCACCATCTGTTAGAAGAAGAGTTTATCTGTGTTTGTACAGAGGCAACACAGAAGAGTCTCAGTCTTGACAGAGGCCTATGGCATGGCCATAACACAAATATATAATACTCTTGTAATGGGCCTTTGCCCAAAGAGGGTTTCAGACAACTTTTAGGTATACCTATCTAAAAATATATATTGAAGTAAACAGAGTGGTCAAAGCTGAGCAACTATATTTTTTCCTTGAAGAGATTTTCCCTTGCAATTTCTCTGTAGCTGAACACTGAGAATTTAAAAAAGAATTTTAAAAGTTT
Source organism: Arenaria interpres (assembly GCA_013399435.1). Taxonomy (NCBI): domain Eukaryota; kingdom Metazoa; phylum Chordata; class Aves; order Charadriiformes; family Scolopacidae; genus Arenaria; species Arenaria interpres. Next base: position 111,113 of record VXAK01011595.1, on the reverse strand, counting down.
CTCACTTAATAATAAATATCCCCCAACAACAGTGACCGAATTGCCATGTAGGGTTTTTCACATTAGACCACAAAGTGCTTTTTCCAAGGCTGTCTCGTTGTGTCCACTTTATAGATGAAGAAACTAAGGCACGTGGAAGAAATGTGATTTTACTAAGGGTTGCATGCCAGGCAAGGCGTAGAAGCTGGAACAGAACCCATGCCTCCTGCGTCTCTGCCTGGGCTCCTCTCCATTAGTCTGCTGTGCCTCAAGTACACGCTGATTTCAAATGAGGGGCAAGACATAGCTGAATATCAGCGTAGGAAGTGGTTTCATGTTCATCCTATAATACACACTTGAAAAAGATATTAAATACTGTTTTCAAATATAAATTAAATACTGTTCTCCAAAAATGAATGCTGTCAGATTATGATTTTTGTTTGTGTGGGTTATTTTCCAGGCAGAAATTTTAACGGGCATCCCAGTTGGCAACCTTGAAGATGCTGAAAAGGTGGGGCGCACGCTGTTAGAAAGAGGGTGTAAGCTCGTAATTGTTACTCTTGGAGCAGAAGGCTGCATGATGATATCAGTAGAAGAACCCATTCCAAAGCACGTTCCTGCTGGGAAGGTCAGGGCTGTGGACACTACGGTACGTTTTTGTGGTTTAACTGTCTTTCTTTGGAAAAGTCTGCTTAAGCACTAAGGGAAAGTAGTGAGTAATCAGCCAAATCTTTGGGCACTAGCACAAAGGCTAATTTATGATGTGAAATTGATATGTTGCTTCCAGCATCTCATATATTAAATGTCAGTTCACTTGAGTTTTATCATCTGTATTGTAGATGAGCTAGAATTATTATGCATACTGATAGTATCTTCACGCTCCTCCTTTACTAAGTCAGTACCTCTCTCTGACTGTAATGTGTGATGCCAGTGGCTTGAGCAGCAGTCCTGCTCTTTCACCTTTGCCCCGTCATATAATTCATCCTGTCCAGAACTAAGATGTTGTGGGAGAAAGGAGATACTACTGCCCTCACAGTCTGAAATTGAATGTTTGACTCTTCTGACACAAATATGAATTGCTTACCAAGTCTATGATAAGGTGATCAAAGACATAATTTTTACAGAATATAGTGGAAAAAACTCCAAAAAGTTGTTGCTGCTTCATGATGACTGTTTTATGATGATAGGTAAGGGAGGACTTGGTGAGATGCATTTTAGTCTTTGACATGAGGGTACTTTTTTTTACTTCCTGCTCAGAATTAAATGCAGAAAGCGTACTCGAACAGACCACTAAATACAGTACCTCCAGCAAAAAAATAAAAACAGGACAAGCAATAGTTAAGATAGCATTGCTATGAAAACCTTACCACATTGCACATATGGGGCTATTTTGTGTTCCTAGTATTATCTGACATAAATCCAAAATAATTCCAGTGGAGTTACTGAGAGCAGAGCAGGTCACGTTGTATGTACTAACTATACATTTAAATGCCTGTTATAATAACGTCATATTACATATGTTCTGTTACAATAGTTCATTAAAATCCTGGAGATTTTACCATCTGGTGCATTCCATATCTGAATTGCATTAATAATAACTAGTTCTTGTAGCATGTTTTTTATCCCTGGACCTCATACTGCTTCACAAAGAAGGAAGGCAACTGCTTAAGAGATGGGGAAGCAGAGGCATAGGGGACTGAAATTTCTTAGCTCAGTAGCATGCAGTGACAGAGCTAGGAGTAAAGTCACTTCATCTAAAACAGAAGATCACTCATAGATTTGGGCTGTGATGTGCTGATACTGTGGAAGGCTTTGTTTCACTGTTAAATTTAATCCTTTTCAATTTAACTCTGAAATGGAGATGCTTTGGCTTTGTTTTCCTGTTCCGCTGCATTGTCATTTAGAAGTTTGACCTCAAGTTAGTGCTGATTTTGAAATGTCCTAAAGTTCTGGTTAAGGGAGGCATCACTGCAGTGTACTGGGCATAAGGTTCTTGTCAGGGGACTACAGACACCAAGCCACCTCTGCCTGCTTTTAGCACAGAATTAGAAGTGCTAGGGGAGTAAAAGGCAGAGGTCCCAAAGCTGCCCAGAAGCAGGATTTATTAGCTTGGGAGCAACGCCTTGGGAACCTGGCAGTACGGCTTCTTGCTCTGAGAGGGTAAATCCACTATTGCTATGAAGGCTGAGTGTTAGAGTTTTTCTCCACATAGAAGTGATGAAGAAGAAACATGTGTGATCCGCTTCTTCAAAAGAAGCAGAAAATTGCTGCCAGATCAGCTATTGTTTGATATCTTAAGATATTTGCTGCTCTTGGAATAAAACACCAATACTGAAACCACACACTGTGGCTAAAAAGTGCTTTTTATCTTGCCTAGCAGTTCAGATTTTCATGACTGAACTTTTTTTTTTTTTTAAATAAAAGCAATTTCTTTGAGTTTACTGAATCCTTGCCCTGCCTCCTTGTGGCCAACAGGTTATTGGCTTTCACATAGCAAAGAATTTTCACAGTTAATTTTGTTAATCTACTTAAATACCAGTGGGTTGTTTTCAGTAAAACAGCTGTGCTCAGTTTACTCTTGCAGACTGAATGAAAAAAGATGTGTTGGCCTTCCATTATAAAAGTCTTACAGTGCTCAGACTGATTATCACTTTGCCTGAAAGCAAGTGGTTTTAAAGCAACCCTTCCAAACACTAAGCAGAATAATGTCATCCTCAACTAACCTGGGTAGCTCTATTACTAAAATAAATACTAAACATTCTAGTAGGACTTGTTATTCTCTTCTGCAGTGGATCCTTCCCCAGGGGAATAAACTCAAGCTGTAAGGCAGTTTAACAAGTAGCCACCTATTCACAGAGTATTCAGACCTGTTCATGTGCGTACTCTTATCATGCCATTTTATGCTAAACAAAAGTTGCTACTTTAAACTGCCCCGACTTCAGCATCTTGAGGGACCAGGCAGTAATTTTTTAAGCTTCCATAATCCGGTCACATCTGGTTATGTGCATTTATCTGTATTGACATTGTTTGGCTCTGCAGAAGGTAAAGTTATTGCTAGACAAAGAGTTAAATGTTGTGTATAGCCCTCATAGGATTTGCAAAAGGTTACGGAGCCCTTATGAAAACAGTCTGTATTAAAACGGAGTTTGCCATTTAGAAGATATAAGATAAAAGATGAGCTTCAAAGGCCTCTTCCACTGTAGAAATTTTCCTGTAGCTGCTACCACTGCCCAGAGTCCTCTCTGCAGCAGTGCAGCCCCAGTGCTACTGGTCATTTGTGTTGTCCACAGCAATTTTGAAAATTTTTAATGAGAAAATACTTGGGTAGGTACAGCCACAAAGATTTAGAATTTGATTTCCTTATCCCAGGTAGTGTTCTCCCTGTTCTCCATGTTCATAGGTTCATCAGAGAGACTAAGGGTTGATAGACCATAGAGCCTGGCTCTTCTTCTTAGCCCTTGAAATGGTTAATCTAAGAGTTTATTGGCAGAACATTGGAAAAAGCTGGCTCCATCTCTAGCTCTGTGGTGGAACATGAATCTTCAAGATTGAAAATCTGGCATTTCTCACCCACACTAAATCAATACTATAAAGGGAAAAAAAAGGCTTGTTGATTTTTTTTTTAGCGCTAATTATCTTAATGTGGGCTTTACTAATGTATGCAATGCTTCCCATGACTGTTAGCAGAGCTCTCCATACACAGTCCAAAACATGTAGAGCACGAATAGTCGTTTAGAGGGAAGTTTTGCAAGACATGGTATTGTAAAGCTGAAACATCTGTTTCTTCTGTTATAGCTAAATAGTGCAACAAGCTTTTGTTAAGAAAATAAACTTTCCCTTCATTTTACTAGTTTCTGCTAGCTATTTTCTATATGCAAATTTTGAATAAAAATAAATGAATTATTGAAAAATCATCCTCGAATTTTCTGGATGAAAGAAATATCTGATTAAGCCCACTAGCCATAGCAATTTGTATTTGAAGCAGATGACATACCTACGAGACATTTGACACATAAAAAGTACTAATGTGTAGATCATATAAGAAAGGTATACATTATAATTCATTACTTTAAATAGTTGCTTTTAAATCTACTTGGCTACATGAAGTTAAATATATGCATTTACTTTATTTTTGGAAGAAGCTATTTCCACTTTAGGTGAAACTAGTACATGGAGCTGCATTAAAATAGCTGTGAAGGGTAATTATATAATTCCATTTATATGACACTCCTTCAGTTGGTAGCAGAAGGTTTCACAAACCATTCACAAATTTGATAAGCATTTCATAGAAAACAATAATATGATATACACACATTTTGCAGTTGTGTTTGTGTGTGAAGCAGTTTGCCTGCTGCTGAAGCAGAAGCACAGCTGAGGTGGAACACAGCAGCTGCTTGCAAACACAGCTGCGGGACATGACCGGACACCGTCAGGTCAAAATTGTACTTGAGATGAAGTGGATGATCTGTGTGATGAAACACACGATGATCTTGGATCGTGGCATCTGCTGCTGCAGTCACCCTGAACACACCGTCCTGGCAGGTGACAGAGAAGGCGACAACATCGTCCATATTGGAGAATGAAGCTCTGCTCTTTTTGCCCCTTCACCCTCACTCTCCTCCTCTGTTTCTGACAAATTATGCAAAGCGTAATTTACAGCACTATTTACGTCTATTTACATTTACTAATTATATTCTATTGAAACTGCCAAGGAAAATTTGTCAGAAGAATGTAATTACTCAAAGCTGGAATTTGGCCAGCAGTGAGATTAGTGATATTCGTTCCCTTCCATTTTGCAAAAAAGGACTATGGGATCTTACAGAGCCGAGCGCTTCAAGTGGCAGCTGGGGACAAGTCGAGCCCCTGAGGTACTGTCAGAGGCCTGCCTAGGGCTTGGTATGTGCAGGTGGGCTTTGTGGAGGCAGTCGAGCTGTCTGGAGTTCCAGGTTACTCGGGGTCTAGGCTTTAGAGGATTATCCAGGTCCAGCCTCCTCTGGAGGTGGGACAGTCCAGTGGTCGGTAGCTACGACAGGCTGGAACATGTCTACTGGCTCTGGGGCTGCACCCTGGGGCTTGGGGCTTTGCCTTTTACTGTGGTTGCTCCTTGCAACCACAAGTTGAAAGTGGGGTGTCCTGTCTAGGATCCATGCTTCAAATTGGAGGGTTAGCACAGGCAGAATCTCTCCTGTGTGTGAACATTAGTGGAAGATGGGAGCTGCCCTGCTGCCACTCCCCCATTTCCAAGTTGCAGCATGGAGGTCACTTTTAGGGAGCAAGTACTTGGGGTTAGTTTATGTAACCTCTAGTTTGCTCCAGAGCCCAGTTTTGGATCAAGATGCTGAATATCATCTATACACGCCTGCACCACGTGTCATGAAGGTGACCTAATGGGTGACTTTCAAATATCCATCCTATCTGGTCTTTTAAATACATAGTACAGTTGCTCTGCTTAAGATTTCTTCAGCAGCTTCTCCTTGACCATTGGGTTTGCAGATGCCAATGTTGTGTGCACAAAAGTCCTGCATTTGCACACTTAAAATCAGGAGATTGGGTTTCTGCATATCTGGCTTAGGTAGGGATGTATTTGCTGTTAAGGCAAATGGAGACATTTGAGCTCACAGTATTTAGATGAAAATTTGGAATCACTTTTTACAATGGTGCCCCTAGTAATCACAGCAAGTCCGTGCTCTCCCTTTTCAATCTCATGGAGAACCTAGAGTGTTTAACTTCACAATATTTCTAAGCGCAACCATTATATTCCCTATATAATTTCTTACATTAGCAGCATTTTACCTGTCTGGCTGTGCTTTTCTGATACAGAGAATACACAACCTGCTGAGGGAAGCTGAGGAGGTCAGAGGTTGAAGTGCTATGGTTATAAACAGGAAACTCATTTATGAGACATGATAAAATTCAACATTTAATCTACTCAGTTATGCCTGAAATTTGACATGAGCGTATGATTTATTTTGTATAGTCCTCTCTACGACATTCTCAGAGACAGATGATGCATACTATTTGTCATAATCATAAATGTTACAATTATTTTTTCATGTCAGTTCTGCAAAATGAAGGCTCATTGCTACAATATGAATTTGTCATCAGATGTTTTGTGTTCAAATCCTATTAAGTTCCCTCTGATTTCTTATTACAATATATTAGATCTGTCTCTTACTATGGGAGAGAATTAAAAAGGCTATCTTTAAGCAGTAGAGTTCTCACTGAGCAGCTTTGTATTGAACTCTGAAGATGTTACACAATCTTTATTTTAATAAAGCCTCCTATAAGTGCATAGCTGTATAATTTTAGATATGTCACAGTATTCAGGCCTGTGGAGTAATTATGGTCTAAAGAAGCCAATGTGGTTTAGCGATTTGAACAAAGGACTGAGTAAGAGTTCCAGGGCTCTGCAAAAGACTTGCTGTAAATCCTTGGGAGAGTTACTTGTCGTCTTCGTATCCCAATTTATCTGTCCTTAAATTGGAGCTGCTATTAATGTATTGCGTATAAACCATGAGAAGTCTGTTAGACATCAGAACAGAACCTGGGAGGCCTTTTTCCCAGGCTTGTCATACAACCTCAGGCCAGTTGCGCTTCTTTGGGGGCTTTGCAAACTCATTGAAGTTCTTCTGCTTGATGTTGAGAGGTCTTGTCTGTAAAAATATGGTTTACACTAAAATTCTCTGACTTAGCTGTATCTTCTGGTTTGGAGGAAGCCTGAGCCAGAGGAGTGAAGTGGACACTGAAATAAAGCCTTAGAATATAAATAAATCCAAAACAGTCCTCCTAATAACAGCAATTCTTTGTCTCCTGACTTTGTGGCCTAACGTCTGAGGCTCAAGGGGATATAAATACAACACTCTGTGCAATGACTAATTACTCAAAATTCTGTGCATCAGCAGAAGTGGGACTTGTGGTTGACTCTAATATTATCAAATGCTTTTGCTATTTAATAATCTTGAATCTTGTAGCCGTACATTATTTAGCATGCCGTTTGCACAAAGAACAGTGATTTTATTTCAGCTATCTCTCAACAAAGTAAAAATGCAGCTGGTAGTAAATGAAGCATTTGGCAGACAATGTGTCTGATGTAGAGTTCTCTAACTTGCTAAGAACAGAAAAATGTTGTTGAGTGTTTAACCTTTTCCTACCCAAGGATGTAGCAAGGAGTAAAGTGACCACAAAGGGCAAGGTCTTCTTTTTCTCTTTCTCTTCTTTTTCTTTTTCTTTTTCTTTTTCTTTTTCTTTTTCTTTTTCTTTTTCTTTTTCTTTTTCTTTTTCTTTTTCTTTTTCTTTTTCTTTTTCTTCTTCTTTTTCTGCTTCTTTTTCTTTTTCTGCTTCTTTTTCTGCTTCTTTTTCTGCTTCTTTTTCTTTTTCATTTTCTGCTTCTTTTTCTTTTTCAGCTTCTTTTATTTTTCAGCTTCTTTTTCTTCTTCATCTTCTATTTAATCTTCTCTTTCTTCTTCAAGGAAAGAAAAAAAGTTACTATCAGGCAAACAGCTTATCTATCAGTGGGGTTTATTCACACACCAACACAGAGTAATTATGTCCAGAGCTCCCATTAACATCCCGCAAACCGACAGCATAATAGCTTCCTTTCTTTAACATGCAACAAAAATAGGTTAATAAATAAGTTTAGTTCCAGTCATAGCCCACTTTCTGACTTGGCCTTCTGCGTTCCCGCTTTTACAAATATGGAATCCATTGAATTTTGGAACAGAAAAACCATGCGGAATAAGTTAATTTGCCAGACACTCCAATCAGCAATCCACACTGTAAATCTATTTAAAGCTGCATCTATTATGCTCTGAAGTTCAGCTGAACTTCACACATGCCCTGAAAGGGCACATGACTGAAATCACTGCATTTGAGTTGACTCACAGTGAAGTGTAGATGGGAATTGCTCAGCTCATCACAAGTCTCTGCTTCTGATTCAGGCCTTCTAAAGACACTTCAGATTTTGAAGGCTTGGCCAGTGGCCTAAGGGTGTCTGGGTATCCAGTGAAAAGAGGAATTCCAAGAGTTGTGTCCCTCTGCTTTGGCAGTCAATGAAGAAGAGATGGAGCAAACCAGAGGCACACTCTTTCCCCTTTGAGAGCAGAAAGCTATATTATCTGCATTTTACAGATAGGAAAAATAGAACAAAAATGTTAGTGATGAGGTGCTCTAAAGCTGTAGCTAAAACTGTCCTGCTCCAAGTTGCACAGGGAGTTGGGGTGATGTAGCCAAAAATGAAGCACAGGCCCATATTGTCCCATGCTACTCTCTTAACTTGTAGACAACATTGTTATGGAAGGAAACACTGTTTATCTGCATAGTAACTGTCTATTTTAATCTGTAAGAACAAACAATGTAAACAAAATGAGCAAACAGAAGCAGGCTCGTACAGAACAATTTGCAGCCTTGTTTTCCAGTGGAAGATTCCACAGACCACCCAGGCTTTGCTCTAGTCCTTTTCTCAACCACGGAGCATCTAATTAAATCCCTCTCCATTCCTGACTTTAAGTGGAAGGAAGCCTACAGTCCTGTACGCTTTCTTTCCAGATGGAAATGCATAATTTAACAGAGATACAGCTGACAGGGAGAAGTGGGCCCAAAGCAGTATTAGCATTTGCCACTAATTGCATTAAATTACAAGGGGGTACTTAATGAAGATGTAGAAGAAGATTAAAACCAGCATTTAGTTTTCTAGACCCCTTCTAAGATGGCAGAGTGTCAGGCAACAACAACATAGTAAATCTGAATTTCTGTCTCAGTGACTTTAATGATACTACGAATTGTTTGGTTTGGATACATACCATTAGTGTCAGGTCATGACATTTTGTCCCGTTGTGTCCAACAGCTTTGTTCCATATATATGCATACATATATGTAAAGTAGCTAAGCACCTTTTGTTATTTACTACTTTGGTACCCACAGCACAGAGGGACTGGCTTGTCAGTGGCAAGGGAACCTGCTTCCCATGACAGAACCATAACTTCTTCTCTGTGCTTCTCTTCAAAGAGAATTAGGACTGGAGGAAAAATTTTGTCAGGGTACCAGCTGTCTCTTTTGTAGATCTGGACGTCATTGTAGAGGTCCATGTAAATGAGAAAGTACAAAGTACATGCCAGCGCAGGGTTGCTTTGCATTAGGTGCTTCTTGAAGAGGCTGCAAGGGGTTTGTGGAAATGTGCTACAAGGACAGGTGCTTTGGCCCCACTATTTTCATACTGAGAAATATTCCAGTTTGGAAGTTAGCTTGGTTGGTCTGGACAGAAAAACGTAGGGACACTGGCAGCATTCATGCACCAACTCCAATGTTTTGTTTGGTGTCCAGAACACATGAAGGATACACCATCCAACATCTGGGCCTGAGACTACAGTCTGATGAGGTCTAGGGAAGCTAAATTCAGAAATATCTTGAAGCTATCTTTGTGCCATCTCACTCCTGGGATGCTTTGGTAGATGAAACGATGGTATAATTTATATAGGTTGAGAGCAGAGTAGGAAATGACTCTTCTATTGCTTCTCTTGGGCTAACTATGGCTTGCAATGCAAGTCAAAATCATTGCAGCCGAATGTGCTGAATCCCTTTTCTTGATTTGCTCTCCTCCCCTTGTCTTCATGATGAAGCCAGCACAGGATCTCCACCAAGAGGATGTTCAGTCCTGGTATGTAGCTCACCCTGTGTTCAGAGCAGATATTGGGTCGCCGATGCATGCACACAAGACAGTGTCAGTTGTAAAGGTGCAGAGCACTCTAGGATATCTGAGTTGCACAAAGGATGGAGAGGAAGGAAGACCAACTGTGTGCAGCCATCCTTTCTAATTAAATTCCTGCAGTTAAAAATAGCTCTTGGAAGCTGGTGCTTCTGGCACATCCAGAGTGTCACCTTCCCAAGTATCTTTTTCTGGCCTGAGCCGTAGGAAGTTGAAAATGTGATCCGCTGTGTAATAGTGCAGCATATTCTTGGCCAAATTCCTCATCATTTTTTACCTCGTGCATTATAGTTAGTTTACAAATCTCATATGCCTCCTTTTCTTCTTTAAAGCCAGTCCTTGCAGAACCAGGTATCATCCTGACTGTTGTGGAACATAACCTACTCTTCTCAGTTTGTTCATGTCAGTTCTGCCTATGGTGAGGGAGAAGCCAAACCTGGTTCCCGAGCCCCTTGCCTCCTCAGTTACCCAGAAATGCCAATTTCAGTGATGTTGATATTGAACTAAGACCTGATTTCCCCCAACGGAGTTTTCATTGCCAAGTAATTTTGGTCACTACAGAAACCAGAAAGGTTTGCGTTGGATCAGTAATATTGCATAATTAGGTTTTCAAAAGAACAAGAACAGAGAAATGAGAATAGTGGGGAAATCAGGCTTCTTGCTTTTGCAAGTTCTAACCACAGAAAATGCCAGAAGTTTTATTTCTTATCAAGAATAAAGGAGTTAATCTTTAGTAGCCTGTCCCCTGGACAGAATACATTTTACAGCTTCAACTAGACAAATGGAAGGAAGCTAAAACTGTAAGTTTTGGTGATTGATGGCAGTAACCTATAGGAATGCCTTTAATGGTCAGTTTGCAGTAGAGCATAATGATTTTGTCTCTTTTCTCAGGCTTTTGGTTTGTGTCTGTGTGTGTTGAAATAGACATACTGATAGAAAATGAGCTATTCTAGAACAACTCAGCCGTAGAAAAGCAGATTCCCAAATTCTGGCAGCAACGTTTGTCAGCTGCCCAAATGGCTATAAGGACTATTGCTTTCATTCATTTCAATGCACAAATAGACACAGAAATACAGGGAAAAGGTAAGGAAAGTCTCTAGAAGTTTGTCCCTCATTACTGGTGTCTGTGATTTTGTTACTGAAAATCATTAAGCGGGCAGTATGTTTGTTGGAAAGATCCATTTTACGGGGAGTCCTGCAGAGACTGCCTTTCTGTTAGAACCAGTAACTTGGTGCTCACCTATTGCTGAAGATGATGAGTGAGGTGCAGGAGATCTGGTTTCTACACACCTGCCCCACAGGTTAAGGACAGCAGAATGTGTGGGGAGCAGACAGCCATATTCTAGGCCAGAGCAGCAGTTCTGGCTTGTAGGTCACATCTTGCTGAACTCAAAGAGAGGAGCTACAACTCAAGTACTCCTCAAAAAGATCAGACAAACTCAGTAGGAAAAAGAATGCAGGGAGCTGGCAAGAGGACAATGCTAGAGTGAGCTCAGACAGAAAAACCTCCTGAAGTTTGATGGTTTTTTTTTCCCTCCAGGATATGTAGTTCAGAGGTAGGCGGGAGCAGTGGCCAGCCAACAAAGGCTAGATACTGTGGTTTTGAAAGAGGCACTCGAGCATATGGAGCTTTCGTGCAAAAAAAGAATGTTTTTTTGATCAATTCCAGGCGAGATGGCAGTTGTGTCATCCTGAGTGCATCTCATCAGATTAGATGGGATCACTAGGAGTCTTTTGGCATTTTCAGTTTGAGAGGAAAAAAACACATGTGGCTAGTGAAATTGCCCAGCAAGGAGATTTCCCCTTTCTGACTTGGCTGTGGGATTATGGGGTCCTGAAGCCATGTCAGCACCTGACGTGATACTGGGTAACAGTGGTTGGCAGTTTGGCCAGTTCTCTTCTGGTTGGGGAGCTCCTTGTTTGGAAGAGAAGCCCACTGCCAGTATTTGCAGTGTACTATCAGAATAATGTGATGTATTCTGGGCAGGGCTTGGCCTCTAGTTTCATTTGTTCATTAAATGAAATTTGTGAATTAACACATAAGTGTGAGCTTTGTTAGGAAGAAATTACAAGTTGGCATGAGTGTGACATGAATAATGAAGGGAGCGAAGTTCTTCTTAAGGAAGTGAGATAAGTGAAGCTTTTGATTAGAGTAGGAGAGTAGCTGCGTGTTGTTAAGGCTTGATAAACCAGTTTGAGAAGTACAAATCAACCTTCTGAGGAGCTGCTATATTTAGTGCAGGGCTTTAACCATGACTGATTCCGTGCAAGTTCAAACTTTGGGAAAGGTAGATACAGCTCCTATAGCATGTTCAACTGAAAGGCCATCTTATTTCTGTTAGCGGCAATGTCTGCGTGCTTCCCCGTTGTTGACACATCTTGGTACATACACTGTTCTTTGCAAGAGTGCCCCTGGAGGGTTTTATATTGAGCTGAAGTGTAATGAGAGTTTTCCGGTACTAGATTTTGTATGTCTTAAGTTTTCTATATGCACTCCAGCAAAAAGTCAAGTGTAGAGGGTTTCCTCTGCTGGTTTTGGGCTTCTCAGTGAGGTATGAAATTTCAGATCAAATGAAAGGAGGTCACAGATCATAACTGAAGTGTGAAACCAAGGAAGAAGCAGGTACCAAGGCAAAAGCTAACTGAATCTTAAACTGAAAATTTACACAGAAGTGTAAATTGAAATATTCCTTGCCAAAATATTTACCGCTCTGGTAGCACAGGAATCAGAGTAGTGGTGAATTTTTTGTTTGGTGGGAGTCTCACAGGTTCAGCAACACGGATCTGTTGTTTTCAGAACGGCCTGTGGAGTTCCTGGTTCAGTGCTTTTACTCCATTGTGTAAGAAAGAAAGAAATTCATCACCTCCCATTAATGCTGTCTGGAGTTGAAAGGAGTTTATATGAGCATCATCACACTGAATTGTTTTGATGATTCAGAAAACAGAGTGCTCCCTGTGGGTGAACACTTTGTTGGCTCCTAGTCTCTAATGCAGAGTAACTTTCTTCCCTGGTGCTGAGTGGCACACTGGGGTATAATTACCTGGCAGAACGAAGCCCTCCCGTGCTCCTTCCCGTATTTCGTCAGTGTGCACTAAGAGAAAGCAACCACCTCACAGACATCCTGCAGGATTTTTCTTGTAAACAGCAAGGCAGGAGGTACTCTTTTCAGACCCTGACTGTGGCTGTGGGCAACTTGTGGAGTTGTGGGTGACTCGTCCTTATTAGTTTTGGATACCGTGATTTTGGGGTTCCTGAGCTGTGCCTCATTTTTGAAAGATGGGTAGCTCATGTGACTCCTGTTAAAGTCCGTGTCAGATCGGGAGCTCTGGATTCAGCCCACAGATGTCTCAAAGTGGGTGTTCTTAACATTCTTGATCTTAAGTTGAGTTCATTTCCCGTCATGTGAAATGAGAGCACTGTTACCTGCCTTCAAAACAGATGCTGTACAGGGACTTTGAAATGTAAAGTAGGACTGTGTGATATTGCCAGATCTCTAGATACTTTCCGCTGTGCTTTTTAGATGACATACAAATTAGAAATTGCAGAGTTGTGAATGTTGTATGTTTTATTTCCAACATTCACCACAAACCAGATAACTTTTCAGGGGAATTCATACATCTGTAATGCTGGGCTCTGATCTTTTTTAGAAACAGTGAATAACAATGTAGTAGGAGGTTTCAGAAAGGAAAGAAAATGCATGCAGGAGGCCTTGTATTGAGATTAATCTCTCAGGAATGCAGGGGGTTAACGGTCAGGCTGATTAATCACTGTTAATGAACCATCAGGAAATCTGTCAGGAAGTGGGTAAAAATTCCTGATGGCTGATGTGAAGCATTGTGTGGTGTGCTTTGGTTTTGATGTTTCCCAACTGATAGTCTACAGTGGGTGTAGTAGTTTAGTTACCTCTAAGTTCTCGAGACATGTGAAGGACCAGGTGACATGCTGCCCTTGTTCAGCTTGAGTAAGTGAGCAAGACATTTTCCCTATGCATGGCTATGCGAGTGTGATGCAACATAAATGCAAGAAAGTCAGGGATTGCTTCTTCCCGTGGCTTCCCAGAAGAGAGTCTGGAAAAGATACAGAAAGAAAGCGTGATCGTTCCCCCATTCCTCTGGTCCAAGCCCACAGGGTACAGGGGGAAGAGTGGAACAGGCGGCTTTCCCTGTGTGAACAAGGAGCCAGAGTATTAGGACTTGGATACACAACTGAGTTAATGAATTGCCTGGTGTTGACCGAGGGTGAGGTTTCACAGTTGGCTTAAGCTGATCCAAGATCATGCTGCTGCTGAAAGGAGTGTTTCTAACCTCTCTCTCCTCTGTGTTGGACGGACTGGCTATCATGTGGTAATGCAGCAGCTTGCTGATCTGGGTGGAAACTAATGTTTCTTGGTCAGTGTTGGCTGGCTTAGTCTTCAGACGGATGAGAGAACTGATCTGCCTGACTGCTTGGCCACACGAGCGCTAGATCTGATGTAGGGGAGGACGTGGGAACATGAGACAAGGATAAAAACATGAGTGGGGACTGAGGCTTTCAGCAATAACAGAACCGTGGATTGGCTTAAGCCTGTTATGAAACTGCAGTCTGAATCACTGGAATTAGGAGTGCACTGTCAACCTACAGGGAATGCAAATGAAAATGTGTTAGCTTGCACCTCCCGCCGTTGTCAAACAGTGGCTGGATACAGCCATTCTGCACCTGGCTGGGAGGAAGGAGCATATGGTGGGGCAGCAGCATAACAGCTCCCCATGACTTGGTCTGGAGCACGCAGCCCACAACGGGCAGCATCGGTGTGTGTTTGGGGAAGGCAGAGGGGAAGAAAAAGGAAGAGATGAGCACTGCTACCATGGATTCTCTCTTATGTATTTTCCTTTGGCTTAGGGTGACACGTTCTAGCTTGTCTTTGTGACAAGACTGCAGGAACACTCAGTTACCGGAGCACAGATTAAGCACAGTAATGCAGCTGTGGATCCAGACGCTGAAGGTCTGAGGCACAGTGTGCTTCTCCTAGTATTTCTGCTTTATTTTCAACCCAAGTGGTTTTGCAGCGCTCGCAGTGCTCTCTAGTCTGCACCAAAAGCCTAACTTAGACCTAAAAATGTGAGCCCTGATATTTGTTACAGGTTCATTTGGTCTTTATTGCAAAATTTGGTAGTTCCATGTTAAGAACTTTTTATTATTTTGTTCTGGCTCAAAACTCCATGCATAGATATAGGAGTAACTGTGCTAGTGGAAAATCTCTTTGTAATTTTCAAATATTTCAAGTTTTAGAGGTTTGTGTCCACAGGTCTGCTCCTGTAAGCCCAGACACACAGAGCCCCACCAGTATCTGTGGGTGCCTTACAAAGGTGGCAGTCCTTCAACCCTGGACACCATGGGAGTACTCACCAGTGTTAGGCTTTGAGCTTGGGAAATAGTTTGAAGATAGGCAAATTAGTGTAATTTCAGGAGAATTTCAAGATAGTGGAGTTAGTTTAGGTTAAGACTGTCTTAATTCAAACTTCCAAAACATCTATCCAGTAAAACATAAGGAGAAAAGCGGGGTGGTGCTATTAGACCCCCCCAAAAAAATAAAAAAGTATTGCACAGGCAAATAAATGCAAAAGTCAAAAACACAGCCAGTAACATTTCCAGAAATAAATCATTCTCCATCACGTAGAGGATAAACATGGGCTGTTTCAGGGAGAAGGAAATCATAAAAATAAAGACCAAAAAAAGAAAAGCTCTATAACTGATTCAACGACTGTTACCAAGGGATATTTTACTCCCTGAGCATTTCAGCTGAAATTATCTCTTTGCTGAGACACAAACCCTCTTGGCACAAGAGTGTCTGAATATATCCCAAAGGCTGGAAATGTTTCTCCAGTTCCACTAGTAACCTTTCATCAAAGCGCAGCCCAGGGATTCTTGTAGGGAGGCATAGGCTTTCCCCACTTGTGAGGAGCAGCTAGTGAGTGCCTTCGCTGGCAGATATTTTTGTGTTACGTAGGGCTAATTTGTAGTTCGGGTACAGCATAGGCAGGGGTACAGCAAGGAATGTTGAACAGATGTGACACAGAGCGATAACATCCTTAGCATAATCCAGTACCACACGGTTATGGAGTGCTATAAATACAACAGGATTTCTCCAAGGCCCAATTTCTTCAACGGAGTGGGGCATCTCCGCGTTGCCATGCATTTAGACTGCGCTAAATCAGTGTAATCCTCAGGCTTCGTTTGTTTCCGCACTGCTGTGAACGCTCCTAGGAGACTAGAAGCATCGTTGCAAGCAATATCGTTGATTCTATGTTATAATGCAGTTCTTGACAGCTTTTGGATTGATGTGTTGATTTATTCACTAAATGAAGAATTTATCATTATAGGCATGCCTAATGTTTCTCTTATACAACACATCATTCCTTTTAAGACTTGATAACATACTCTTACAATGTATTTAATGGAATGAATCCATGTAATACACAAAGCGTACCTGGACTGTGACTTCTTGAAACATCACCTGAGGGAAGTTTTCTGAGGTTTAGTAACAAGGTCAGGCTCCAGGAACCAGAGCCCCCTCCCGTTGTTGGACGGTTGCCATGACTCTGGCCCAGGAGGACAGGCTGGGAGGGTGAAGGCTGAGCAAGAGGTTGCCCTGGAACACGGCAGTGCAACTGCTGTGACACCATGAACTGTAGCTTTTGGCCTCTTGGCCTTCAAATTTTTTCGTCAAACAAGTCATCTTATTGTATAAATGAAATGCATCCTATTATTCTACACATGATTGATTGAAAAATGCTTTACTTGCTGGAAAGACTGTTGAACAATATAGTTTCCACTTACAAAGCACTTTCCTTAAAAAGCTTCTCAGGGCAGCGTTGTATAAAAATAGTTATACTAAAGTTGTGAACCAGCTTCTGACAAATCAGGACTAACAAAAGCTAAGGTATAAATAGAAGTGTTCTCGTGGGTTTTCTCTTCTCTAGAGGCACAGAATCTCAATCAGTGCTGGACTGTAACAAATAAAAATGCCCTTTTCCAGACACGCAGGAAAACAAGGACTTCTAGACTAGTGGCACAGAATATAAATAGGTTTTCAAAACTGCTTCAAAACCATAATACTTAGTCAAAACCATAACATTTGCATTTTAGAATGAGCCACACCATATCAGACAAATTTTTTGATCCAATTCTTTATTTCATACAAACTAGCATCTCCTACTTTAGAGAAAGGTAAAACAAGTTATATTTTTGTAATTATGGAATGAATTGTCTCCAGGCGCTCAAAGATATGAGGGTTATCTCAGAGTCTGCAATGTACTAGGATTCCTGGAAGACAAATGCTGAAGAATGTAAAATATTACATATTCTGTGTTGGTCACTGGGCAGAATAAATGCACCTTACAGGTCATTTTCAAAATTCATTATTTTTCCAAAGTAGGTGTTTGTTATTTCTCTTATAGGTGATTTTGAAACAGCTAAATGTAAAGCTAGTATTTGCTAATCCAGAGTGTGGATAATCTTGTTTTTACTCTGAGCCTGTTCCTTCTTCTGCTCTGTGCTGACCTTTTCTGAATCTACCAAACCCAACGTAGTTTAATCCACAATACCAAAGAGGGAAGGTCCGTTTCTGTAAGCCAAAAATAGTTCTTATTGCAGCTGAATCAGTTCTGCTATTGCTCTTTAAGGAATGTTTGACCAGTCATGTTTGCAGAGACCAGAAGGAAGGCTGAACAGGGTATCTACATAATCAGGCTGATGCTGCTGCGTTCAGTGTAGTAGCTCCAAGATTGAAAACCCCCCCCCCCCACCCTCAAAACATTTACTTACCAACAATGAATTTATGGTACCCTTGGGGTCTGTGGTAGCTGAGCTTTAGAGACACTGACTGCTTCAGCCTATGTATGGGAAGTAAGGGTTTCAGCGAAAGTTTACTGGCGTCAAATCCTTGTAAATTCTCCAGCCATCCCATGATCTTTTCTCTTGCAAAAAAATACTAGGGGGTTCTTTTCCCATTTTGCTTGGAAGTCTGCTGCTCACCTTCTTTTTCCACCTTTGTAGTCATTTAACATAGTTCAGCCTCACCAAAAAGATAGATCTACAGCTGTCTCACAACGTCAGAGCATCACCCACAAGTGGAGCAGTGCAGTAACATTGCAGTATTTAATTACTGCCATTAAAAAAAAAAAGATCAGAAAGACAGTATGCTGCTCCATGCTGCTGCCGAATAATAGTTTATGCTATATAACACTGGATATTCTGAGTACTCTTCATTAAAATAATATTTGGCCGCTTCCGCTACCCAGTGATCACTGTATGAGAAATATTTGATGTAAAAATGACAAGTTCTTCCTGCTAGAGCTCAGGCATAACAGATCTGCTTGCTGAAATTCTGTCTGTAACAGCAGCGCCAAAATAGCTTTAATAATTAATCACGCACCGATTAGATTATAAACTCTGAGATGGGCCGGAGATTTTTGTATTGTGCCTCAGACAAAAGGCACTGGCAATGCTTAACCAGCAGTCACCTGCTCCCGCTCCACCTGCCATTGTGGGAGCGCTCTGGAAACCAGGAGAGAGACAAAGGCCCGACAGAAATTGATAAAAACCTTCACCTGCCCCGTTACGTTCAGGAACACAGAACTGTTGAAACAGGTGCTGCTACAGCTGTGCTCCGGGCCAGGCCCCCGCTTACTAACGCTGCTTTGCCAGGCGAGGTTCCCACCGTATCCCGCTGCCACAGCGATGGAAGCCGAGCCCAGGGCGAAGCAGGGAGTTTCCTGACTGGGAACAGCTGCTGTGGAAGGGCTGGGCAGGGAGAGACAAGGCACGGCCCGGGCACCCCTATCCTGCGCTCACCCCCTTTCCGCTTCCCGTGCCACCCCCACGCTGCTCTGCCCCGGCAGCTGCTTCACAAACAGGTTTCTGTAGAAATGGTATTTTATTTTTTTTTTGTGTGCCAGAATGATATTATGTGCAGCTGATTTTAGGGTAAGTAGGAGTTTAACACTGAGAAGCACTAAAAACTCAAAATTAGAAAATTACTTCCTAGCCTTAGCTTCCAGTTAGAAATGTTGCTCGGCTATTTTAACTGACTTTTTCCAGGCCCTTTGCTCTGTCCCATTGCTCTTGGGGCCTATTTACTACAAGTTCAGAGGCAAAACCCCTCAGGGGAGGTAGTCCATATGCTGGTTCTTGAATTAAGTAAGATATCTGCGGTGTGTGCAGTGTAACGCTTTCACTGGTATAAAAGTATGATTTAAAAAAAGGGGACTTTAGAAGCAGTTTTACAATATGAACAAGAATTGTTATCAGTTCAGCCTTAGAAATCAAGCCAGTTTTCAGGGAGGAGGGGGAAGGCACACTGTGGAATGAAATGAGCAAAATGAAGTTAAAAATGATTCATTTTGCCAGTTGTCGAGGACACTATGGAGCACTGAGCATCGCAGAGCAACGGTTATTGTTAAGAAGCACTCGGGAGGCAACCAGCTGTCACTCCCCGCTGACCAGAGGAGAACTGATGGTCTCCGGGCTAGAGGGTGAGAGCGAGCCGGGGCACGGCCAGCGCCCGCGCAGGGAAGGCCCGTTCCGATTGCTGAGGGACTGCGCGGGGCAGGCAGGGCAGCAGGCAGCTCTCCTGGGAGAGACAGCCCGGGCACCATCGCTCAAGGTGGCCACAGCTGCCAGAGCTCCAGGCGAATGTCACTGCCCTCCACCCCCCTCGTCACACTCAGCACAGGTTGGCTAAGTTTGTCCCACGAGTAAGCGGTTTGCGCGACAGACACAGCAACAGAGCTTCGTTCCTGGGGCCTTTTATGAACAACAGCAAAGTTCTGGAGGCATCAAAATGTATCATTCTGCAATTAGGAATGTACAGGAGCCACAAGCCACATGGCTTATTTTTTTCCCCTTTTCTCTGTCCCTTCTACCACTGCCCTTTATGAAAAACAGAAGTTAAATGAGAGAAAAATAGCTTTAATGAAACGTTCAGGTTGAGAAATCAAAATCGGACACTCCAACAACAGGAAGTTTCAAAAGCAATGTTTATAACAGTGTGTTCCTGAACTTTAGCACACTTGCTTATTTTTCTTTTTTCTTTAAGTTTAAGCCATATTGTAACGCGTACCTTGATCCAAGAGCTGGGCACGAAGACAGTATCGTGGTGTTAGTTTAACGTGGCAGAATTTCCTAGGAATACAAAAGCGAATTGAACTCAAGGCCTGAACAATTTCCTGGCTCCTGCAATCAGCGCTGCAACTTTTGTCTTTCCAGTAAACACATCTGAATTGCTTCCCCGTGCCAACGGGCTTAAACCTCTCCCTTACTTTATTCTAGGGAGCTGGAGACAGTTTTGTGGGAGCACTGGCCTTCTACCTGGCTTACTACCCCAAGCTACCCATGGAGGAAATGATCAGGAAGTCTAACTGCGTCGCATCAGTGAGCGTCCAGGCATCAGGGACACAATCTTCATATCCTTACAGGAAGGACTTGCCTCGGGACCTTTTCTAATGGACATTGTCTAGCTCAACCTACTGATTTTATCTTGTCCCAGACAGCATTATTCTCCTGACCACGCCGAGGTTCTCCTCTGCTGACTGGAAAGACCAGGAAAGTCTTTTCGCTGCTTATTTGAGGAATCCTGTTAGTCCCTGTTGTACAGCACTAAGATGGGGTGGGGGTGGTGGGTCTTTCACGCACAGCACAGCAGGTTTCTCTGGCCCCACACACCACCACTGGGCGTGTGGCCGTCCCACACAGCGCACTGTACTGAACTACGCAGAGTTTACAGCAAAACATCTGGAGGGTATTGGGCTCCTGGTAATATTTTCACTCGATTGTAATCGGAAGTTCTGATGTGCCGAGCCCGCCCGTGAAGCTGAGCGTTGGCTCGCAGAATGCAGCTTCAGTCCGTGGCTGCAGCCACCAAGGCCCCTGGCTGGCTCGTAACAGAGCACCCTCCACCCAGCCCCGGCCCCTCTCTTCTCCTGCGCCTCAGGTGCGGGCTGCGGCAGAGCCAGGGGAGGTCCCTCAAACTGCAACGAGGACCAGTGCTGCTGAGGTAGACTCTGGAAGATGTTTCTAGCCATATTGCTCTAAACATAGATGAGCTAATTAAAGAAGGAAAACTTCCAGAAACGTCAGAGAACGACTCTGGCCATGTACTTTCTTCATGCTTGACAAAAATTCAGGAGTGAAAAATCCATCCTACTTACCTGGCTGAAAAGAATATAGACCTTTTAGCTGTGGCCACAGCTGGTCCAAAAACTCATCGTATTTCACCCGGTTCCCATTGCTTCTGCCTTTCCTAGGAAGGAGCTGGTGCAACACAGCCCCCCCAAGGAATGACACCAATTCGTGGTTACTACTGTTGAATCTGTGGCTGGTAGGTTAGAAAAACTTGCAATCCTGCCATTGAATTCCTGCTGTGGAAAATGTTAATTTTTATTGCCTTATAAAACAATAGTTCCTTTGAAGATTACAGCCTCTTTCACAATGGAAAACACAGACAATGGGATTTTCTATTTAATTTTTTTTTAATTGAGTACTGTAAAAATAACTCAAAAGATAAATAAATGTTACTGTGATGATCTATGTCCAGACATTAAGAATTTTCTCTCTCTACATTGTTTTATTCACAATGGCCTTCAAATCACAGGAGATGGTGATCCCAGTTCATTTCCTCTCTTTTCAGCCCATGTTGCTCGATTTCTGAATCAGCATTCACCCCGTTCTCCCCCCAAACTGTCCTCTCCTCGTGCATAAATCAAGTCCAGTCATTGTTCAGATAGAGCGGATTTTTCTCTTCTCTGTGAAAAGAACACGTTGTTTTGCTATAGGGGAAAAAAAAAATGAATCTGTTAAGAAGCCTGAAGTGTTAAGATGCAATTCAACGAGCCTACATCCCTTTCTCCTGGCTGCCTTCGCTGCTTAAATGAGTGTGGAGCAGCTGACTGGCACAGCGCTGCTGTTAACCAACTCTTGAAGTTCAGTAGCGCTTTCACTTTACCGCATGCAATTTTTAGTTCCTAAGAGGTCCATTTTACCTCTGTGAAAATAAATATCAGGATCCGAGTGGCTGAAAACATTCAACAGCTGCTCTGTGTGACTATTCTGAGTCAGAGCTACTCGATGCAGGGACAAAAATAGGTCCTTGCTGCTTTCTACTACTCTTCAACTTCAGAGCCCAAACAACTACAGATGATGAGCTGGATCTAGTCGGTCTCACAGACTGAAAAGTTAATGAAGTGTCCTTGTGGATCTCTCAGTGAGGCACAAACTGACCCTGCCTCCCAACACCCGATGCTAGCAAAGGCACTTCAGCTACTGGTTAAGCATAGCCAGTGCACTACTGAAAAAAAAAAAAAAGGGAAAAAATAAATCAAAGCAAAGCTTTACAATGCCATTTGAAAAGCACCACTGCTCTGACTGAACTCATCATACTAATTCCTTTGAAAGCTACGCAAGAGCAATCCACACAACAACAAAATCTCTTCTTCCACATAAAAGTTTCACTTTAAGACATACTGCAACTTAGTAACACATTCTGTTGCTGCAGTTAGGAGGTAGTGAAACTTGGGCACTACTGCCACTACTTCACTATAAAGCTTCATTCCGTGGAGGTCCCAGGTTTTTGAGAAGTACAAAACATAAGGTGAAAATGCATGCCAATTGAAAATGCTTCCTAACATATTCCTGATGTGACTTGGTATCTAGACTCAAATTTACTTCCTTTCACACATGCAGCACTTTCTCACATCATTTTCTCACTTGTGTTCTACTACAGGCTACAAAGATCAGAGCTTTTTTTCCTTAATTACTTCCAATTTCGTACTTCAACAACCTACTACATGTTCTGTGACAGAAGTTCTACTTAGCCTGAGCTCTCCACTCTCTTCACATTTCGTACAAGTTGTGAAGCTTCTGGAGGATCACTTTGCACAATGTTGCGATGCAGTAATTTAAACTTTTCTTATTCAATAAAATAATCCCAGTGATCTCAATTCCCCTTCTGTATGGGGTTGAGAAGGAGAGCCACAACCTCTGTCAGCGTGAGCGCTTTGATGAAAGCGTACTGCTTCTCTGGGGGTTTCTCTCACCTGCCATAAAGCTCTTGTACCGTTAGATCTGAGTATGAAAAGGTTAGTCATCTAACAAGAACATAAAATTGTAAGAAAATATAAGTTGAACTACACAACTATTGGCCATGCATTATGTTATCTACTTAGAGGCTACTTAATGCATTTCTTTATTCTATAGATTTAAATTAGCATTTTTTGCATTAACTCTACCTGGTCTGGTTTAAATTCTAAGTTTTCCCAAAGTCAGCTTTTTAACATTAAATTAAGCTTTTTAATGTTAACTACAGACTAGTTCCTCCCCCAAAAACCTGAGCTCTTAGTCACCTTTCAAAAAGCTTGGTGAGCAAAAGGTAGCTTGGCAAATGCTGTAACCCTCCCCGCCCCCCCACTCCCCCCC
>VXAK01011595.1:39222-83582 GCA_013399435.1 Arenaria interpres | reverse complement strand
GGGGGGGCTGAAGCCCGTGTTCCAGGCGAACCGGAGGGCAGAGCTGCTCTGGCGCGTCCGGGTGCGAGGGAGGGGAGCGGGTGACGCCCGGGGCCTGGCGGCGGAGCTTCGCCGCGCAGGCCGAGGCGGGCCCGGGGTGGCGGGGGCAGCGTCTGTACGGGGCGGCCGCGGGGCAGCCCCACAGCTCCGGGGCATGAGGATGGGCCTGCAACCCCCCCACCCTCGGCCAGCACCGGCCCCGAGTCCTGACCCGCAGCGGCCTCATCCACCCTTTGGAGCGTCTGTGAACCTCAGCCTGGCTCGGTACCCTTCTGGATAAAAAAGGGGGTCCTGCTGTGGCGTCCGCTCAGTATTTATGAGATACCGTGCAAAAGCAACAGGGAGGGAGGCTCGAGGCAGGCGCCAAGGCAAGTTTTCATGTTGTTCTGACCAGTAAGATAGTGAACTGTAAGTTATTATCCTCTAAGAGAATTCACAGAAGGTCTGTGGCTTACTTCTCCTCCCTCTCCCACCAATTAGGTAATCTGTTAATGAAGGACTTCAAGTCCTTGAATATTTAGCAGTTACTAAGGAAATAAAAATGTCAGCTTGACATATTTAGATGGAAAGCGAGGCTTAGAATGTATAATAACATGCCGTTAATTTGATATTCTATGGCATGAAAACAAATGGCTGACCCTATAAAAGACTAGAGCAAGATGACATCTCAAGGAAAGCAACATTGCTTGTGTCAAGTGTTCACTTGATATGAGTGTTCCTTGTTTCTGTTCAATTATTTCCAAATACTTCCTCTTAATGGTACAACATTTCAATCTTTACTATTTGGCCTTCAGAAGTATAAATCTAGTAGTTGCATAATCTGCCCGTGAATATCAGTGAGAACTTGAAAACATTCAGGATGATAAAATGTGAGTGCTGTAAGACTTCTTCTCTTTGATCTGTTATTGCCTCAGTCAGAGCACAGACTGAAATGGAATGGGATTGCCAACCTCCTGATTTCACTGCCAGGAATATAAATCAACATTAAAGATGATTTTTAAATGAAATAGCAAGTTAAACATTTGTACAAACACATCATAAAATAGAGGCTATACTGCCTCTTTTTAAACTTCTTGCCTGCTGGCAAAAATAAAACTGTTCCAGTGACATTTTCTCTGCTCTGCTGTGACAAGGGCTGCATAAATATAGACACCGTGGATTAGAATAGACTTCAGCAATCTTTGACTTCCTTTCTAGCAGCCTCTTTTGCAGACAGTTTTCCACAGCTATGGGTGAAAAACAGGGAGTCTAAAAGTGGTGTGTATGGCACAGTGGTGCCAGTATATCAATTCCCTGGTGACAGTAGTCATAGGTAGCCTTAGGGAAAGGGTGTCCTGGCTGAAGGAAAGGAAAGAGTCAGGAGTTCTGATCCCAACTCCGATACAAAGGTTTGCTGTGTGGGCTAGGATAAGTCATGTACTTTGAGATGTTTGATGGCATGTGCAATGCAAATGCAGATTTTCCCTTCAACTTTGCCTAGAGAAAGCAAGGAGTGTGATGAGCTGTAATGCCAGCCTAGATAATTCTGATGCTTGCTTAAAGAGAAGTCACTTAAGTCTCCAGCAAAGAAGTTGCTGGTGCCAGACCGATCAGTGTCACTCAGAATCGAACATGGGCTGGACTTCTCTTCAGCTAGAAAAACAACAATTTGTCATGTTATAATCTAACTGATTCTTTCCATTTTTATGCTTTCCATTCTAGGCTGAGCCCTCTATTACCTCCAGGAAGTGAGGCTGCTCTTTGCCAAGACGGTGCGGTCAGGTTGCTGGCACACAGTGGGCAAGCAAGGGGCTTGTGTCCAAGATTGGCAGGGGTGATGCTTCTTCAAGTGCGCATGGCGCTTTAAGTCAGTCATCACTTGAAAAAGTCACAGGAAAGGAGAGAGGGGAGCAGATGAAATGTTTGCAAGGTAAATATCCTCTTGGCACTATATTTTCTACATGAGTTACTGTCAATTAACGCATACAAAAACCCAGTGCTGGAAACAAGAGAATAACACTCTAAAGCCTGGGAAAAGCTCCACGTGTCCTTCCTGGTTTCCCACAAAAACCAGGCAAACAGCTAACTAAGCCAAAAAAATGCACGCAGCTTGGTGGACAGAGTTTTAAAACAGGCAGCCTATTTTCTCCTTTCTTCTTGCTTTCCCTTTCTCTGCGTGTTACAACGTAGCAGAGTTCTTGCTGTCCACAGTGTTAAACAAACACTCATGGGCACTATTGTGCAAATCACTCATCCCAGATAACAGGTGGATTTTTACATTCTTTCTGCATATCTGAATCCATTATCCCAAGAGGGCCCAGAAGAAAGTGGGCATTAGCTTAATGCAGCTCTGAAAAAGGAACTGTCCAGGTCAGGAGAGAGGAATGATGGAAAAAGCATCTAAACTGCTAAATCGCTTTGAGCCGGTGACCAAATCCATTTCAGCTGCTAGCCTGTTTGAAGTGAGCTGGTGACAGCCTTTAGCCCAGTTCTTAGGGGTGTCCGTGACACAGTATCAGTTTATTTGCTGGCAACCTTGTTAGAAAAGCCAGAAAAGCAGTGGGCTTGGACATTTCTCTTCTTACCTCTGGAGCTTAGGCCCCCCAGATCAGATATGGGGCGCTCTGATGTGGTAAGTTAGGGCACAGCTCCATTTTCAGGGCTTTACCTGTTCCCTGCTTATTCCTTCCAGAGCACTGGCCTCTGGATCTGTTCCTGGAGCTCCTTTCCCCAGCACTGACGTCATTCATATGTAAGGGGGGAAGAACAAAGACAGCACTCGCCTATTTTCTTGTGTGATTTTTCAATACCCATTTCCCAATCCCGACGTCCAAAGTAACAACATCCTTTCAAACCGCCTCCTCTTGAAATGCCACAGTAGTCAAACAGCTGCAAATCAGAACACCTTGTAAACAAGTGACTGAAATCCCGTGGGATGCCCGAGGGCTTGGGCACGTCTCAGAGTGATTATAGTTCCTGCTATACAAATTGGAGTCCATGTAGCACAGTTTGTGCCAACTCCGAGCTCTTGCTTTTTATTTTTAGTCCTGTTTGTCGAAGGGTTCTCATGATGAAAAGAATGACGTTCGGTATCAGTGATACACAGATAAAATTAGATAGTAGCCGGAAGTGATCGCACGACTAATCCTCCCCACAGAGACTTTTTCCACAGGATTTGGGATCCTGTGGGCCTCAAGGACAGCTTTTCTCTGGGTGAATTTCACTTCCCATCAGCAGGCAGCTGAAAAATTGGACTCACATGGGATGTATGTGGTGAGTCTCATGCAAAGAAATGAATGTCATTGTCATTGCTTATGCCAACAGCTGAGACCATCTGGGACACTAAAGGCAACATTGTCTAGATGTGTACAGCTGATCGGAGGTTGTTTTTAGCAAGCCTCTAAACCTTCTTCCCTTTTTGGGGCAACAAAACAAGGCTTTTGCCTTCCATGCATGGGGTTTGTACACAGAGCAGCTTCAGTCATCAGCAGGTCTCCGTCCTGAGACTTTCTAGTCCCCCAGACGTAAGTCACCCACACTGATGCTGAAGACATTATTCCTTTCTTTGGAAGAAGTAACTGCCTACAGGGAGGACAGGATAGAAGGTGCATTAGATTACATCTCTAAAGCAGATCATCTCTCAGGAGAACAGGATCAGTTCTCATTTGTTTTTGGCTTTTTTGTCCCCCTTAAACTTTGGATTGCTTCTAGTTTTGTGCTAGAAACTTACACTGTAAAACAGCAAAATGCAAGACGTTAACTGGTCAGCAAACACTCTCTTTTGCTTAGAAATATGGAATGCAACCAGGCAGTGCACCTAGTGCACCATCAAAGGAAAGCGGGATTGGTGGCCGTGTAGCACAAAGGGTTTTAGCTGTGGTATTGTGGCAAAGAAAGACTGTATCAAAAATAAAGCTGTGAACCTGTAAGGCCAGTTACTTTAAAGCAGGGTAGGTAAAGGCAAAGGGAGAGGATTATTATGTAATGCGAACACAGTGTGACACAGACAGGGAATGGAATTTTTTCCTCCTATAGTTTATTGGAGGAGAATGGCTCAAGTGCCTGGACATGGTTCATTTTTTTGTCAAAAGTCTACTGTGGTATGAATTAGTTTGTCACTCCCATCACTTCTTGGCAAGGGAGGTATCTTCAGCTTTAAGCCAGAGTGATTAGCTCCCTAAGGGAAAAGAAAACAGGTAGGTTCAAGTTTGGCAAGTGGATGTGGTCCTGTCCATTTTTTAATTCTGAAACAAATATATAAAAAAAACCTTCTCAACAACTAGAAGAAGGATAGGGCTGTCTTCATCCCATGGCCTCCCTAAAGACTTTCTCACTTGGAAGAAGGTCATAGGGTTCAAAGCTGTTTCTCAAGTGCTGCTACGTAGTATTGCCTTGATGTCATGCATCATTATAAACAAGTTATTATTTCATCCAGTGTTTTGGGAAATGATGGGACTGGAACAATACACCCACAGCAGTTCCCTCCCTTATCCCAGCAGCCGCTTTAGCGAGCTACTTATGAGCTGTACCTCTCTAACTGACGGCTGGCGGTCTGTCTATGTCTGGTAATAACGTGTCTCTGGGGAATTTGGAGTTGGAATATTGATGGATTTTATTAAGGGCAGAGAGCTGTGAGGGAGGAGAGGGGCATAAATTTGCAGTGTCGTGTGGTTTGACGGCTGCTTGATCTGAAAACCCTGGGCTGAGAAGGCCCCAGGGCTTCATCACTGCAAACACTGAATGCATCGTCGTTCCTTTTTCTAGGCATTTGTGCTTCTGAAGCCAGTCACTCATTTACACCTGATGGGATAGCAGAAAAACAGAGTTAAGCAGGGCAGTGTTCCTTTCATTTCTGTCTGCTTAGCTCAGGTTCGAGCTAGACCTGGGATGAATAATTAAAAAAATAGGAATCATCATAAAGAAACCAGTACCAGAAATGAGGTTCAACAAAAGCATATGTAGAAATCTGTTTGAAGGCTTAGGCTCTTGCACAACTCTCTGTGGCTAGTTCCCTAAACTTTTTTTCATCTGCTGTAGTCTCCCCAGACCCATTTTATTTAAAGACATGCAAGCAATTTGAAAGTTCTGATGACGCACAATGTGTATGGTGTGACCTTTGCATAGTCTCTGCAAAAGGATTGTCTTTCCTCTTTCTATTTCATAAGCACTGTCCATCTGGCCTTACCCTGTCACATCCCCGGATATGAAGAAATAGTCTCGCTCCTGTAGAGGTGAGGTAGCCTATTCAGTTAACAAGATAAGGACTAGTGCAATATTTACAGGTGGCCTGTTGTACGGGATTTGTTGATCAGTGAAGGCATGCATATGCTCCAGTCACCTTTTAGCCCATGTTAAACTCTTCAGTGCTGCCAAACTAGGTGGCTCAAGCTAGCTGGCTGGAAATAGTCCTTGTCTGACAAAGAACAAGCTATTTCCCCATATCATTAGATAGACCAAGATATTCTTGAACTGGCCACAAAACAAAGCTAGACTGAATCACATTTTCTTGCCAAAAGTTATCCTATCCAAAAGTACCAGAAAAACCATTCATCTTCCATTTTTTCCCCAGCTTTTACAGCATGGGCTCTAATCTCACCATTCGAGGAGAAACTTCCCAACTGTGAAGATCAGTAAGAAACTAGGTGTTGCTCCCTAAAGGTAACTGATCCCATAACTCTAGTCTGGTTCTTTACGAGTGCCTTGCTCTCTGGTCTAACCTAAGTGTCCAAGGAGCATGGTTGCCTAAGATGAAAATATGATGAAGACCTTATCCATAGTGCCTGACCTTAGCTAAATTCCTGTCCAAACATTCTACTTGCTCTCATGAACCAGTCCATACTCCAGACAGAGTGGGAGAAAACTAGTGGGTGGATATTCCCAGCCCTGCCCTGCACTAGCTTCTGATGACCTAGTTCTGGGGAACTGAGTATCTCACTGCTTCCTTGGTACAAAAATAGTCTTGCATCATTTTGAAATCATGGTGTTCCTATTGAAGAGTGCACATAATCCAATACTGCCTGTAGTGACCTCTTGTATGTAAAATAGTGGTCAGGGCATTTCATGCTAGCAGTAAACCAGAAGGATTTGCTGGAATGGGATTAAATTTGTTTTTAAAGTGTCTGCAGAGCCAAATCAATTCCAAGGGTTTTCTGAGCTGCTGAACAACCAGAGGCAATCATTGCACTTCTCTGTTGCCAGTTGCAGCCTTTTACCTCTTCTAGGCAGAGACTGTCTTCTACTCTGTATTTGTACAGCTGCTAGTACTGTAGGGTGCCACCCCACCTGATCCCCTGCACCAATTCGATGGTATTGGGTGCCTCCCCTTGCAGAACAGTCAGCAGGATGCCTCCCCTGCCCTCCTGTCTGAGATACCTGTGGGTGAAATACAAGCAAACGCATTCGAGCTGGACGTACATCTGATGCCAACTGCATCTGGCAACTGCTCCAGCACTGCAGAGGACTGCCCCAGGATTTCTAGTTATTTATAATTCAGCATCAGATCGGACCCAGTTGCTCCTGGTTAGAGATCTTTTTGCAATAACAAACTAAGATTACATGAAGAGCTTAAAAAAGAATTTCACCCCTCCAGGGCTAAATTACTTCCACTTATATACAACTGTCATATCTTTAAAGGGCAAACCCAGAAAGCTAACACTGAAAAATATAACTCTACAACTGAGATTATCTGCCTGCCCTCTCTAGGCAATCACATCTCATATCTATAAGGTCTTTCATAGCAAAACCCAAAATTCAGGCTAAGTGGATGGAAGATTTATGTACAGAGTAGGAAACAACAGCTTGGGAGGAGGTGTATTTGAATGCTGGAGCCAGTTACAAAGACAAACCTCAAACACCATGCGACTGCTTTTACATAGCATCTCACTCATGTCTGGTAAAATCACTCCGTGCTCACCCAGACTTTGCAAACTACTAGTCACCAACTGAGAAAGGCATGGTGACGTACATGTTACGGTAGCATCCGGCACTGGCAAACAATCCATTTCCATATGTAGCTCGGGATCCATTCCAGACATTTTATAACTGATATATTTTTCATTAAATAATAATTGGAAAGCAGGGAGAATAAAAACACTCTGTACCAACTTCCCTGTCCCACAGACGGTCTCGTGCTATCAACTCACCTTTAGGGAATTTAATCAGGAGCAGAGTTACATAGGAACATGAAAAGGTCATACCTTCTCTACATATTTTGTGAATATTCCCAGTCATATGAAGAGAGAGCAGTCACACTTCACATAGTGGATGTATTCAGCCTTGATTATATACCTGGATTAATGATTGAAGCACTTGATCCCAGGGGCAAGTGGATTTCCCTGACGAAGACAGAGACTATGGAAGGAGGAGTTCGATGTGTCAAATGTGAAGATGTGGAGCTGCTCATAGCCCTTTGTTCAAAAATTTTCATACAAAGAACATTTTACTCTCTTCAGAAGCCTCATTGCAATCTTTCCTCTTACCCCCTTTTTAGTGATGGCAAAGGAGGAAAGTGGAGGGGGAGAAAGGAAAGGTGAGGAAATGAGTAAACATCTTTCACTGTCTTTTTTTTTTTTAAATAAAAAAAATCCAAGGAATTTACCTAGAAAAGTCCAAGGTTTCAGATTTTCATCCAAGAAATAACACTTTCCAAACTTTTTTTTTTTTTTTCAGTTCTGCCTATGGAAAATATCCCCTGCTGGGATTTTTTTTGGTGGTTTCTTTTTCCTTCTTTTTATGTGAAGTCAGGACCCAGAACTGCATTGTCTTCAGAGAGCAGCACACTGAGACCAGTGACTAACTGGTACCTTTACAAGAATCCTAGCCCATTCTTCAGCAACAATATATCTTATGTCTCCAGCTGCTATAAATGCTTGGGTGGCTCTTCCCTAGGACTGGTCTCTGCATGGTCCCTCCCAGGAATCATATGAGAACCGACTTTCAGAGCAAATAGCTGAAATGTCTCCTTCATTGAGAGAGTTAAAAAATCACTGCCCGCTCATGTCTCTCTGCAGTTTGCTTCCCTCTTCCCATTAAATTGCCCAGTGTTAGGTATCGCTGACATCACGAGCTGTCAGACTCTCTGTAAGAGCCCATATGATCCTCCAGGGTGCACACCCTTGAAATGCTGCTGTGACCAAATTCTGCCCAACTGCCAGCAAGTCCTTGGAGGTCCTGATTTTGGCCCTGCATGGAGACGCTCAGATACAGCAGTGATGAGTTCAGTTTACAAGAAGCTCTGTGGTCCCTTGGTCAAACATGCTCAGCTACGAGTGGAAGTGAGAGTGACAGCAGGTTGGTCAGTGGTTCTTCTTGAGGTCCAGGCTGTATGAACAGTACAGTTTCACAGGCTGCAAGGGGAGCTAGGCTTTTTCAGCAGCTGTGGATAGAATATGATCTACATTGCCTCTACTCCATGGTATCACCAAAGTCGTCATGTGAAGTGAGTACTACGTCTGCTTCACAGTGGCAGTGCAGGAGAAAGAATAAATTATTTATCCAAGGGCTTTGTTAATATGAGAGTCAGAAGAGAGCTTAGAAATAGGGCATTCGTGTCTCCCGACTGCAGATGTTCGTATCACATGCGGCTGACCTCTTTCGATAAAATCCCAAGATTTAGAGAGACTGAATTGCTGTAGGCCTCCCGGGTTCATTCAGTCAGATGCAATTTATCATTTAACCATTTTAAGCAAATCTACCAGTTGCCAATCTTGGCTTCATTTTCTCATTCTTATAACTGCTGAGCAGAAAGGTCAAGTAGTGTGAAATACAACAATAAGCAAAGGCTGTTTGATTGATTTTGAATTTTTTCTTGACAAAGGGAAGAACTTGCAATTGGTGATGCAGTCCAGGATGGGCAGAGTGTGTAATCTTCCAGAACTCTTCTGGAATCTCGGATTAACAGAGAGGATGGAATAGCTGCCTGCTCTGCTGTGTTCATTGCCATCGCTTCCTGCGAGGTTGAGTCTGTTCCAGAAGGAGGCTGTAACTCACTGACTGATAAACAGAGATTAGGTAGGGGTGGCTGAGGTTCTTGAGCAAAATGATGAATTTTTCAGTATGACTGTGGCTCTTCAGAAATCTTGGGCAGTGGAGCAGCACAGATGGGCAGGGAGACTGTCTTCCACTGCATTTTCATCCAGGACTCCAGCCACTTTGGAAACACGTGTGATTGACCCATACACGTGGCTCAGAGTTGTTACTGGGGTAATGCTTCACTCTCCCACAGGAAATGACAGTTGTTCCCAACCCAGCTGAACAGTCCTGGCAATGGGTTGGTACCAGCAGCTGAACTGTTCTGCAAATCTACATTAAAATTCCCAAAACAAAGTGGTAACTACCAAGGCCTGGATCTTCAGCTGAATGGCTTTCTTCTAAGCTCATTGGCATCCTCAAGAGGTTTCCCACTGATTTCAGTGAGTTTTGTGGAGGGAGTTTCAGCTCAAACAAAGCATAAAGAGGTTGAGCTGAGGTCTTAACCTCATCACATCTACCCTTAGATATTTAAAGCCCCATCAGCTGCTATAGTCCACTAAGGGAATGTGCCACTCCAGAGAGCATATGAAATTGTATCTCCTTCCATTAGCTGTAGGTTGGCAAGAGAACTACAGTTTAGGTCTTTTAGCTAAGTGCGTGCCTTACACTAGGCAGTCCTTCTATGTGGTCTTGAGCAGTTCATTTTCTCTGCACATCTTGGCAGCTCTGAGATAAGGACAGTTACATTTCCCTGTTTGTACCTCTTGGCAGCTCAAAGATAAGGACAATTTTATCTCCCCATGTATAAAAGAGTTGGAGGCCTTTGAAAATAAAGCTTTATAGAACTACAAGGAACTATTATACTTGAGCAAAGTGAACCCACTGTCAAAGGAATCCACACATACCAGTCCCTCTCTTCTCTTCCAGTACAACCACATTACCACATTACCAACTGACTGTCAGTTCTTGAGCGTCCCAACCATTGTTCATTCATATTTATTTCAGCTCCAACTAGTGTTCAGTCTAGAGGCTAAGAGCTTTCTGCAAGATTGGCTTCTAGCAGCTATGCAAAGAAAGGCAGCTGGGCAGTGGGCCTATTTCCCTTCTAGCAGCTTTTGTTATGATTTTAGATGTGAAATCTGCTGATGGGGTGGAGGCTGAACTGATTTTCTGAACTGCCTTGTTCACTGATATGAAAACCTCCTCTTTTAAAATGAATCAGACCAAACCCTTATGACATTATCCCATGATCCAAAGAGTGGCTTTGCATTTGGCCACAAGAAGAGCAGCGTATTTTTTTTAGCTACATGGAGCTGGGAAGGTTTCGGGCAGTGACTCTCTTTATTCAACAAATGATACACAGTCATCACTGAAGGAACCTTTCATTTCTCTGTGAATTGCCAGATCAAGCAGCCCTGTCTAATCCCTGTTCTAGCCTTTAAAGTTGGGACACTTTTAATTTTTTAAATGCTCTGCCAGAATCTATTTTTGAAGTTGTTATTGCAGTAGCTGCCAGATACGAGGACGCAAGTGCCTCCCCCCATTTGTCTAAGGGAATAAGTGAGTGGGATCACACAGGCATAGACTGAATCTCCCAGATGAGGCTCCTAAAGCACTGTGCAATCATTAGTGAGTTAAAACTCACAAATCTTTCCTGAGTTAGTGCTAAGTTCCTTTCACTGATGGAAGGCAAAGAGATATAGGCATGGCAAGGGGCAAATGGAATCTGCAAAGAGGATTTTGCTCCTTAAAGAACAAAAGGAGTCAAGGTGTGTCTTGTAGACATGATTTACTCAAGGTGATGTCATCACTAGGAATCTTTTCATTGATCTCCTCAGTCACTACAAACATCATAACTAAAGCTTGCTAAATAACATTCACAAATGGTGTAGAGGTGTTCAGCACCTTACCTTCTGCTATCAGTTTTGAGTAACTTGATCGCTGGTTCAGAGATTACAAAGTGAGAAGGAGCCAGCGGCATCATTAGTCTGAGCTCCTGCATACCATAGGCTGCTGGATCACACTGAATTGCTCTTTCTTGGAAATACAAGACTAACTTTCNCCCCCCCCAATATTCCTAGCAAATAGAGAAATCCAGCAGCAGCCTTACATAAACTGGCTAATTACTCTCACTTCTGAAAAATCGTGGGGGTTTTTTCTAGTCAGGATTTGTCCGATTTCAGTTCTCTATCAGTTTTTTATTTATTTGTCTGCCAGTTTGAACAGCCCTTCATTATCAAACCTCTCTTTTTATATCGGCGTGGAGAGATTGTGATCAAGTCAGCCCTTCACCTGATCTTTGTTCAAGCAGATTGAGCTCCTGGAGTCTTTCACTGTAAGGCATGCTTTCCAGTCCTTTAATCAGCCCAGTATCTTTTCTCTGTACTTTTTCCAATGTGTTATCATCCTTCTGGAATTATTCACAAATAACCTTTTCATTAGTCAAGCCGTTCTTCAGATGGTTGAATAATATTTGCCTGATGAATTTACAGTAACCTTACTATTGGTTGGTTATACTATCCGTGAGTTGCGAACATGAACAGCTGCAGAGGTCTCTTCTCCTGCAGTCCCACTGGCCATAGAAGATATTTTCATGTGTTGTTAGTCCTCCTTCTGGACATGCCACTGTGCCATCTGCCATTGATCCCAGCTGAGCCACAGTGAGACACCAACATGCTAACATGTAAAAATGTTCCCATGTCTCAAGATGGAAAGGGACATCAAAAACAGCCGCTCTTGGGTTAGCTCAGCCCTTTTCCTTGTTTTCTGCAGGTTGCCAGAATCCTTTGGTATGCAAGAAATTCTGAGAAATATTATTATACATCAACCATACTCCTGAACTGAGACATTCTTGAAAGAAGGGCATGTTTATCACGCCAAGAAGCTTCTTAAGTGGCTGTTTCAGCTGATGCTGGTCACTGTATCTAGTGCTTCCTAACCTATCAATCCCAGTGATTTATTTTAATTACCAGGCTCTGTGGTGAGTGACAGAGGGACACACGGGGGTATTTGTGAACAAACAGAATGCTGGTGTGACTTCTGGGCAAAGATTATACACTACAGAAGGCTATCCTCTCTTGAGAATGTCCTCAGTCACTCTCACCTACATTTGAAAGAGCCAGATGACCACAAGAAAACTGCATCGTACAACAGTTACACAAATTTTAGCTCAGCAGAGTATTAAGTGCCTTCTAAATTACAAATTAACCTGTCTCCCTTTTCCTTGGCTGCAATGTTTTGTCATCATTTGCTGCAGTGAAACAGGCTGTGGAACTTCCCCTTTAGCTTTTCGTTAGAAAGCCACTTGTTCAATTTCATATTCTAGGCTTCAGCTGAACTCTCCTTTCTTGCCAGCGCATGTTTCCATTGAACACACAGCTTGGTGAAGAAATAGCCCCTTCCCTATCCTATAGCTTCCCCTGACCCTAGTTTAGCCAGATTGGCTGTTGTGGTTGTGTTTGCTCTCGGTCTCTCTGAAGCCATTGAGGTAGTACAGCCTAAACTCTCTTCCCTACTACATGACACTACATGACCTCTTCCTCCTTCAAGTGAAAATCAGAGTGATGAAAAAGTTTGCATGCTTGGGTCTCACTCTCTTCCTGCAGTTTTGGACCCTTGCAAGCAGCTATCATCGGTAAAAAAGAGCCTCTTTTTGCTACTTTCAGCTAGAAGTTCAGAAAGCCACAGCCACCTCCAGGCTTTGATCTTGAGCCAAAGCCAAAACCAAAACCGACCTCCTTTTTTCCCCCAGCCCTTTTAGTTTTGCTTTGACAGACATGAGTGTTCTTCTCTGTGCTTTCCTTCTTCCCTCTGTTCCCCCTTTTCAGCCCCCCACTCCCTAGACCTTGGCAGGGATTCTGCAACCTTATCGCATCCCTGTGGGAGAAGGTGATTGTGAACTTCTGCTTCATAGGTCACCAAGACAATGCTGGACCAAGGGAAGTGGGCAGGCAGAGCCTAGGTGATTTGGCCCCAAATGTTAAGACAATGGGCTTTCCTGCCATTGTTTTCTGTCAGTCTGTCTCACTGCAGGAGGCGATGCACACTCTGTCCTGGTGGCTAAAAATGCCCTAGAGGGAAAGGGAAGGGCCATACCAGACATCTGGGGTCAAAGAAGCAGCGATTAATGGAGCTTTGAGGGAGGGGACTGCAAATAGCGAATTATTTCCAGATGTTCAAAGTCAATTCAAACATGCCACCTACTGGACCTGAGCTTGGAAGCTTGGTGGAAATGGGGCAGGTGGCACTGAAGAACCAGGGAAGATGAGCTTCGATACTCATGAAGCATTTATTTTAAAAGATAGTCCCTCCCACACCTCTTCTGGTCTCTGGACTTTATGATCTGTGTCCTCAACTCTGCTCTGCAGGAAGCTTTCATATAGCCAAAAGCTGAAGAGATCAAGGCAAAGGGCATGCAGAATTTCCCCGGAAGCTCTGTGGGAAGTCTGTCTTGTATTGCTTTGCAGAAGGAAAACACATCAGAGCAGCCAAAGTACAGGATTTTTAATGTGGAAATCTTGAGTCTGCCCCTCCTCTGACAGAGCCTGCTTCATGGGATGCTGAGCAAGTAGGGCACATTTTTAAATGCATCCCCTAGTTTGGGATGCTGCAGCTTCAAACATAATGGCCTGTGGTTAAGAAGCACTGAGCAACCTTCAGAGTTGTTGGTTTCAAAATATTGGATGGTCAGCACTTCTGGAGCTCTTCATGTCTCAGTTTCTTAGCATCTGAGGAAACCTTGGAAGTGATGACAGAGAGGATGGTGAGCCATTTGCCCTGGGCAGGGAAGGTAGAGAAGTCCGTGACTCATTACCTTCCTACACATCCCAAGGCAGTGCAAGTCACCACTAGTGAGCTATAAGCCCTTAGGAACTTTGTGTGCTCTGGATCTGATGGAACTGAAGGTGGCAGAATTGAGGGGCACATCTGAAGTACTGCCATGAACCTCCCTGTGTCTGAGGGCTTTGTCAGTTTGCTCACTTGAAAAAATGCCGGAGTGGCTCATAGGCAAATGAAATCAAAAGAAAAGAGAAACCAACTAATACCAAGGCAGGTAAATGTTCTTTCATACTTTGTAAGTGCCACTGAGGGCGAAGCATTATAATTACAAAAACAGCTGCTATTTGTCTAAATTCTTCCCCAACCTTTGTGGTCGATCACTTTGGACGTTTTCATTGCAGTTCTTCCCTAAAGCTTTATCACAAGGATTTGGGCAGGAGTTCAAGTACCTGACAGCTGGAACCGTGCCCCTACTAAGCCACCTAAAGACTGACATTCCAGGTCTCCCCTCATGGAGAAGAGCCTTGGTCCCCTAACTGAGCTTCAGCATCCCGAGTACAAAGCCTGTCAGATTTCATTGTTAACGAGTGAGGAAATAAATTGGCTGTAATTATTCTATGAAGAGTTGATGGAATTTTACATGGAAGAAGCTTTGTCTACAGATTATAAGACAAGACTCTGAGCCAGGATTCCCAGGTTTTATTTCTGGTTCTGCCCCTCATTCCTTGAGTGGCCCTGTGTGAATGTTATATCTTAGTTTTCCCCCATCTGTAAAAAGGGGTGATGATATCAATCTTCCTGGCATAAATGTTTGTAGGCTTAATTAATTAGCAGCAGTGAAGCATTCTGAGTTTTCAGTTAGAAGATGCCATAGTAAGAATCGAAGAAATATTTCTAGCTCCCTTTGATATTTGGCATTCTCATTCTTTTTCCTGTATAGATGACAGCCCTCAATGAGAGAGAACAGAGCTTTCAGTCTACTAACTGGTGGCTCGGCATTAAGGAAAACTGGTGTGTAACTAGATAATAAATTCACTGAACCTGAATCTCTTCTCAGGCTGTGAAGAACAGACGAACAGACTTTTGCTCAACTATTTGATAGTCTAAAATTGTCAATGAATTGTCTTATGCGAACAAATCTTTTTGCAAATGATTCACCATTACTTTTGTTTGAGTAGTTTCTATTTGTGCAGAGTGATTGGCCCATCAACTCACATGGTATTTTGTATGCTCCGTACGTGGATAATACTTAGGCTCCCAAATACCTTTCAATATCATACAATCACAGAATTGCTCAGGTTGGAAGGGACTTCAGGAGGTCTGTAGTTTATCCTCCTGTTCAAAAGAGGAGGAGGTCAGCTATAAGAACAGGTTGCTCAGGACTTTCAACAGCTGGGTCCCGAAAACCTTCAAGGATGGTGATTTTTGAAGCAATCATCTTTGTCCTTACATCCAACTCTAGTCATGAGTCAAATGGGTTTGACAAAATGCATTTGACTCATAGAGCTACTTCTAGCCATAAGTCAGTCTCTGAAATTTTTCCTTCCCCTGACTTCAAAAGGAGTTCTAATCTTTTTAACCTCTGCTTTCCCTAGTAAATGTCAAACATATGGTCTACAGGAGGTATGGACCACCAACAAAATCATGGGAAGCTCATGGACTTAGAGAATGGATGTCAGTGAGACACTCCAGGAGAACAGGATTGGCTCTATGCCTGGCCTGCGTAGGCTTGTCAGCATAAGCAGTATGCATCTCAGGCACCATCCACTGTCCGTATATTTAGGCTTTAAACTTAAACCAGATCTCCAGCTTCAATCATCATGTGCTTGCTACTGATGTTCAGCTCTGTCCTGTGCCTGTCATCCCATTTCCTGTTATTTGGAGACACAGTGCATAGAGAAGTTGTCCCCTGCAAATGGGAAATAGAATCTGGGTGTGCTCCTCCTCATCTCTTCTTCTTGCTGGCAACTTTATTATTCTGAGGAAGTTAAGAACATGCTCTGAGAGCTTTTGGGTGTAGAGTGAGGCCAGACATACAGGAAGAGTGTGTGTGTGTGACTACTTTTTAATTGGGTTGGGGAGCTCACCCTTTCAAAGCCTTGAGCCATTCAGTGTTGATGGTGCCTAAGTGAGGTGCTCTGCTGCAAAATTGGAGCCATCTTGCATAGTACCTCAGTGGGTGCTACTCAACTCTGGTGAAGCCATACTCAAAACTCATTAGTTTGTAATAGACAACACGATACCACCTGTGCCATGCCTAGATACATACTGACCCCTGCCTAGCTGGCAAGAGGAGACTTTCTGAACGTATGGTCTCTCCTCTGTCAGAGATCTCTCTAGGTACCAACCGGCTCAAAACAGTTATGCACAAACGCTGGCAGCAGAGCAGCCAGGACTGGTGCTAGAAGGCAGGCCTCCCCTCTCTTTACAGTACACAGATTTCCAAAATCCCATGTTTGGGCAGTTCTTCTAGCTTCCCCTCCTTGGACAGTATTAGGTATTTAATGACACCTGCCCAGATAACTTAGAGGAAATTGTTTTTTTCAGACTGGACTGTCAACTGGTGCCTGAAGCCCTGTGTTGGGCAGTGTGCTGGGAATGCACTTGTCCAGGAGTCAGGCAGCACTACAGCAATGAAATAAAACATGAAAATTAACATATGTGAAAAATGCAGAGTCCGCACGCCGGTCTCTGACACAGCTGGTGGAGCTTGGGTGAGTGAATAGCTGGATGTTGTTTCTAGCTCATCTCCCACCCAAAGACCACCTAGGACCTTTGTAAATGTGTGGCTACCTCCTCCCAACAGCACTCACGTGAATGCCATGGTAATTACTATTTCTATATGTCAAAAGGTGCAGTAATTAGCCTAAGGCAGTTCATCAAGCTGTGATAAAGCCCAGTCTTGTGACTCTTGGAACACTGAATATTCTGTGCAATTAAAGACAGAAATCCTTCCTTTACCAATTCCATCACACAGCACTGGGTGATAATCAGGCAATCACTGAATGGTTAAATGAGCCCTCTAGAGCCCTGGAAAGAATGGTTGAACTTACTCTTGGATTCTCCTATCTTGTTTTCTGGCAGACAGAAAATGAAATCTCTTGTAATGATCTCAGCTGTGAATGTAGGTACTGCAGCCTGTTTTTAATGTCAAGATTATTTACCAAAATTGTGTCCCATCAGAGTGGGAAGAGAAGCGATCTCATGGTGCAGCCTTCCTACACATACAAGAATGTATTTGCGTGATGTAGTCACTGTCTTGAACCGGCTAATCCTCCTTCCCTTCCAGGGTGGTGTCTGCACCACTAGGTCTCAGCGTCAGAACACCGTTTTGCCAACAGCTGATGATGTTTCCCTGCATTCAGGGAAGGGTCTTGCTCTTCACATGCTGGGTATTGCAATTGCTGTCCTAGCAAGAACAGTAGCAACTGCTGTGAAGTGCATGTTGTGTACCTCTTGGACCTGATGTAATGACAGGAAGTCCTGGGAAACCACGGGTGTTTACGACATGCCGTAGATACTGGTGGGTTTTGGCAGTCCCCTTTGCCCCGGCTGTCTGCAGGGTGTCCGCAACCCACAGCCCAAATGGTGTTGCCATGGTCACACTGTCTGCCCTGGGCCCACAAATTCTGATCACTTCAGTGAAAATAATTTGATGGAATCAGCGAAGACGTGGGGTTTTCAGTTACACACACTCCTGCAACCATCTTCTTTGTGCCATGGTTTCAGTAAGCGAGCAGACAAGTCCGCTTATAAGACACAGTGGCGTGTCAGCCAGCGGGGATGGTTACAAACGTGGTTTTCTCCAGCTCTGCTTAACAAGACCTCCTCCTGCTGCTTGGAACAATGTGTTGTTACCACAACACGACATCTAGTTAAGAAAAGAAAGCCAAGCACAATCCACTCAAACTTCAAAACTTCCCCCTTCCCTTCGCCAACAGATTTTTCTCGTCAGGTTCAAATTATTTGCCAATGAGAGCTGGAAAAAGCCATTGCTCTGGTTTGGCCTGTATTTATTTGCTGCCCCAAATCAACAGAAGGTGTTTCTGGGAAGTGAACATCAGGGGGTGCAAGAAAATGACATTGGCCTGTAGTAAAATTAAGACTGGCTTCTTCGAGAGCTGGGCCGCAGTGGTGGTTATTTCGTACTGCTCCGTTGTGGCTCCACTCCCTGGGCTGATGCGTCTGGGCTACATGCTGTAATTTCAGTTTTTGGTGAACTGAGAGCAAAATCCCAGAATCCCCAGGCAGCATTACCCAGCCTCGGTGGGCAGGCTGGCTGGGTCACCTCTCCACATCTGAGCCCACAGGTGAGGTACGCTGGGAGGGCAGCGAGATAGACACTTGGTGCTTGTGCTTGCTCTTACTATTGTTCTTGAGGGACTCTGCTGCAAGTTTGCGAGGGAGCCAGGTAGTGCATGGATGTTGTACAGAACTTCAGTCTCCCAGTCTGTCGAGCCTGAAAGTTTTTCCAGCTTTCGATTTTGTCTAGTTTCTTTCTTAAGACTCCCCCCTTCTTCAAACGGAGCCTCAACTCTGGCTGGGCCCCAGAGATAGATACCAAATGGCGCTTTTTTCCCTTTCTTTTGCTCTTTCTTCCTTCTCGTGAAGCTGGCAGACTCTCCAAACACACATCCAACCAACGCACAGTGCATTCGAAAACAGGCCATCTGGCTGAGCACTCCTTGAGAATGAGAAGACAAGAAAAACAACCCTCTTGGAGCTGGCAGCCGAAAGGCAGGCAGCCCGTACGTGGACTTGATCTCGTGGTGCAATCCAAGAGCCGTCCAATCCAAGGGCATTGCAAAAAAGCTCTTTCCTAATGAGCAGAATACGGCTGTCTCCAGAAGCGGCTCCAAGTCAACAATTTGAGTGGGATGCTGTAACTCTCCTCGCTGCACATGTGCTCATTAATTAAAGCCACTTTGGAAGATGCCCCTGACACCCCCGCCGGGGCTGCCAGCCTACCCTCCCCGAAATCCTGCTCGCAGCTTTGCAGCCCCCTGCTGGGCAGGGAACTGCAGATCCCCAGGGGAAGGAGAGGGCCATCAGCATCCAGCTCTTAAACCGCAAAACGGACCCCTTGCGTCACCGGTGAGCAGCTGCGCGGGGTGTAGAGCACTGGAAGGAAGTTGCACTCCATTTGCTTTGCTGTCGTTTTTCTCCCCCCCCTGAGTTTGGTAACAGCCAGAGTGCTCCAGGCATAAAACCACTCTGGGCAGGTCAGCAAGCGACAGGGAGGGAAGTGAGCTGAGCAACCCGATAAGGCAATTCTTAGCTGTTTTTCTGATGATTAAGGACTGCGTTCACAAAATCAGGGTGGCTGAGGTGAATGCAGAGCCATTAGTAGCCAAATCCCTCAACAGTGAGACTAGTTTAAAACAGATTAAAGAAATTGTATCACATTAGGTAGAGAACTTCTGGAAGTTGCTGGCCCAGCAGGCTGCAGAGGCAGACAGCAGCAGCAGGCTCAAAATGGGATTAGACAAATTTGCAGGGAACAGATCCAGAAATGGACACTAAAGGGTAGAGGCAGGATGTACATTTTAACACCCCAGTTCAACAAAGGTGACGTCCAGGCCTGCGTGCTCGCGCTGGGTAATCTCTCACCTTGCCCCAGCTGGGAGCAGAGCACTGGGTGGAGAGGACCACTGCTCTGGCCCAAAAGAGTTGCTCTGCAGTTTTTATTGT
Source organism: Arenaria interpres (assembly GCA_013399435.1). NCBI lineage: Eukaryota > Metazoa > Chordata > Aves > Charadriiformes > Scolopacidae > Arenaria > Arenaria interpres. Next base: position 64,124 of record VXAK01011595.1, on the reverse strand, counting down.
AGGATTCAGTCCCTGTGCCAGTCTGATCTGAAGGTCATATGAACAGATTGTTGCCTCTTTAAATTACCAGAAGGAAGCTAGAATCTGATTTTTCTCAGGAAAAGCTGGATTTGTGGAACATGTTTCCGTGAATGTTAACATTCACAAGCCCTGCCTTAATCTGCTTGGTCTCCCAGTCATTACATTTCACACAGTGACTGGGTGATTCATTTGACCCTTTGTCTTCTCACTTGGGGTCTCCTTGTTTCTGCATCTACCCCTTTCGTACCAACGGCAGCAAGGACAGCTCAGCCTTTGGCAGATCTCACCTATGTGTGTATGGGTTTCCAATGACTACTTACAGCTCTGTGTCTCCAGATGGCTATTTCTCAGATTTCTGCTGTGACTTCTTGCATGCAGTTGTGTTTGAAGGTGAGGGACTAAAGCGCTTGATCTTTTTGACTTTATTAACTCAAGGGTAGAGTTCTATAAGTGAAAAATTGATTCCTTATCTTGAAAAACTGTAACAAAAGACACACAGCACCTATGCAGGTCCTTAAGAGCTCTGTGTTTCTTGCCACTAACATATCAGTGCCCCTTCCTTTCATCAATGTACTATTTAGTTGTCCCCAGCTGACAAAAGGTGAGGTCTAAAATTGAGATTTTGCATTGTTATCTTTTTAAACCCACTGCTTTATAAGTTTTAACAATGACAGGGAGATGTTCCTAAACTAAAAAGAAAATAAAAAGTAGGGATTTGGTGGAGTAATATGTGCCCTTTCTTTGGCATTGACTTAATTCAGACACAGGTGGCTAGTTCAGAAAAACCTGGAGGTGTCAAGAGATAGAGACCCATATTAAATCAGAACGAAGAACAGCAGTGCAATTGCTAAATCATACCAGAGAGAATGTAAAGAGTAACCGGGAAGCTTCAGTGTGGAAAAAAGATGCAGAAGGGGGCAAAACAAATTAGAAGGGACCTGTGGGTCATTGAATCTACTCCTCTACTGTCATGATATCCCACAACTGATAAAGATCTGTCTTCAAATGGTTAAGTTTTTTATTCCCATTGTTCCTCTTTGGAGGTTATTCTGAACCTTACTCTGCTATTGTTTTGAAAGCTTCTGCTAGTTTGGAGCCTGAATTTATTTATGACCAGCGTATGCCCGTTTTAAGATCTTTCCTTTTTTAAACTCTAACCTGCTATTAGCCACATTTAGTAAAAGTGTTAGGGCATAATTCATCTCTTACAAATATGTGTGTTCTGTTATGCTAACGTTGTCCATTTTTTATTTTTAACTTACAGGAAAGCAGAATAATATGCAAAGACAAGATGAAACAGATGTTTCAGGTCTACATTACAATTCAGACAGAAATTTAAATCAGCTGAAGACATCAGAACAAAATGCTTTGTAAGTGTTTCTGTGCTATCAATTACTCAAGGGATATTTACAGATAATACGCCTTTCAGTACATATTGCTTCCTTTACAGCCTTTGATGGGATCTTGTGAAAGGTAGATTCCCTTCAGGGATGTGCTCTGAAGTCTGTGGCAAGTCAGCTGGAGCTCTGGGAGCATGGTGTCTCCAGAGACCAGGTTCCAAACTTGCTTGAGATATTTGTGTGAACAGCACTGTTGACAAAGAGAGAATGTCAGGGTATATTCTTGTGATACTGAGAATGCCAAGAAAATATCAGTTGTGCTATAGGAGTGTCATTTGTGCCTTATATTCCAATAAAATGAATTAAATTTTCTTCAGGTTGATTCCGAAATTAGATGTAGAAAATGTTCAAACCAACACCAGTGAAAAGGTTGGCAGTTGGAACACTCTTCTAGTGAAAAAATGGGCATTGAAAGAACAGATATTTTCATAGAAAGCGTTCACTGTCCTCCAAATGTGCCCTGCTCTCATTAACCCAAAAGCCTTAAAAAAAGCAAAAGAAATTTGATTGTTGGCAGTTTGGGGATTATTCCCCTCCCTTTCCCCCAGCGTTTTCCAATGGAAAATATTCAGGGTTTGGGTTTTCAGCCGTTTGCTGAAATGTCAACATTTTCCAAAGGATGAAGGAGGAGAAAAAAGAAGAAAAGAAAAAAAACATGTTCTGACCAACTCCAGTCAGAGCCAAATGGCTCAGTCCTGGATTTGGTCAGGGAAGTATGCTGGAGGGGAGAAAATGGGAGTGTCTTGGTTCCACGCACAGCCTGGCTGGGCTGAGGGCTGCGTATCAAGATCCATTCCTATGAGTCATTCTGGCCGACATTTCACCAGGGGAGTCTGTGTAGTGGCTTTTAAGCACTTCAGGTCAATAAGTTAGTTGCAAACCCTGCCTTGCTGCTTGCCCCGGCCACTTCAGCTCTCTGTGCACGTGTGGGATGCACACAGGTATACATTCGGTTTCAGTTCAAGTCTTCCAATATTTCCATAACGTCTTTGACTCGGAGAGACAACAATAACACCTGGCACCTATCCAGACTTGAGAATTCATCTCTCCCCTATTCATAAAAGAGGAGAAAGGAGTAAAATGGCATGTGCCTGTAAACACACGATTGTGTAGGTCCCCTGTCCAGATGACGCTGTCTTGTGCTGTGCAATGGCTGGAATTAGCCTTAGAGAGCTAACCCGGTCAGCTATGGATGGGCTGGCCCTAGGTAGGGAGAAATGCTGGAAGAGCCAACGTAAAGGCTGCTAAACTACACATGCACATGCATGCGCCATCTTGCTTCTGGGGGAAAAGGAGTGACTTTGTTTCCCCAATACGTTGCTGATCCTCAGCTGCCTGCTCAGCTTCTGAAAAGCTGTCCCAGCACTTGGGCACCCTCAAATCTGAGGAAGACAAGGACCATCTTCCGTTCTGCCTCGCCAAGGTGTCTCCCACAGCTGCAGTGGGGGTAGATGGATGAACACCCAGACTAGGTCTTTGTCCCCCTCTAGTGACTCGACTGCAAAAGAAGTTTACGGAGTCCTACTCCCTCCAAGCAAGATGGTCATCATTTTAGGCCAGGATGTTGAATGGTTTCCTTTCTGAAGGCCAGTAGGACATCTAAGCACCACTAGCAGGTCATGTATTTATACACACTCAGACATTATACATTACCAATGTAAACAGTAATTAGGAGCTTGACTTTCTGCTCTAATAGGTCACGTGTGCCTGCTTTCGTCCCATGGAGGACAGCAGTCACAGGCTTCAGATCACAGCCCATGTCTAGTCTTCCAGGAGACCCAGTTAGGGCCACTGTTACCAGTGCAAAAGCACATGCTCCCCATCTCTTGTAGCCAAACACTGGTTGAGTCACAGCCCAGTCACCCGTATGCTTAGCAAGTCGCGTCAGCCATCTGTCACCAGCACATCCTCCTCACCCCGCTGTGACTCCACAGGGAAAACAACAGGAGGCAGATTATGTTCGGCTGAGGAGCCAGGCTCTCGTGCATCTTGGCTCTGAGTAACCCCTGGATTGCCTTCTAACCCGTGGCGAGGCCTTTGGCTCCTCTCAGTTTGGCCCTTTGTCAGGGAAGAAAGTGACACTCAGGTTCAAACGCTGAAAGCTTTGCCTGACTAATGAGTGACTCCAAACAAAGCCGACTCAGGCAAGGCATGGGTAGCATTGTGCAAAATGTCCCTCCTACAGCCAGATCATCCACATGGCTCTCCACACTAGTGTTCTCCTCCAGCCAGTGTTTAAAAAATAGCACCAAAACATAATGTGCCCTGAGGCCTTGTTCCACCTACTGTTTCAGCTAAAGTCTAGAAGAGCAGTCTCGCTGTGTCCTGTCCTAACGAAACCCCATGTTTCCCTAAGTTCAGCTGTGTGCCAGAGGTGGACCCCTGGAGCGCCCAGCCCCTGGAGATGGGATCACTTCCAGCCGTGTGCCTGCATGCCCCACCAGATGAGGCACTGCCCAGGTACAGAACCCAGCAGGAGAGGGGTGTAAGCGGCTCCGAGTAGGGATTCACACAGGATTTCACAAACCTAGACCCCCGCGCTGCTTACCACAACCTCCCTGGCTGGGGCTCCTCTTGCATGTGCTTGAGAGTCTGTTTTCCCCATGAGCTCCCTGAGGGAGAAATCACCCACACCAGCAATCTGAGCGACCCACTTTATCCCAAGGCGATGAAAGAGTGCGGGGTGGATGTGGCCTTTTTTGTTCTAGAAGAAAAAAGTTAACTCAATGCCAGGCACAGATCCCAGGCTGTATAGTTCAAATCGCGCTCCGAGCACATAATTCCCATTTGTGTTTGTGTGCACGCAGGGCAAGGGTGGGGGTTGGCGGGGGTGTGTGTGTCTGAATATAAGAATGTAATTGTCATAATTTAATCCAAAACTACTTCTTGGAATAAAAAAAAAAAAAAAAACCCAAAGCAGGCCGACACAAAACAGCATGTTCAGTTATAAACACCACATGAAAGAGCCGTATTATGTTCTACTTGGTAACTGACATCGAACGTTAACGTTCTCAGCTGCCCACTACTGGGCAAAGGCCTTTCCAACGCTCCCCCCCCGACACAGACAAAAGCCCCCAGCCAAACTGCGGTGCAGATACCAATTTCTGAGGCCACAGCAAAATTCCACATAGAAAGTTCGTGATGGGCAGAGGAGGCAGGCTGGTAGACGGAGCGGCACGGAGCATAGATAGCCATCTGGGACTCGGGGGGGAGTGCACACACACCTCCTGCGGGGCCATAAAAAAGTTGGCATGTGCCGTGTGAGGCATGGAGGGTCTTCTTCCCCCCATTTCCCATAATGGACCAGTGTATTCCCAGAGCTGTGCGTCTTACTGGCACCAGAGCTGCTCGTCTCCGATGGATTGACTCGGGTACTTGGCAGGCTGGAAGCAACAGCAGCCATCGGGAGGGGTGGTGTGGCCCTCGGTGCCCTTCCCTTCTCCTCCCAGGCCTTCGGCTGGAGTGAGTCATTTGGTGTAAAGGAAGCACAGTCATTCCGGGAGGGATCCTCAGGGGCGCTTATCCACTTCACTCCGCATGGCACTGGAACCCCCCCAAAAGCACCCAGGAACACCCAAGACCTGATAATTGACTCGTTATTACTTCTCTCCCTCTGGAGGGAATTCAGGGAAGGCAGGAAACCTGTGGGACGAGGAGGTGATGAGGAAATGCCCTCTGAATCCTCCCTCTCCTGTGTGGTCGCAGTGGTTGGGGTCCTGTCTGAACTCTTTTTAGATTTACAGAGGCTCTGTAAATCGTCTGCTGAAGTCGTTGCAATAGGATATACAGAAAGAAATGCCTTCGGCTTGAAGAATATGTTTTTTAGCTTCACGCTAACCTTTATTTCTTGTGGGGCTGGGTGACACCGTTAGCACCTGCCGCGTGCTGCTGAAGGGAAGCATCTTTGTGGCGGTGTGGGTGGGAGATGGGTTATTGGCAGTATGGAGCCGACCTCGAGAAGAGTTTCTGTTATTCGCGGGACCCGCGGGAGTTGTCTTTTTGCCTCCGGGTCCCGACCGTCCCTGGAAGCAAAAAGGAGGTGGAAGCGCCCACCGCTCCCTCTATTCCTTCGCCCGAAAGGTGGAATTGAACCACTCTGTCGCTAGACAGCTACAGGTTTGAAGCCTGCACCCCAGACCACTGAGGGTCATCCGGGCAACTGAGCTTCTTCTATCGCCCCCCTATATAAGGCCCTAGAGCTGCGCCGCCCCGCGGTTAAGGTGAGGGGTGCTCTGCCGGCAGGGATGCGCCTTCCGCCGGTGGCCGGTGGCGGGAAGCGGCTTCCCCGCGGGTAGGAGCTTCCCCCGCCGGGAGGGGCGCGGGTGGGCGCAGGTTCCGCGTCCTACCCAGCGGCACCCGCGCCTCGTATGCAAATAAGAGGGCGGTGATTGGCTGTCCCTGAGGGCGGGGCGGGAGGGTGAGTCACGGCGCTTCCCAGAAGGACCCCCGCGCCCCTCCCGCCGCCCTTCCCGGATCCCCGGGGTCTCTTACAACATCGGAGCGGGGCCGCCCCCGCCCCGGCCTCCGGGGTGATGCGACCGCTCCTCTGCCGCCGTCTGGCGGAGCGGGAGGCGGTGCGGGGTCGGGCCGCGTGCAGCCTCCGNATAAGCGGATGTAAAGACGGCCGCCCAGTTAGTTAGGAGCCAATTAGTTGTATAAATACAACGTGCGGGTCTCGGCAGAGGAGGCAGTGGCCCGTCTTGAGAAGTCTTTTTTTTTTTTCAGCATCTCTTCCCCCACCCCCAGTGGCTAATGCCAAATACGCTGGAAGAAGACGTGAATCTCCCATGAGATACCTCGCAGAACAATAATATCCTCCGGGAGGAAATTCCTCCCTGGCCCCCAGCTGAGGATCGACTTATGCCCCGAAGTATAAGGATTGAAAACACTTGTAATTTTATCCCAGCGAGTGTAACTATAGAGCCTATTTTCATAAATGTCTAAACCCTTGAAAAATTACTCAATTATTTGCCTCGAGAGATTCCTCTGAAGTGGAGCCGTTTCTGCAAATGCATGTGGTTTCCAGTGATTTTTAATTAGATGATTCTTTATGGTGTAAGCAATAAATAAAACCCTAGGCCCATTCCCCCTTTTGCTCGCCTCGGGAAAGCTGAGGCTCAAAACTGGTCCTCAGTGGAGCAGCACCGGGGTAAAACTGGTATGAATCAGAACCGGGGCCACAGCCCAAAGCTGGGAGCAGTTTTGTAGATGTCAGGAAAAGAAAGCAAAAAATAAATATATGGTGGGGCAGCACTGTTCCCGCTCACGCCCAGGAACGCAGCTGGGCACGGCTTTGCTTTCGGTGCATGACTCCAAGTCATGACTTACCCTGTTGGGGCTGAACCAGCTGTGGCATCATCTGGCCCACCGACTCCCCAACGCAGGCATGAGTCTATCTGAGGCCTTACTGTTTGTAATGAACAGCTTTTTTAGCGACTTGATGCGTTTTTTAGAGCACATTTTAAACTCCAACCCAGAAGCAGGGGTTTTATCAGAAGGAGCTGGTTGGGGAGCGGCTCCTCTGCCTGCCAATGCCAGGCAGGAATTTTTCATCCCTTTATTGCTTTGTAGGAGTCGTGTTCCCCAGCATGGTCCTATCTCTTTACCTGGTACTTATCGCAGTAGCAGGTGGCGTAATCTAGCAAGTTTCTTTTGTGCATAAATATGCACAGGGTGAGGAACTGGGGGGGGGTGGATGCGTGGGAGGAGGCGCAGGGAAATTAGTCATGGGGAGGAAGAGGTTAGCGCGGGGGTTTGAGGAAATCAGGTGGCCGAAGCAATTCCTCAGGCTTCCAGCCGAGCCCGTCCTGACGTCTGCTGGGAGAAGCGCGTCAGCTCAGAGATATGCTCCTGTCGGCCCAGCAGCACGTGACCTTGCTGACTGATTCAGGCTGAACAAGAATGGCTGCCAGGGGTCGGAGGAGACATTCCCGGCTCCTGTAATTCATTTTCAAAGCTCGGCTCCAACAACACTTTCACTTTCTCTTTGCTTCCCTCTCTAGCATCTCCCTTTTCTGGATCTGTTCCCCTGCGGCACTTCAGGGGAAGGCATCTTCGTGTGAAAATGCTGCTCTCATCTCCTCTGACTTGCGGCCTCTAGGATTTTTAAGCAGTTTTCTGTCTTTCATGTCTCGTGATCAATCTCCCCGTGCTTTCCAGGAAAAGACTATGCTAAGCACTCAAGTTCAAATGAAAAATAACAGCCAGGCAAAATACTCCAGCCAAGTCACCAAAGGACCCATCGGAAAGCCCACCTCGTAAAAGTTCCCTTATTCTGCAGTAAAGGGACATGCGGAGACAATGAATGCAGCAGTTTCTAAAGATCAAGCAGTGGAGGAAGGCACCAGAGAGGGTCAGCAGCAACATAGGAAGTGATGCCAGACCTCAGAGTTGATGGGGAAGCGGTAACAAAGGAGTTTTTCAGAATTTTCTGCTTGACCGGATGCTAGTCCTGTCTAGGTTCAGGTCTGCTTCTGGAGCGGAAGCTGTGCTAGCCACTGACTTCCCTAACAGTGATTGAAAATAACATCTCCAGGACCTGTGTGTGTCTGGTTTTTAAAGGTCTTTGTCACCCCTGACCAGGAGGGACTGCGGATGAGTTGCTGGCCCTGACAGAGGTGCTGGTGTGAGGAGGGGCTATAGAGGGCAGGTACCTATAGGCAATAATTTGTGCAGTTACCGCTCCTGGTGCCAGTTTCCCTCAGCTGTTCAATGTGCATATGTGGGTCCAGGTGCTGATCAGGAATCAGTGGGTAAAGCTGGCTGCCAGCTGCAGGTAATGGTCAGCTTATGACTTATGATTAAGTTTGTAAGGCTACCAAAAATGCAAATAGGTATCTCCTAGGATTTTCAAAAGCGTGTAAATAAGTGAACAGGATTGTTAATTTGAAAGGCTCCTCAGCACCTCATTTGCCTTTAAACGAAAGGCAAACTTGGAAATCTGTAAGCACTCAGCTTCATCTTTAGACCAAATGTCTTTGAAAATCTGACCCTTTGCCATCAAAAGTATAGAACAAATTCAGTTTATCAGCTAAATGATGGAAAAGCTTGTTCTTCTCAGTAATGCTCTTAATTAAAGCATTTCTCAGTGTCTTTGGACCTGATTCTCCACCTTCTGCAGACAACTACACTATGCCAAATGGGTGCAGAGCACTGCCAATTTAGGTTTGATTCAATGCCCATTCAAGTTAATAGAAATCCTCCCACGGAAATCAATGGGATTTGGTTCAGGCCCCAAAGTCCATGGGGAATTCTGATTTGGCAGTATTTCATACCCACACTGCATCAGTATAAGCAAATATTCAAGGTACAAAGTCATGGAGAATTTGGAAGGGGCTTTGGAAAGGACTTCTGGGGCAGATGGCAGCCTAGGCTATTCAAGCAATTCACAGTGTGTAAGACTGTACAACAAGGAAGCCTTAAAACAAATCCGTCTGAACTTTTCCCGTTCATTTTTTATAGCTCTCTTACCACTCAACTCTTACTAGTTTGGTTTTTTTGGTCCCAGGCTGACAGAACATATAAGCATCTCTGGTGCTTTGTTCTTACTTCTTCTTTTAACCACCAGAACCTGATTTGTGTCAGAAAAGATAAGCCTAGATCCCTACTGTATTAATATATAGTTATTTGGTGTAAGGTGGGGAATGAGAAGGGCTGTTATTCTTAGCAGCAGCAATGAAATTTCAGCAGCTGATGACGTCAGTGCTAAAATGTCAGCGTGAAACAGGCTGGAACAAATTAAGAGTGTGGTGTCGTCAGTGTGAGAGCCACGCTGCCCTCAAGAGGGACTGTGGTTGGATGCTGCAGATGCAGTTCAGGAGATGGGGGGACAGAGGCTCGTGGGAGCTTCTCAGAAGCCTCCAAAAAAGCAACAACAATCATCTCAGTACCAGAAAAGTCAAAGAAGATGCTATTTGAACACACCTGCCCACCTCATGACATGAGCTAACAGCAAAGGAAGGGCTGTGTCTACAAACCAGATTCCAGGAACTAGTACAGAAAAAAACAAAAAAAAATTGGCCATCTTCTACTCACTTCACAAGCTGGGCTAACTTCATCTCTGATGTCACTCCTGTGACTCAAAGAGAAATTTGGCCTGAGACGCCTTTTATCATGATGTGCTGCTTAAAAGAGGGTGATCTCCTTGGAGTAGAGGTGATCCTGAAGCATTTCTTTCTGAACTGTGCTGTTGCATTCGAAGAATGCTCTCCAAAAATGCTGAACTCAAGGTGCACAGAGCTTTAATCAAAATGAGGTGAAATTCCAAATGCATCCATGCTTGTCCTTAAAGAGTCTGGTCTTGCACATGTCTTGGTTAATCTCAGGCTGTGTTGTTAGACCCAGCCCTGCCTCAGTGCAAGGCATGGATGCCAGCTGAGAGATGGTATCTCGGGGTCCTGATATCTTGGAGTCTTAACTCTGCATCTTCTTGGTCCGGCAGAAGAATTGCCTCATCTGCAGGGCTTGTTGTATGGGAAAAGTTGAGATTCCCTGGATTAGTGTTTCTAGAAAACTAGTACTGGTAACAAAGCTGCTCTGTGTTTCACTCCTTTCTAGAACTGCCTTTCTAGTGGCTGCAGGGATGGATGTGGTCACAGCAGACAGAGGAAAATACAGTGCGCTTATCTATCAATCATACCAGCTGTTTCTGGCATGCAGCAACTGGCTGACCACAGTAAGGAAAGGAGGATGTAATCAGTTAGCAAAGGCACTCCTTTCTCAGCAAGGATGATAAGGATTATTGGCAAACCCACAGAGAGTTACGGGAATAGAGGAATTGGTGTGCTGTAGTCACTTCCTATCACTCGGGAATCCCTGTGCTCGGAGCATTGTGTTTGCTTTCCTAGTACGGATCTTGGGGGTTGTCCACATTAGTTCGGAGGTAGAAGCTCACTCGCCCTGTCTCGGCACACAGAAAGCTCGCTCAGAGAGGTTGCCGTCGTCATCTTTTATCTCGTTTTGCGGGAAGGATTGATACTGGCTGTGAGCAGGGAGAGTGATTCTTTACCACAGCTTCATACCAACAAAACACCTTGCTGCAGAGATATTTGCAAAAACAGGCATGACTTAATCGATGCAGGGAAGGAGGCATATGCCAACAGAAACACTCTTTTGCCAACACAAACCACGCTGCCACTAGAGGAGTATCGGCAATCCCACTCTTGTCAGCGCGGGGCCTCCGCTTCGCTGATTAGGTGCTGTACGGGCAGGCAGCGCAGGAGGTTCCCAGCCGGTGAGATCACTCAGGGCTTTGCACCTCACTGCTGAGATGAGCCCCTTTTCCCTCATCTCAAGAGGAAGCGGTGGCCATTCAGCTGCGCCTGTATCAACAGAGAATTCATATAAAATTGGAGGCGAGCTCCTGAACGCGCAGCTGGTTGCTGTCACAGTCTGATGGGAAAACTGCCCCTCAGGTTGTATGTGGTCAACACAGGTCTTCATACCTCAGGAGTATCTGGTGTCTTCTCAGAGGTCCTGCCAGCCAGCTCTGAGAGGGCTCCCGCTGCAGCCCTGCGTGCAACTAATTGCAGCCTAGCACTGAGGTTAGGAGAATGCTACTAGATCAAAGCTTCCTTACCAGGAAGGCTGGAGAGCCTGGACAAGGATGAGGCAGATCCAATGCCAAAAAGCAGCATGTCGCCCTGCTGTCAGCATTTCAGGCCTAAATATGTGACTGGTAAAAGCAGGGGAGGCAAAAGGTTGACTGCCACCTGCACTACATCCTGTTTAGTCCGGATTTACGAGAGCTTTTGGGGTATAGGAATTGAACGTCCACATAAGGAAAAAAAGACTTGTACTTTTTCTAGATTTGTTGAGTGGGAGTGTGTATGTGAAATTGATCTCTAACACAAACCCCTGATAGATAGCCATTGGAGACAGAATGACTTTGTTCTGGATATGTTTGTAAATATCTGTCTATATTTTTAAGACTTACCACTGTAGGAGACCCAAGATGATCTGTGATTTCTGCAATCTCATCGGAGAGAGCAAGTGAGTGATTCCATGCAGTAGAGACATACAGCCCATGACTCACAGCCCTGAGTCACAGCATTGGGACACTTCAGCATTCAGAAACACTAGTAGTGACAGAAATCAGGATGATGAGCAAGCAGCTGTTACTCATTCTCAGCTGGACACCGTAAGCATGTTTGTACCAGTCAGTGTGGCTCTGGCTCTTCATCTCCTCTTGCAGACCTGCAGTCATCTGGATAGCATGGTGACATAGTTCACTTAACATTTGCCTCCGGGCAAGAGATGATCAAGTCTAGTCTTTGGCTCCCAGACTGTCCTGCTTGACTCTATTAGTTTCAGCATAGAGCTATCATGGCAATTTTCACTTTAGATTACTTCTTTCATCTCTGGAGATCAGCTCATGTTACAAACACAAACGCGTTGATCATCACACAGGGTTAGAAAGTATCTGTATCCTTGTTTATAGCTGGGGGGGGCTAAGGCACTAAACAGGTAGGCAACTTGCTGCTGGTGACAAGGGAGATTTGTAGTAGAGCCAGGACAAAAACACAGGAGCCTTAACTACATCTCTTAATCTCTAACCACTGAACCGTACGCTCCATTGCGTTCATCACTTCCTCGTGAGATGGCCGTTTGGATGAGAACAAGTGCCCAGGAAGTCGCCCTGTTTATTCTGTCTCGGGCTCTTAATGCCCGTGGAACTTTTTTATTGAATTCTTTTCATGGCCATCAGCTTTGGTGCGGGAAATGAATCCAAGAGACAAAGACTTGGTTGTGTGTGTGCACGTGCGTGTGTGGTTGGGAGAGAGGAAGAATAAAAAATCCATTTCCAGATGGTTGAAAGGATGCACAGCACTTTGCTATTGGCAAAAACAACCTCTTTCATTTTCAGGATGTGTAAGTCACAGAATTGCAGCTGGAAAAAAACAGGCAGAAAGGGAGGCAGTGGGGTAAAAATTAATAATGAAAATTAACCAAGCCAGTATTTGAAAATTGGAGTGCTTCATTTTTATTTAAACGGGGTGAAATGTGCTTGCTGAGGAGGATCTGTGTAGAGCAGGTTCAAATATGGATCATCTCATTTTCTTGTTAGCTTCTTTGCTTTGCATTCCCAACCGTAGCCTCACAGGAAATTCAGTCCCTGGCAAGCTTTAGCTCCAGACAGGAAACGTTCTGAGGAATTTCTTCCATGCAGGTACTATATTTGCTTGGAGGGATAACATGGTAGAGATATTCACCACGGCTGGATTTAACTAGCAGGATATTATACATGTTGATGGAGTTGCTGGGAGTGATCTCTGTCTGCTGCCACCAGCATGCCATGTTTAAACAAATCACGCTGCTCTGCCTGCCTGTGGGAAGATTTGCATCATGTTTGGGCCAGATTCTCCTTCCTCTGACAGCAGCACAGCCCGACTTATGTCAAAGATATATGCTGATGTCAGAGAGTAGCAGAATCAGGCCCGCGCAGCAGGTTTTTCTCTCCTGAAAAAATTGGTCTTACGCTATTTGCATGTACAGATATTTGCAAACTTATTTGCATGTGCAGATATTTGCAAACGAGGATATTTTGATAGGAGGAGTGACGGCGAGGGGTGCAGGCTTACGCCGTGCACAGGTGAAGGAAAGTCTTTGCTCTTGTCTTTGCTCTCTGAGGGGACCAAACGTTGCGGGGGGTGAGCTGTAGCAGCACAGCGCCTTTCAGATGAGTGGGAGGCACTGAGCGTGACCAGCTCAGACACGAGCTTCCTGCACCCCGTGGGGCTTGGTTGGGACACTTTTTCCCACCTTTCTTTGCAAGTTCAGAGCAGGCCTGTTCTGCTTATTAGTCCAGAGGAGATCATAGCAGTCTAATAAACAAGTGCCGTATCTCCCTCGGCCGCTTTGCTAGGTAACTTCAGCGTCATCAGTGAGCAGTGATGCGGTGGTCTGAATATTTCTTCATGCACCCAAAGAAAAATATCCCTTCCTTACCAAAACACGTGAGCGCTTGCCAGTCTTTAATGCAGTTCTCAGGATACAAGGTGTGTAGAGAAAAGGCTGATCGGTCTGAATCATTGTCTCCCAAGAGAAACGTGAGGGATTAAGTAAATGGCTGGGAACAATCCTGTGCTGGCAAGGAAATGGACTGCATGACCCGTCTCAGAGATCTATGATTCACTGCAAATATAGAGAACGAGCAGGAAAATGTGTAGTAACATGCAGTGGTACCTTGCCTGCTATTACAGCGCAGCCTCCAGCCAGAGACAACCTGACCATGTTTACAGGTGTGCTCTGGGAACAGGCTTTTTCTGTGGGGAGCCATGAAAGACAGAAGAAAAAGCCTTCAAAGCCTTAAAGGTCTCTGTGCCGCCTTGCCAAGCCGTGGAAATGTAACTGCATGTGCAGTGCTGAAGCATGGATTTTTTTATTTTTTTTATTTTTTTTGTTTCTGGGGCAGGAAGCGCTAGTGCAGATCCTCCCACTTAATGCTACGGGGGGAAGAAAAGATTCACAGACTCCCCTGCAGTGTTAGTGAAAATGCAGCTTTGGCCTTTAGTGCCCTTTGTTACATAAACACAAGTAGCGTAGACATATTAATCACCCTGCCATTGAGGGAGGAACAGAGCAGCAACCTCAAATGCCACCCACTCCCCATTCTCGCTCCCATTTGATGTTGCTATTTTAAGCCACACATTATTTCCTGCTGTGATTTTATTTTTTTTACCCAGCTTCTAATTCTGGCTCTGAGGTAAGCTGTGACATACGTATCCCTCCTCTCCCCCTCCCCGCCTTCCTCCTCCCCCTGCACCCACGTCCTCTTTATCGCTGTCTTAGAAATTTTCTCCGTGTGTCTCGCAAGCAGCCAGGTCCCAGAGGTTAGTTACTGACTGCCCGGAAAAAAAAGAAAGAGACTGATCTTCCCGCTTTTGGACTTCAGCGCAAACAACATCAGGGCCATGGTTTGTGAGGGCGGAATGCTTTAAAAGTACTATTCCCCTGCTCCCCCCTCCTCAGAGAGGTTAGTGGTGTAAAGAGGATGGTCTGGCTGCGAAGGAAGGCTGTTGCTCGGTAGCTAATGATGGGCCACGGCCGGTGTACTCATCTGATGGGAAGGATATTACACCAGTGGCACGTGCTTTGTGGCATAGAGGAGACAGTACAACTCAACTACTCTGCAAGGGGTTTCTCTCCCAAGTCTGTTTCTGTGTAAAGGCAATCAGCAGATTTCTATCCCCCACAGGCAACCGCCTCATCCTGCCTGTGCCAGGGCGCAGCTTATGTCTGCCTGGTTCTCCTGCAGCCACGTGTCTCCTGTGGCTTTCAGCTGCAACCGGGTCAGCCCCGAGGAAGGCTGTAACTATGTCAGTCTAGGGCAGAAGAATGGAGCCTGCAGTCCCAGGAAGGGCCCAGTGCACCAGGCAGCACTGGCTCTTTCCCTGTGTAAGTGGCTGAGCGCTGATAAGAGCTCTGCCAAGGTAAGTTTGAGCCCTAGGAGGAAATTTGAGGCCAGCTTCTGCACCACAATTGAGGAACATTACAGGTTTATCCTCTTCCACACCCACTTGCCCCTTCCCTCCCTGCCAAGCAACCCGTCCTGAAAATCTCCTCTGCCTGGATGTTTGCTGCTGCAAGATGCATCCCCGCTCGCATAAGAGAGGAGGCTGGGTGGTGGCAGTCTGCTGGCAAAACCCTGGGCCTTCCTTCTACATCCAAGGAAACAGGGGTCTGGGCTGCCCTCAGCCAGCCCTAGTGTATATATTTCACATAAACAATCTCACGCCTTTCCCTTCCTGTGAGTTGCTTTTGGAGCTGCTGCACGTGGCTCTTCTCTGCCTGGTCTGAGCAATAGCTCTAGGAAATCCCAGGCTGGGCGTCTACGTGTTCTTCATCCTCCCCTTCCCCAGACAGGGATTCCAGTTATGCCCTTTCTGAGGTTCCCGGAGAGTGGGAGAGGCAGAGAGAGCAAGAGTGAGAAGCCCTTTGCCGAGTGGTTTAATGTTAGTCACAGCTGCTGGAAGTCTTTGCTGTGCTCTCACCCAGGCCATTATTTTTATTTTCACAGCTCGGTTTCCACGCGGGTCCCTAGAGAAGGCTGAGGAGTCACATCCCCTCCCAAGAGCGAGCTCCACGCTAGCTTTGCACATTTGCACGCTTTGCCGTTTGTTTTGAAGCAGCGAGGAGATCACACCAGCCCGTAGAGCTGGGAGGCTGTCCTGGTGCAGGCCAAACCGCGGCCCTCAAATCCTTGCCTGCAAAGAGCTTGCAGCTGAATCGAGCGAGCTAATTTCCAGTGGATGGGAGGGAGGAGAAAGAGCCAAGCTCACAAATTGGGAGTGATCACACCAGAATGAAATGACTGTTTTTCCAGCGTACTGTGTCCCCATGGGCAGCTCTTTTAAAAGTTATTGCAGAATAAGTTCTCCCACAACAGGAACGCTGGAGAATTTCCCCCTGGAGACAAGACCTCAGAAAGGACTTGAGTAAATTGGCTTCACAGAACATCCCCCTGCTCTCGGGTGTCACACCCAGCGCTGTGCAGCGGGAGCCAGCCAGCAGCTGACGGGCGTTTGGTGTCCTGGGGAAAATGCATTGGATGAGGACAGCTCTCCAGGGAGCCATGTCCACATGACAGCCACTACTCTGCCATCCTCGCTGGCACTGACTTGCAGCGCCTTGGTGGGGGTCCGTGCGGTGGAGGGAGGAGCTGACTGGGCACAGGGGCTCAGAGGGGGAGAGGAATTCAGTTTATGCTGAGTGTTGCTGCTTGCCGGGACCATCCACCGGAGGCCAGTGCTGGTATCGGCTCTGGTGGTCACTGGAACAACAGAAGTAGCGGGAAAGAGCCTGTGGTTTACAGATAAAATGGCTGTGGGGTAGGGGTAGCTTAGGGGCAGTGGTGCAATAGGCCATATGTGTCATGGCATTTGAGGTATGTGATAAATACCCCATCGTCAAGTTTGGTCAGGGTGAGTATTGCAAAAACAACAACAACAACAAAGAAATTTAAAAGCCAAATCAATCCTGAATACCCACAGTTCAGCATCTGGGAATGGGACAAGATGGCAGAGATTTCACAGCTTGTGGACTAGCTGATACTGTCCGTGCATCCCCAAAATCTTTCTTTCCTTGCAGAGCTGGCCTTTATGAACGGTCTTGCTGTATGCTCCCTGCCATGGCAGCAACCAGAGAGGCCCCAGCACACGTGAAGCAGATGTGGCTGGAGCTCTGACCGCCTGGAGAGCCCCCTTGCTGGTGGCCTGCCATAGCTCTTTGTCCCGCCAGCTCAGCCCTCACTCGTCTAGGTCAAGAGAGGTGGCTCAGGAAGATGTTCCGAGCTACAATGAGATCTGCTCCTCCCAGGGCCCTTCAGTAGGGCTTGCTCCTTTTTCTCATTCCACACACCGTTTAAAAGCTGTGTTTGTAAACACCAGTCTCCGACTCCCTGCCTCTGGGGCTCTGGGCGGGAGGCCAGGGAGGGATCTAAGAGTCGGCAGACAGTTTTAAGAGGCTGTGGCGTCCGATCGCCGCCATGGAGAGGACACGCCTTGCAGTTAATAGCCATGGTGGCGGGAGTCACCTACAGCACCAGCAGGTCTCAGCGCTATTTCATGGCTCCCTGAGGCTGAGCTTGGGTTTTACTGAAATGACCTCTTCACATGCCAAGGTATACATTCTCTCAAGTCAGCTCCACCAGAATCAGCGGGGGGTTAAGCTGCGTTGCCTCAAATGTATGTGCAAGATCAGTGCCCTGTGAGGACAAACACCACAGCGGACATGTGTTTGCATTTGACACAGTGCTGGTTAAATATTCACTCTGTTCAACTTCTCCTTCCCATAGATCGCTCCAGAGAGCTTGGCCACATACATGGACTTGGGCACTGCCCTCTTACTGGGGAGACAAGGGCCTGCTGTGGTGTAGCAGCTGCTCACTGAACACAAGCCAGATGAGCAACAATCTGAGGTGCTGGTGAGGAGGGTCTGCTCTAGGTTCCCAGGCTCCCTTTGCCTTAATCCTTTTGAGAATTGGTTGACAAGTGCCATTGTATGGCATTGTGACATTGGGGAGCAGTTACAAAGCCCTGCTGCTGAGGGAAGGTAGAGCTGGTGAGAGATAAAGCTGGACCCACCTCTTCCCACCAGCTGCAGTGCTTGGTGGGCAAGCGAGGCGAGGAGAGATCTTCACCCACGTGCAAGTTTGAGCCTGTCCGCATGTCCAGAATTGCTTCTGTCCACACACTTTACCAGCAGGCACATTCATGCCTAGATTTAGCTGGAGGTGCAAAACTTCCAGGAAGGTGAGAGCCGGGTCTGGGCAGAGCAGGGAGCAGCCTGAGCACATATGGGTACCTAGTACAGGGCTACAGCTGGGAAGCAGCCAGTTGTCCAGACGGGCTGTGCGTTGGCTGTAGGGTTGGCCTGTCTATACCTGAGCTTATGCCTCATTCACAGATGCAACCTCCATGCCCTGCATCCGGAAGGCCTGGAGCTGGGAGGGCTCCTTGCTTTCTCCACGTGGGTAACTCTGCGCTGGACTCCCATGTCTTCTCGCTGTGTGTGATGGCTTGTACCTGGCTTACGTGTTACACCTGGGGGAAGGACTTCATTGCTCCTGTGGGAGCAGTGTGGGAGGTCAGGCCTGGCTGGTGGGGCCGAGAGAGGAAGAGAAAAGCCAGTGGCTCCTTTAAGGGAGGAAGCTGACAGGACTGCAGGGAAGGAGCTCTGGAAGCTGTGTTTTTCTCTCAGCGCCTCAGGGGCTGGTTACTAAATTTGGTTACTGGGCTTAAATAATGCAGCGTGGCAGAGCCCAGTGGGTTTGAACATTGTCATATCCACATAATCCTCTCCTAGGTGGCTGAGATCTCTTGTTCTCTGCCGCTGTTATCTGCACAGGAGCTTGAATGTGATGTGAAACATCGTCTTAAATAATTATAACTAGCAGAGAAGAGCCAAAGCTGCAAAGTTCCATCTATTTCCACTGTGCTCTGTCTATCTATGTAATTTCTAAGGTGCCAATCACCAAAGCATCCAAGCACTGTCTAATCTGGATCTGAGTTCCCTTGGTGCTCATGGAGGCTTGAATCTTAGCATTTTATGTGAGCCATCTCTAATTAGCAAGCATAGGGACAGAACTGTGTACTGCAAGCAGAGAAGGCTCCTATTGCTTTATGATTTACTGACCAAAAGCCCAGTTGGGTTGGAGGATTCAGGACATCACGGTCACTCCTAGCCCAAGAAGCATTAAACCATTATTCCAGTGAAGGTGGGGCAGGTTTACCAAGGGAGCGCAGGGGGCCATGGTCCTCTGGCCACCGTGTTGTCTACCTTCCAGGTCATACAATATGGAAGTAGGGGCAGATCTGCACAGTCTGCATCAAAGCTGCATCCAGCTCTGGGGCAGGAAAAGAGAAGGCCCTCTGCCACCCCTCACTGCAAATCCAAGCCTCCCCATGCAGAGGCAAGGGAGAAGCACAAGATAGGAGCCAGTGACCTGGCTTTGCACCCCACAGGAGAAAGGGGAAGAAAACGATGCACCCAGCTGTTGTCTCAGCTGACCTACTGCCCCACACCTTCTGTAGATTTTGTGAAACAGGTTAAAAACCTGCCAGGTGGCCACTCGCGGCTAACACAGTGTGTGTTAACAGTGGCAAAGGGACTCACTGAACATACTCACCTGACTGAAATCAGATTAAACCTTTCTTTCATTAACAGGAAAACAGTATTAGTGTCTAGTGAGAACCTGCCAGGTTCAGGCAATGACCACAGCAGTGTCATTACTTTCCATCCATCAGGCTGCACTTAGAAGAGTCTCTTTCGGCCTCTGCCCACAGTCTCCCTGATTTGACATGACGCTTAACAGCAGGTTTTCATGGCAAAGGATACTCAGCAGTTACTCAAAAAGAGCCCTTCCAAATCCTGCTTGTAAGCATCACATTTCAGTCCTTGCAGAAGTGCAGGTCCTCCCCACCCTCCCCCATCGATCAGCCCTATCCTCCTTCCCCTGCAACTGCTCGAGTATTTTTAGTGACGTTGAATAAATATATGTTAAATCTTTCTCCATTAGTGACATGTCAGAAATTAAAATGGCATTAGCTGTAAAGCCTGCAGCAAAGCCAGCTTCATCTAGGGCACTTGCACATGGTTGCCCAAGAGGTTAGGAGCAATGGTACCAGCATTGCTTTTCCTTCAATCCATTCCTATTCTCTGCACACCCTTTCTGTTCTTCTTCCTCTAGAAATACTAATACACCTTCTTCTACTGTTTACCCACCAACTATCCCAAACTGTATGCCTAGGAAGAGCCTCCAGGTTATGAAGCTTCATCCTCTCCAGTGACATGTTAGACATGTCCTCTCCAGACATCATGTCAGAGATTTCTCAAGCCCGATTGTAAAAAGACGTTGGATTTTTTTTTTTTTTTGGCCCTTGCTTAAGGCCAATGTATAGCAACTCCAAAACTGCTTCCATAGCTAGGACTTGGCAGATAAGAATCTAAGCATATCCAGAACTAGATTTTCCATCCATACCCACAACTGCTGTCTTCTTCCACATGATCTCCACTCTTCCGCACACATTGGCTCCTCATCTAAAATTCGTGTCTGACTCAGCTGTCCCCACTTTGCCGGTTACCCCGCTCCTTTATTTCAAACCCTGTTTCTCCCTAGACGTCCTTGCCTCTCCCCTGCTGCCTTTGTTGTTTCAACTTTCCCCTGCCTTATGCTTTCCCCTTTCCTTCTTATTACCCATCCTGTCCCCTTCCTTTTCTATTCCCCTTCTCATTCTAACCTGCCCCCAAGTCTAATCCATCTTCTTCAGCCAGATCCATCTCTGCCATCTCTGGTGGTTCAGGCAAATGGCCTGCATCTTCTCTGAGTTGCTCAAGGCAGGAGCTCACTCTCCTTTGATACTATTCCTTCAGGTACCTGGTATGGATCAGCTTGGCTTCCAGAGCTTGTGGAAAAGTCTACGCAGAGCTCTCAGCCTGTGCAGCTTAACATGAGGAGATGGGCTCAGGAGCTCTGCCACAAAGAAGCACTGGATAATGGATGAGGTGAAGCTTGAGGCGAAAGACACTGAAATGCTACAGCTATCAAGCAAGCCAAAATATTTATTGCTGTGAACTGCACTGTGACTGATTGTGCAGGGTAGGAAAAAGCTGCCATTAAGGAAGAGGGAAATTGCAAAACAAACATCCCCTTTGGATATTTAGTAGCACACCCAAAAGATTAACATTGATTATATCTCCCTATTAAGAAGCAGGATACTATGCTGCTTTAATTAACTAGGTGGGTTCTCAATCCTCAATTGCCTCTTCACAAGTATCAGGTGAGACATCAGGGCTGGTGTTCCCAGTGGCATGAAGTTAGGCTCTTCTGGTTAGCAGCCTAATCCTAAGGCCCTGCTCTTCAAAGGTATTTAGGTTTCAGGCAGCTAATGTTATTTAGATGCTTAAATCTTTTAAGGCTCTGAGCCTTAGGAGCTAAGAGGGTGGCTACGAAACTCCAGATTGCCTGGTTCAAGTGTAGTCTATGTCAGTCTTGATGGATAAATGTTACTGTTAGGTATCTACATGATTTCAAATCTCTCTCTGAGGCTGGGCCATTCTGCAGTGCCCTGATGTAGCCTCTTTTTGCCCTTTGTTTCTGAAGGAGGGGGTGATAGCCAGTGTCATACCCCTGATAATGGCTTTGACAGACCTGTGTGGAACTCAAGTTGTTTTATAGCTATTAATTCATACAGATAAACCAGCCTGCTGCCTGATAGGCGCTTTGTTTCTTGCTGGGTGGGGAGGAAAGAGCACAGGGAGAATTGGTGCCTTCCCTGGACTTGCAGAACAGCAGGGTTAGAACTGGGCCCTGTGCAATTTCAGTTACTCTGAGTGACAAGCATTAACAGCTACTTTTTGTTGTCACTGTGTAAGGTGGTGCACAGAGCAAATGGCTGCCATGGTTTGGATGTGATGGAGATGCTGTCAGATTTTGGCAGTTCAGTGACCTTTTCATAACAGCTCCTGAAGTCACAGCTTTCCCAACACTTGGCAATAGGTAAGGGTTGTGCACAGGTAAGGATTTTTCTTTCATGATGCAGGAAGACTATGGAGACAGAAGCAGGAAGGAGAGATGGAAGAGATTGCTTCCTCCACCAGCCTCCTGCTTAATTACCTGCCTGGAGAATGACATTGAACTCAGACCCTTACTCCAGGTCAAAGGCTTCCCAGAGGGAATGGAGATATCTTGATGGAATAGACTCCTTCCCCAGACTTGCAACTAATCCTTTATTAATGGCGGGATCCTCCCCTCCCTTCCAGTTCAGCACCTTTAATCTCCCTGGAGTCAAGCCAAGCTCCTCAGATCTAGGAAAGCAAAGGGACCGGGTTTCCCTAGTGAATCTTTGAACCAGGAGAAACAGCAGCCGTGATACTCAGGTTCTTCCCATCATTTTACACCAAAAGCGTTCTGCCATCAACCTGGTGAGCCAGGCTTCTGGGGGAAACCAGGCTGCGTCCTGTCTGCCTGGTGCATCTCATTAAAGAGCAGTGGGCAGTTTGGCTGGAGATTCTTCAAGCAGGATGGGGCTGGATCACACCCTAACTACCTGAAGGCAACAAAAAGCCTCAGGTGCTCTCAGCTTTTCTCAGGTTTCCTGAGTTGCTGTACTTCTCCCAACCACCAGAGCGTGGTGTCCAGGGGCTCCCACCAGCCTAGTTCTGCATAGCTCACAAATACAGTGGAGAAAAGGGCAGCTTACAGGGCCTGCTCTTATAGAATCATAGAATCATCTAGGTTGGAAGGGACCTTTAAGATCATCTAGTCCAACCATCAACCTAACTCTGACAAAAAAAAACCCAACATCACTAAACCGTGTCCCCCAGCACCATGTCAACCTGTCTTTTGAACACCTCCAGGGATGGTGTCTCAACCACTTCCCTGGGCAGTCCATTCCAATGCTTGATAACCCTTTCAGTGTAAAAATTCTTCCTAATATCCATATACTGGGAGATCTTCTCAGATGAGGAAGAATCTTTAAGTTCCAGCAGTGTATGGGGGATGCTAAAACTGGAGCACCATACTTAGGGGTGATGAGTGGGGCTGCGAGGGTGACTTCTTGTAGAAAGGTTTCAGACATGGGCAGGGGCTTTGAGTCCACCTACATGGCACCCAGGTTTTGCTGGGCTGTGCTACGCTGCTTGTGCTATGCTGCTGGGACACAGAAGGCTCTAAATTGTGGGACAAGAACGGAATGTTTTAAAAGCCATTAAAAAGCATATCAGGGTATTCCCATCTTTGCTGGAGTTACGGAGACAAGGGAGATTCTCTAGCTGCCTTTCCAGTCTGCGCCTCTACAGCACTGTACAGCGCTGGCTTGCTGTGTGCTCTTGTGATTGTGAATGCACCTGGTCAGCATCACTTAATGGTTCTCATGTCAGCGGGGGTCTGCTAAGTAAAGAGAGCACCTGAGATCTGACTAAAACCCTGTGACTTTTGTCCTTGGGATGGCCAAAAACAAGGAAGGCTTTAGCAAGTTGCTCCAGCAGATTTTATACCTTGGTGGGTCTGGTGGGGAGTGTGTATGTGTGGTGGTGGGTGCTGTCTTTCGCTGCTGTTGTGGGCAGAAGAAAGCAGCACTTGTCTGAAGGGTTCAGGTAAGGCTGCTGGGGAAAGCCACCATGGCGGGAAGACTCTAGTTTGCCGAGGAGCAAGTAATAAAGTTTTGGCATGAACAGAAGTGCCTAAAGCTTTTTTATTCCATAGAAAAAGCACCCAATGCCTTGCTCCCTGAGGAAGGGCTCCAAGGTAGTTGTCAGTCTGGCTGGGCCCTGCCCTTTAATCTGAACATGCCCAAATGGGCCAGGGGCTTTATTTTTGTATTATTGCATTGTCTTCCTCCCACTCACTTGTGCTTTCCTCTCAGATGCCTGTGGCTGCTTTTGTTGCTTCTCTCCTCTGTTTTGGCCTCTCTGTTGGGCAAACTTTGTGGTTTGCCACCTTTCCGTGCTCCTTTTCTTACATCTTTGATGGTACAAGCAAGCTTCTGGTTGTTTCTGTGTTTGCACTTCTCTCTGTAGGCTTGAGTCTGATGCGCTTCATGATAAAGCTATTGGCCATATTTACTTTGTTCTCTCTTCTTATGTGACATGCTTTATCTGGCAACTTCCATGAGCCTTGCCAGTGTTATATATAAATCAATCTCACATTGCTCCTGTGCAATAGGCACTTTCCTCCATTTTGCAGTTTGAGGAGCCAAAGCATTTAAAAGTGAATTGGCTTTTGCAGAACTACAGAATAATCTGGCCGTAAGAAAGAGAACAAGAACCTCATAGTCCTGCCTTCATTGCCTTCGTTAAGGGAGTGTTCTCCACCTCTTGTTAATTGGCAGTCTGATTTTTCCTTCAGGTCATGAACATAAAAAGATCCAATTGTCCCTTTAAACACATATATTTAAAGTGGCTGCCTATGTAGTGACATTCACCAGAACGGCCCAGCCACTGCACAGGGGGGTAGGATGGTGCTCTACTAAAAATTATGAGGCTCAGAGAGATTAAGAAATGTGACCAAGGATTTGGAAAATGAAAGCTCACCCTGTAATACAGAAATTTTGATTCTTATGGTCTTGTTCTGAGTCTCAGACAACATTGTTTCCCTAGGGGTTCTGCGTCTTTTTTTGTGTGTGTTTTTCTTTTTTGGTCGGTTCACCCCCATGCCCCATAATTTCCTAAGGTTTGGGGGGAGGAGGAGACACTCCCTAGGCAGTCTGCACACCTGCTGGCTGCACACCATGGAAGTGACAGAGTTAGGGACTGGAGTGGATTTTATATGGACCAGGCTGGCCAGCTTGGCTGTGTCCTGGAGCTTGGCGAACAAAGATTCACCAAACTGTTTTTTTTTTTTTTTTCTGTTGTTCTCCCCTCTCTTGTAGCTTATGCTGTCGAAATAAATTATCCCCCTGTTCCAATAAGGGAGAAGAAACAGTTGCAAGTGGCAAAGAAGTTGGGAATGACTGTGATTGTCTTAAGTGCCTTTCCTGGAAAAATCCCTTTCTGCCATAGGTGGCCTGAAGACACTGGTACATTAGGACTGCAGAGTTTCCAGTAACCCAGCAGGATTTGGTGGGTGGAGGAAGGGGAAGGAACTCAGCAAGCCGTGACAATGGGAAAATCTTGGCAGTCTCGCAACTGGCCTCAATGTCCCAACTGTTGTAAGAAGGGATCGCACTGAAGTGAGGAAAGCTCGGAAAACGGTGTGTGAAGGCAATCGTAAACCCAAACCTTGGCTCAGTGTGTTTAGCTGAGGCCTTGGGGTAAAGCGAGGAGGTGGCCAAGGCCATGAGCCCCTTAGGCTCAATGCCACGGCCACACTGTGGTGACAGGAAACCTGGAGACAATCCTTCTCCACCGAGGGAGAAGGGGTTTTGGTAGCTCTAAAACAGGCACCAGTGCTCTTTCTAGTCGAGTACGGGTGCTCGGCAGGGGGGTGAGGGCCGGGGTCTCCAGAGCCCCCTGCAGACACCCGGGTGACGCTGGGCGCCAGCC
>VXAK01011595.1:0-38990 GCA_013399435.1 Arenaria interpres | reverse complement strand
CGCCCAGTAGGGCTTTGGGGTTCTTTTGTTTGTTTGTTTGCTTTTGGGTTTTTTTGGTTTTTTTTTGACGGGGTGAAATGTCTCCCGGCCGGGGTTGAGGGATGAGCAGGGCTTCCCTGGCCGGTGGTGGGCAGTGAGCCGCTGTCAGGGCGGGCTGCACCCTCTTTCCTGACTCCTTGGCTCTCTCAGCCCTCTTGGCTTGGCATAGACCCCGTGCGGAGTGGGTTTGCAGATGCTTTCAGTTACGGAGTGCCTTGCCTGACGGTGCCTGTGTATGACTCTATCCCTGCAGCAGTTCCTGCACTACTATCTAGGAGTGGGTCATTTCCTTTTGACTCAGCGGCATCAATCACGGAGTGTATTGCTCTGGCTTTTGGCTCAGGGCTTCAGATGTGAAGATGTACTCTCCCGCTCACGCATGGGCCGTGGGCAGCTTGGCAATAAGCCTGGGGCTTTGGCTGTGTGGGCCCCTTAGCACCCATCAGGCACTAATTGCAGCTGGCAAGGTGCTGTTCCCTGGCCTTGTTGGTGGCCATTTTATACCCTTGCTGATTTGAAGGTGTCAGTATTGCTCATGGGCCAGGGAAGTGAGCTTTAGGGTGCTGCCGAGCAGGCTTTCTGAGCTGAGACCGCCCTGCTAGCATGGAGGATACACTGCACACAGCGACAGGCTTCTGTCCGCGTCCCAGTATTGCGTATCATGCAGAGTCAGGTCTTAAGGCAGTGAGTTTTAGCTCATGCTGATTCAGATGCCTATGGTACAATGAAACAACCTAAATTCAGATATTGTCCAGACTATTTAGAGGTTGTCCCCTGCACCTAAGATGTGCACTGTATATTGTTTTATATGAACAAGTACATGGTATAATTTATATGGACAATTTATTTTGAACAAACGGTTTCTTTTTTTACAACATGGGATTTTGACTTTGTAGCTCAGGCTCTTTTCTGTAAAAGTCAAGACCAGCTACTGCTCATATTCCACCGCTGAAGCAAGATGACTAGGTGGACAGAAGGTGCTATAAACAAGAGTGGACTGAAGGCTAAACCTGTAAATAAATACCCTGTGCCTCCACATGGCTTGCCTGGAGTAGTTTAGGGAAAAAGACAGCTATTACTACCAGGGGAAATCAAAGTGTACTTTGTTATTTGGGACACGCTCGAGGTCCTATATGTGCTATAGGAATGGGGCCACAATTGCTGTGCCAATCCTGTCATCCCTGTGTGACCTGTTTGCCTCTGCAAAATGACATTGTGTGACTGACATCAGGCCGACAGGACGGAGCAATGGCTTCCAGCTCTGAAGAGCTGGTGGTGTTGTTTACCAAGAGGAGCGGGTAGAGCTGGTGGTTCAGTCTCCCTTCAGGCAAGGTGGACACGAGGTTCTCAGTCACCGGAGAGTCCTGGGCTTCACAATGTTCCTGAGATCTGCTAGATCACATACAGCATAGACATGAGACATTGTTGGAGATTCACAGCAAACCTCAAAAGCAAAAGCAATCTTCGGACAAACACCTCTAAGCTTGGACAAATACACATGCCACTTGTGAAAATGAATGTGAAAATAGCCCCAAAAGTTTTCAGTTATTCAGAATAAAATTGCAGTGTCTGAGAAGGTAGAAATTCAAGGTTAACCTGAAGGGAAGAGTGAAGACACTTCAAAGTAAGGATGGCTGATGGCTAGTCAACCAGCAACATAAATACCCATTCACCACACTTTTGCCAAGAAATCCTTCCTAAGGAGACCAAATTTGATACTTGTAAGTATATGGTATAAGTGCATAATATTCTACATAAATATATATAGAGATACTGTATAAGTATATATAGATACTACATGTGCACATGATAAGATTTTAGGGTTATATCTGTATCAGCAAATGTTCTGGGGCACTACAACTCCATTGTCTTTGAAATTAATAGCTGATTCCTGTAAGTTATTATTGCCATGGTTTTGGGCTGTGCCAGTTAACACTCTTCCAAACAATTCCCAGGTATGGCTGAGGGAGCTAGTGTGGGCTAGAGGCTGTTCCCAACAACCACTTGGATCCAAATGCCTTGCTGGAAGGATAAAAGTGTTTAATGTTATGGGTGCAAACCATCCTGTGCCAGGGACCTCAGTGCCAGAGAACAGTCCTGGGCACGTTTAATTTACTGGTATAGACATAGTCTAGGAGCCCAAGGGATTAGGCAGGGTTTTAAGGGTTGCATGCCTGGACTTAGGTACTTGATTTCTCCCAAGATCCATTTTATGGGACCTTGTGTTTTTTTGTGGTCATGGGCCTTGATCCTTTAAATCTTCTATCACCTGAGCTAAAAAGCCTTGCTTTCTAGTGTTAATGACATTCTAGTGTTTTCCCCAAATAGCAGACACCCTGTGGAAGGTAACATGGGTTTTAGTTACACAGTTTTATTATCATTGCCTTCATGACAATGGCATATAACAACAGCGAACTCTGTTTAATTAATATTTTTTATACTTTTAGGAAGAAAGTCACACAAAGCATAAGAGGAAAAAATTAAAACATCTGAAATGGTAATTTTTCAAAGCCTGGCTAACTTTCATCAGGCTTTGTAGAAAATAGCTTCCTTTGCCTTCAGGTAGAACCTGGAGATTTTAAGATTACACTGATTTTGCTGTATGAAATTATGGATGGACTAACTAGATGTTGCAAGGGAACACCCCCGCAAGTCTATTCAGTTATACTGAGCCTTGTAGCATAACGTCTCTTGGGAATGGTGCTATTGAGTTTCCACTGTGTGAATATACTTGAGATTTTAGCTTTTCTAAGTCCTCTGAAGAATGGCACAGAAAGGTGTCTGACTGGTAGCAGCAAACATACATTGATATGAAGGAACAAAACTTCTTTGGTCAGGATGCTAATTAGAGTGCTCCAAATCGCATACATTTCCTGACCCATCTGTTTGGTCTAATCATAGCTCTTTCTCCTAACTCTTTCTGGCTGTTATCCTCTTCATCAGACTGTTACCATAACTGGAGTTTCATTTCTGTCAATGCAGCTACCACATTAGCATCAGAGTACATTGTCTAGGGCTGAGATGAACACTGATATAATGAGTGTCTCTTGTTTTCTTGAGTCTGGTCGATCTGGTGGGGCTGCCACTCTACCATGCAATATGTGGCTTGAGTATCCATCCATCCCAACCACAGCCCACTTGATGTACAGATATGTGTTGGGACAGGTCTGATACTGTGGTGATGATAACAGGAAGGAACCGGGCAGAAGTATATTGAAAGACGGCTTATCTGCAGGTATGACAAGTGTCTGCCATATATACAGCAAATTTCTCTGGATCTTCTGAAGTCCTTCTTTGAGTTTACAAGAAAGAAAAGGGGAGGGCTGGGGAGTGATGAGACTAACATCTGTTCCTTTAGATTGAATCTGTCCATCCTATTTTTCTTGCAATTTGCTACATGGCTGCACGGGTCTCCCAGAGACTGAATCCCATGTATCTGCTATATGTGCTTCTTCATGATATGTGAGCAGGTTAATTTGGGGGGATTTGGTGCTATGTATTTGGGCCCACTGCCCATCTAGAGGGGAGCCAGCATGTGGCTGAGTAGATTTGGCTGAGAAAAAGGAGAGGCTTTTCAAAAACAGGTTCCAGAAAATGACTCTCTAATACCTCTAGGGATGCTGGCTGTAGTGTAGAAACTAAGACCAACAGAATTTGTTTATGCATTGCCTCATCTGAACGCAGTCAGGTTATGTAGGCCATTACTTTTGTTCTCCTTTGAGGGCTAGGAGACTGGTGGTGGGGTGTAACTTGTGTCAGGCTCCAGCGTCCACCTTTTACGCACTCAGACAAGGTGAGCTCATCCTGGAGTGAGATTCAGAGGCAGGTCTGATCCTTTCACTCTGGCCTTTTGCACTGTCCTTGGGCTTAAGCAGTGGCAAGGCAGCGTGCAGAGCCCGGGATCAGTGACCTGGCTGGCTGTGCCTGAGACACCCAGACCTTTGGCTAATAAAGCGCAACTTCCTGCTTGCGTGTGTGCTGGGCCACATAAAGCAGCTCATTGCTGCTGTGTGGTAATCCCGGTTCTGCCCTCAGCCCATGTGGAAGAACACAGAGGCAGAGCTGGGAAAAACCCAGAACTCCCCTGCAGGTCGCTCTCCCTTCTCGTGGCAGTGCTTGATTGGGAAGGGTGAGTTGGTGCAGAGGCAAAGTAGTGGTGTCTTGTGCCCTCTGGGGACAGCTGGTATGAAATACAGGCAACAGAGTGTCAGATGCAATACAGGGCTTCTCACAAGGTTTCTTTTAGGGAAGGTTTGTAGGACAGGAGCAGGCCATGACTGTCGTGTCTACATGGTTCTGCCAGATCCTGCTTCCATTCTGGCAGCATCTATTAGCTGAACGGTTTTACCCTGGAAACAGAGAGACATAAGAGAGTGATGTATGATAAGGTTTCCAGGAAAATATCCCACGCCCCGACTTTATCTGCCCTTTGTTTTAGCTCATGTGTTGCCCCCTTTTTTCACCAATTTTATAGCTAACGTGCCTGCTTGCAGAGTTTACAGTTTCTGATGCCAAACTCATTTCCTCCCTCCCAAGGCCATTTTCATCCTTGTTTACACAGCCATGCTGCTGAGAGAACTGTTCCAACTGGGATTTCTAGTGGAAAGCTTGCAAATAACTGTCCGTAGTTGTGAGAAACTGATAGAGGTTTCAGCATTTGGCCTTGGCCACTAGAAGGGCCAGGGGGATGTACAGATGAAATGTGCATTCACAGAATTCAGAAAGCAAGGAGTAAATTACAGGCTTGTGATTTATTCTCATTACAAAATCTTGTAAGGTTGCTCCATTCTTGGCCAGTCTAGCAATCTGGGCTTTTGAGACAGCGGCTTGTGAAGACAGGTTGTCTTGTTCTGTTCCTCAAAGTGCAGTTTTACTGCATGCTTGGACCCCTTTTGTTGGCTTCCAGCTGGTTATTAGCCACAAATCCTCAGTTATTAGAGCACTTTTTGGTTCTACAGTTATTTTAAGGGCTGTATATTTTACCTTTGGGCCTTTTTCTGAGGATTCTGCTGTGTTGTTACTCCTGCAGAGGCCTTGGGCAGTACTCATGCTCCTCTCCCCAGCCTTCCCTGCCTTAGTAAGAGCAGCTCAGTAGCACAGGTTTATGCACTGACTGTCTTCCCTCTTGATGGATGAACTGGACCCAGGCAGCAGTTGGAGACGGGGCGCAGGTAGGCTGATGGGAGTCCTAGCAGTTCTGTGAAACATCATCAGTGCCTGGCTGATGTTTTCTGATCATCTGATAGCAATTTGAGAGCTCTGCCCTGGCTCGCAGTGAGGTGCTGTGGCCGGGAGCACCCCAGGCTGGCCCAGCCAGGGTACAGCGTGGATGCATCCTGGCTGTTGCTCTCCTCATTCATGCACCATCCCTGGTAGGGATAGCTGCAACGCAGCAAGTTCAAACTTGCACCTCCTGGAAATTCTTCCTGGAATTCTTTCTCTTGCGATACTAACATTAGAAGCACTGAAACTGCTCACAAATACAGATGTGGTGCCCAAGAAGAGGAACTGGGAAACCTCTTTGATGTTGAAAGCTGTATTTTATTTATATACTTGGGATAAGCCCAGAGGCTGTCTGGGCAGCCAGGAAGTTCCAGAAAGGAACTTTCCCCCATCAAACTAGCAACACAATAATATTTTCTCCCTTCATCTGCAGAGACTGAGTGTGCTAATTTCCTAGTACTTTTGCTTAAGAAGTTTCCTGCTTTCACAGGAACCTAGGCCCTTTCACTCTGATGCTGCCCTTTTAAGCAGTGTAGTTTGCAGTTTCTTCTCTTTAACCTAAAGACCTCAAGTCTGAGGCAGCTGATGGGTTGATTAGCCCTCTCTGGGGAGGTAGGATGTATAGATTGCCCGTTTCTTTCATCTTTGGACTGGCTGCTGCTCCTGGCTAGCTACATGGCAGGGCTCAGAACCACTGTGTGATCCCAGCTGAGGACTGTTATCATGAAGGTGTTTGAAGAGGCATGAGTGAGTTACAGTGACTGTATTTGAAGGAGAAAAGGTCAGAGATCATTTAGCCAGATGAGAAGATTCCTCTTTTCCAGGGGTTAGAGGGAAGAAGCTATCTAAATCAGAAATCATCACTTCTCTCTGCTTATTTTTCTAAGGAGCCAGGCTGCCCTGGAGCAGGTCTGGCTGGCCAAGCTAAACTGCTGGCCCTGTGAGTGCTGTCCAAGTAGTCCATTACCAAGTGGGTGTCGTGGGGCCCCTTCCAAGCCCATTTGCAGAGGAACAAATGCCTGGAGTTCCAGCTAGAGAAGTTTGGTGTAAACAGCCATGGTAATCCTGGTTTCCCTGGTTCTTGGTGTATTAGCCACATGCTGACTTTCCAGTTGGCCTTAGCAATTTGCAGGGAGAGAAGGGGCCACAAGGGAGTTATGACAGAGATGGGGCTGCCCAGCAGTGCTGTTAACAGGATCTCTTTTCCTTACTGCTGTCATGTGGCCTATGCTGCCATGGTCATTGTTTCTTTATCAAATAGCAGGGATCTGTAATTTCTGAACACTTTACAATTTCTCTTTTGCTTCTTTCTTCTTTTCATGCCAATCAAAATCTGCATCTGCAAGAACATGAATCCTACGTAGGTCATTGCTGAGACGTGCCTAAAAGAGATGTATCTATAAGAGAACAGATAGCTGTCAGTTTCAGCCATCTCTCACCAGCCTTTCCTGATACTCCCTGAATGTCCAAAGTGATAGCATGACAGCAGCTGGCTCAGTTCTGGAACAGTTTGTAGTCGTTAAGATAACGGTGGCCAGTTCCTTTGGGTGCCCGTAGCCTTAGTGAAGGGCTCCTTTGTGACCGCATGTGGGATGTTTCCCATCTGCCTGCCCCACACTGCCCTGGTATAAAGCCCACATAGCCAGAGCTTGAAGAGCACTTGTGTGCCTTGCAGCCTCATCCCTGCAGCTGTGTCACACTGTTTATGGTTTGGGTGGTGGGGACTCGGCTTAGGTTGGCCTATGTCAGGGTACACATTGCACAGAAGCAAAGTCAGAGATGATCCTTTCTGGGGGAGCCTACTGGCTCAGCAATTCACACACTAGGAGGAGAAATGCCCTGTGGTACCAGCCATAAATGATTGGTGGCGGGCTCAGGGATAGAGCTCGGTGCCCTTTGGCATGCTGAACGCTGTAGCTGCCGCTTTTGTCAGTTGTACTGTTCTGGGAACAATTGTCATTATTTTTGTGGACTGTCCTTCGCCCCTGCTTTTTACCTAGATACATTGGACTGTGGCTGAGACAGCTGGTGGATGGCCCTGCTCTGTGGCACCGTTCAAGATGTGACTGGCTTTGGGCCCACATCTCCTTCCAAGCAAACTTTAGGCTCAGCTTTCATCCTGCTTCTGCCTTGCTTCTAGCATTGCCCTTGGTGGACAGATCGCCCTTCCGTCCCTGGCACTGGCTGTAGCTCCAGTGTCTGTCTCAGACATCACCCTTTAAGGGTCATAAGCGAGAGGGGATGGTCGGGGTTTGTCCAGCTCATCCTTTTATTCCTTGGTGTAATGAGGAGAGATCCCCAATAGATGGCACTTGAACCTCTTCCCTGACAGGTGGTTTTTTTTTCCTCTAACATCGGGATGTTCAAACTAGCATCCACATAGGTGCAGCATGATTCTGCTGTGGCACAGTGTGCGGGAGAGGGAGGCTGAAGAGCAGTTCAGTGTGCAAGGTGGGCCGAGCAAACTCCCCGGTGACTTCAAAGGGTGAAAACAGCATCTCTTTTCTTCTGAGAAGGCTTGGCCAGGCCTGCGTAATGGGGCCTTCTTCACCCACACGCATTCCTTTTCTTGCATTTCGCAGTGTCAGTGGTACACCGTGGGCAGGATAAGCTGCAGAAGGTACTAGAGTGTCCTCCAGGCACAACGGGAAACACAGCTCAGAGGGTATCTGTGCATTAAACTAGTCCTTGCTGCATTGTGTTCACCTCTCCTGTCTGTCTCCCCTATTGTACTGTTTGGCCAGGATTCCCACAGGGGAACATCTCCAAGGGAAAATAAGACGTGGCACACCAGGAGCTAAGGCAATTCTCCAAGGATGTCTTCCCCATGGCAGCAACAGGCAGGAACATGTGGGTATTATGAAAGTGACCCAGGATCCTGGCTCAGCTCACAGCCCCTTGCCCTCTTCCTGTTACCACAACGCCATGTGTTCTTGCAGAGGGAGCTTGCCATTTGCCTCCCTTCTGCTCCTGGTCTGGCCATGAGGAATTTAAAGAGATCTTCAAGCAATGCTGGAGCAGGTCTGTGGGCTTTCCATAAACCTCATGCCATGCATTTTTCATGTTTTTATCATGTGACCAGAGGGAACTCGGCCTTTTTGACTAGGGTTGAGATTTGGATTTGGTTTGAACCCAGTAGGCAGATCAAAACTCCAGGGGTGAGAAACCCACAGGAGCCAAAACCAAAGCGAAGGGATCACATGAGATGCTTGGGAAGTGAAACCACTGAATTTTGCATAGCTCAAGCAGTGTGATCTAGTAACAGGCTAGATTACAGTCTGGGGCAGTCTGGGAGCCCACGGCTAGGGGCCAGCAGATACCACTTCTATTCTTGGATCTTCCACAGCTTTCCTCAGTGACCTTCAGAAAGTCAAGTAACCCTTCCCCTGTCTTAGTTTTCTCCTTTGGGAATAGTACTATTACTTACCCCTGGAAAACATTTTGCTATCCTTGGATAGCAGTTACTTGGTAATGTTCTGCAACCTCTCTGTGTGTGGAGGAGCAACACCTCCAGACCTCTCAGGAAGCTTTCTTTCCAGTATATGATGTAGCAGCATGACTTGTCATCTACTGGGAATCCATCTAGCATGTCAAGCCTCATCCTTGGGGCAGAGATCACATAAGAGTTGCAGCAGTAGGTTGTAGCTCTGCTTTCTGCAACAATTTTTTTTTTTTTCTCTGGGGCTCTCTAGTTGCTGGTTGCAGCAGTGTGTCACCGTGCCTCATTCAGAGGAGATGCTGGATGCTGTGGATCCATGGAGAGCTTGTGATCTGTCAATCAGTTGCTCCTGGCGTTGCAGTTGCAGAGCAAGAGGGAGGCTCCACTGGTACTTTACCAGTGCGAGACACGAGGTTATCTTGAGAGGAACTAGGGAGTGTGTCTCCTGAGCCTGCTGGAACATGGAGATGCTGGTGGACACTCAATATGAGAAAAGACTGGGAGCAGGTGTGCAGAACTTGACCCCCAAAAGACCTGGATGTACCTGATGTTGGTGTTCCTGGCTATTCTGGTTATGTGAAATACAGCAAGAAAGAAATATCGTCTTTGCAGGCATCTGCTGAAGCACATGTAAGCAAAGGTTTCAGAAGCAGAGTTAATACAAGGATTTATAGTATTAGTTTCTCTCACATCACAAGTGCCATGACAAAGCCTCATCAGTACTTGCTTTTGCTGTTTGTTGTTAGCAGCGCTGTCCCCGGAGCAGGGCAGGCAGCCCAGAGTGAACCCACCACCAGGCTGTGGTCACTGTCGCTGTTTTGTGCCTTGGTGGGGTGGTGTGAGCTCAGGCTGTGAAGTGTTGCACGTGGGGTGGGAGGTTCTGCTCTTCTCTGCTTCAGGGAGATTTTCCAGCTTCATCTTTCCTAAGATAAATGACTGGGCCCTGGCATGTGCCCATCTCAATCCTTCAACCTGGAGAGCTCAAATATGGGAAAGCAATCATACCCAGTAGTTTAAGCTGACTGGTTTATGGGTCACCCCTTACAGACCATGACGAGGAAAGCTAGTGGCTCCAGTGCCGGAATAAGAAATGAATAAAGGCCTGGGGAATTTGTCTTTATAAGAAAAAAATGAATCTTCTTAAGTGATATTCACTAGGGTAAGAAAATGATGAAAGATTCTCCGTTGTTGGCCTTTGGGACATACCTCGATTATTGGTTAGGGATCAGGAGTAATTCTTATCTAACATTAGATGGTTTATTGCAAATCTATATGAAGGATTTCTGCTTTCATCTGGTATTTACTCTCTCCCATTGGACGCAGGATGCTAGACTAGCAATCTGCTAATGTGCAGTATTCCTTGTTTCCCTGTGTTCATGCAATAAGGAAACCAGAGGTGCCTATAACAACATATGGTGGCTTAGAGTCGTAAGATCAGATGGTGATTTCAAATTGGTGTGAACTGGAGGAAAAATAGGTGACAGTAAGTCCACGATGTGAATGCAGAACTCACAGAACAAGTATGGTTTAATAGATGAGATAGTTTCCTACTGCAGGCATCTTCTAAGAAGGCACTATCTGAAAAGCAGAAACATTTTCTGCCTCAGACTCTGTGCCCATTGTACTCCTCCAAGAAAAATACTTTGCCAACTGGAGCTGAACCGTGTCCCTTTTCCCGGCAGCGAAGATGTTCTCTTTCTTTCCCGCAGTCAGCATTTTATGAGTGCTCTTTCCTTATCTCATTACAGACGTGCTGGCTGAGAGCGGGGAACCGACACCTTAACTAGCCTGTGCTCCTCTGGAATTTGTACGCAAGCGGAGACCCCCTCAGTGCTTCCCAACTTGTCCTGGGAGGCAGGCTGGGACTGGTAATGGGCAAACGGGACCTTTCCCCCAGACACGGGGAGTTTGTCTCTGGCAGGGAGTTGGCAGTGGGTGACAGCCCTTTGATGTTACTGCTGGCAAATGTGCCGGTGGCTTCCCGGCAGCAGGGAGCCTGTCAGTCGGTCGGTCGGTCCCTGACAACCGTCCCGGCTGCGTGGCCAGGGGGGTGCTGGATGACGGGCCGTGGAAAGGGGGAACCTCGCTGGTACCCGAGGGCGGCGGGTGCAGCAGGGGCCGGTACCCTCCTGGACCCGCACTTGCGTTCGCTGTGGGAAAAGGCGGTGGCGAGTGTCCCTGCGGCTGCGGGCCCCTTGCCGGCTCCCTGGGTGGCTCAAGGGACTGGCGATGGGGTACAGGAGTCCTCCCCGCAGATCCGTGCTCGGAATCGGGGGGGCAGGACGGGCGGGGCAGGGCATCCGTCGCCCTCCTGGGGCGAGCGGTCCAGCACCAGCAGTTGTGGGTCTGCTGCGTCCCAAGCAGAGCCCGCACGGGTCGGGGACCCGGGAGCGCCGCCTGGGACGGGCCGCTGCTGGCCCCGCATCGGGCCTGCGCCAGCCCGGGCCCCGGCCCGATGCGGGCACCTCCGGGCCGGNGGTGCGGGAGCCGGGGGGCGGCGGGGCGCGATGCCCGATGCACCGCCCGGGCCGCCGGCGTCGGGACTGAGGGAGGCAGGCGGGAGCGCTGCCGTGAGCGCAGCCCGGGGCCTCGGCTAGGGAGCTCCGCCGTCCCGCAATAAACGCTGCGCCGAATGTCTCTTGTCCCTCGCAGCACGCTGCCAGCTGGTACCTCCCTCCTTTCTGAAGCGTAACCGGGGAGGGGGGTGGCAAGCGAAGGAAGTTCGGTATTTATTTTTTCC
Organism: Arenaria interpres; assembly: GCA_013399435.1. Lineage (NCBI taxonomy): Eukaryota > Metazoa > Chordata > Aves > Charadriiformes > Scolopacidae > Arenaria > Arenaria interpres. The sequence continues at coordinate 27,549 of VXAK01011595.1, read as the reverse complement.
TTTAGGCTTTGGAAAGGGATTCCCTCTCCCTCCCCCTGCGGAGGGCTGTGGGACAGAGTGCGGTGGCGGAGGAGAGGGGTGCAGCTGGGAAGGGGGCTGTCCGGAGCCTTGTTCCCCCCACCCCCGTCGCCTTGTACCTGGGGGTGCTGGATGCAAGCTCTGCGGAGCTCCTCCAAGCGTAACAGCAGCGGCTCGGCAGATGTAGATGCGTGCGTGTGTGTATGCTTAACCCTTTCTTGGCTTCTCGGATTTGTACCATGCTGAAGATCCTCACCAAAAAGCTCAGGAACCAGAGTTTGAATGAAATTCAACCTTTCCAGCTAAAGGTAAGAACAGCCGGTTTTGTCTCGGTTGTTTTTTTGCACCCTTCAGGTTACTAATAACGGGGCCTTGAGAAGCTAGTAACTTGCAGTGTTTATTATGCTGGGCCACTTTCCTCTCAGCCAGTGTGCTCCATAAGAACTGGCTTAGGCTGTATTCCAGTTACTAAAGTCTTGTTCCTTTGCTCTTGCAGTTACTCTGCACAATTCAACAGGTAATACAGAAAGGTGGATAAAGGCACGAGTTATTTAGAAGTATTTTTTTAATGGGGTTCACATCTAGCAATATAGGCATTTGCCTGTCAAGTTACCTTTGTATGTGTGCAGTCTGTAGTCTCCCAGCTCTCACTAGGCTAGAACCCCCCTGTGCTAGGTACTGTACAAACATGATTTGCCTAAAATGCCTTTCGGCTTGTTATTTGCATTTCTTTCCCTTCTGGTCCTGAAGGCTGGAATCTGAGCTGAAGCTTGCAGTCGGGCTCCATGCATTGACCCATGGCTTTCTGAATGCTGCTTACATCCTTAGTGCTCAGAAGAAAAATGAGGATCACAGATTCAGGATAAGGGATATCTAAACCCTTCCTGCCAAATGCAAGGAGGAATTTCTGAGCCATATGCAATGGGATAAAAATGGAGTCGTGATGATTTACTTACAAAAAATGACCAGATCCTGATTTGGCAAAAGTGCTGTGAACCAAGGGATACTCTCTGAAATCAGCAGGGTTACTCTGGATCGGCATCAGTACTGCAGGAAGCGTAGCGCCTGGCCTCAAATCAAAGAAGGGATCTGGGAAAAGTAGCAGCCCTCATTGCCCAAGTTGGGGGCTGGGGATCCATATACCAGACTCTAGTGGAGTCTTTTGTATGTGTTACACAGAGGCGAATTGCCGTGTGTCTGCACTTCTACGGAGTCACTCCAGACAGGCTGATGGCAACTTTGTTAGAAACAGTGCTGATGTTTCCTCAAAGTTTGCTGCGTCCTTGCACTTCTTCCTGCGGGGATTGCACATTCTGTGGTTCTTGGGGGAGGCAGGAGTAGATTTTATTTTTGGAAATAATGTCAATACTTTAGGTTATGGTGGATGGATTTAGTGCAAAATATCTCTGCAGAGGCGGTGGGGGAGTTCTTTTGAACACTGTTTCTGGGCCTTGTGGCTGTGATTGCCTCCTTTAGCTTTATTGTTAGTCTCTTTGGTGCCTCAGGTTGTGAAACCGTGAGAATCTTTCAAAGAAGCTGTCAGGGGTATATACAGCCTTCAGATGCGTGGAGGCATGCAGGAAAAACCACAGGAGTGGGTATCTGCAGCCATTTTGTTAATATTAGTGCCATGGTCTTGTGCTGCAAACAGGTGGCCTGCATTTTTGCAGGCTCAGTAGAGAAGAGAGACTTAAGCTTGCACTGTTTCTTGCAAGGCTAATGCATAGACCATCAGAGGTAGCTTTGCAGCCTGCCATGGAGAGTGGTACAATGACTGGTATACATGTTTGTGGGCAGAAAGCCAGACTTTCGAACGCTGGGTTTATATATGGTTTGTAGGCCTTTAGGGACCATGTGCAGCTGCCTGGTCTTGGTTGAGCCTTGTACCAGCATACTAGTCGCTTAACAGAGCATGCAGTGCTCTGTCTTGGGTGATGGGCCAGATCTCCTTGTAGGTGTAGTCATGGGATGGGTGTCATAAGCTGTGAGCTGTGTGGGAGCTTCCCGTGGCTGCACTGTGCACGGACCCTGTGACAAGGCCGAGTGTCCTGTACCATCTCCCTCTACTCCCTCAGATGATGTGGGGCTGCCAGGCACAACTGGACTTCTGCCTGCTCAAACTCCTTGTGTTGGTTCGTGCCCGTGCAAGTCTCTGCCTATTCTGGCATGTATGGTACATGTATTATTTAAAAGGTTCAGCCTGCTGTCGCTGAAACTTAGTGAAAAGTTAGTTAGGTGTCAGTATAGAATCAGGCCTGTAGTAGTGTAAATGGAGAATGAGAAACTAATTCAGATAGAATAAGAACTGATCTGTGTCCACCACCTAAACAAAGAGCTTTCTGAGCTTTAAAATCAGTGTGCTTGGTTGTTCTTCTCCTTCATTACCCACTTGCTTTTGCACTTTATGACCTTTGTTGAAAAGTTCCCAAATTCAAGGGAAAACAAGCTGCTGTTGTGTTTCTGGCTTGCAAAAGTATTGCCATTAGGTCAAGTCCCAGGAGACTGTCCTTGAGTAAATTGTCCACTCATTTTTGTAAACTTGGGAGGCTTGACCAGCCTTGGATTGGCATCCAAGCTTTGGGAGTCTTTTCAGGATGAAAATTCTACCTGCTGTGAAGATCTTATTTTGCTACCAAGTGTCCTGAATTGGTTTAGTGTTGCTGTGATAAGTCCTCATAGCCTTCCTCCACTTGGAGAAGTTGCCACTGCCTCCTGCAAGTAAATCCAGGAAATAAGCAAGCTTTGGATGCCGATGTAGTGAACTTTTCTTCCCTCCCCTGCTGAAGTTGGTCTTTAGGCAGCTCACAACTGAGGCTGCTCAGAGGGCTTTGGCTCAAGAGGTCTGCTAGTTTGTGCTGGTGTTGCTGAGGAAGTTACTGTCCCTTTATTGCCCTTTCACCAGTAGTCACTGTAATGGGATGGGACTGATTGACTGACCACGTGCTGTTGGATTAGGATGCACTGCCAGCAGTTTCTGGTAAGGGTGGCTGGGCTATAAAGTGTGGAAGTTGAGGTTCACATTTGCTTTAGCGTTGGTAGACTGGTCCTGCTGACCTTGCTGTCTCCCCACTGGACATTCGTGCCCTTGTAGCAGGGGCAGCTCAGTGACAGCATGTCCACTTCCGAGCTGTTGTGGTTCATAATCCTGCCCATTAGCTTAGAGTCCTTCAGCTGCTGCAGCTAAATCCAAGAGAAGGTTATGAATTGGAGCCTTGTGCCTCAGCCTGTTGTTCCACCTCTTGCTTCAATGGTCTGGTGTTATTTGCTAGAGATTAGGCCAGATTCAGAAACCTCCATTTTTTGGCTGGCTCTTAGAAATCGAGAGCCAAAAGCAGATCTGACTACAGGTTACGGCTCATCTTTGACAACAGTTGGCAACTGGGTGTGTTCCAGAGCAGACTTTGTGGGACAGGAAAGAAGAGTGAGAACAGGGGATTGTCCCATACTGCAGCGGAATGCTTCAAATAAGGAAAGTAAGAGAGGCCTGTAACTCAAGGCCCGAGTTTTCCATTGATTGTCCGGTGTTACAGTCTAGTACAGTTTTTTTATTATTTTTTTCATAGTTTTGGACTAGTAGCGCTTGGAAGCCCTTCCTGAACTATAAGTTAAACTGTTCAAGAAACTTTTAAAATGCATATCCTGGGGTTGCACGTGGGTTTATGTGATGGAATACTGATACTGAGCCCATAGAAGTACTGTCCAGGCAACTCACTGAGCTCTCTACAAATGAAACATCTTGTTCATCCCAGCAACTTGGGGTAGGGGTTTTTCAGACAAATGCATTTCTTCCAAATCCCTCTTCAACTCTTGTGCCCTTGCATATTTGTATAGTGGCTAAAGTGTAGGTGTCTATTTTCTAAGCTTTGCTTGCAAGCAAGCTCCTTGGGGCAGGGAGCATCTGGTTGGAACAAGTCTGTGCATTGCCAGTCAAACTAAGCCCTTAATTAGTGGCCCTAGGTATTATCAGAATGAAACAGTTGAGTTGTGGTGTGTTAAAAAATTAACTGGCTGGAACATGTAGCTGAAGAAAACTGAGCACTTTAAGGGTGGCAATTTCATTCCAGCTCTGCTGTCGACACAAACAGTTTAGGAGGCAATACAATTGCTGTTCTAATCCACAGAAGTTGTTAAATTACTTATGTAATTAGCATATTTCTTTTGTCCCGGACAGAGGTGCTTAAGACATGTTTGTCATTTCCTTAATGTTGATTGATGAAATGAGCTCATATGTGAGTCTGCTCTGGTGACAGAGCACTGTGTTTCTCTGCTATGTAATTTAGCTTTGGGCTTGCTTACAAGGGAACTGTGGACTAGCCACTAACAAGGCTACTGTATCAGTTCCCTTCACGGACCCTTTCAGCACGTATGTGTCTGCACACAGTGCTGGGGACCAGCAAGTCGTGTCAGTTATTTTCTGCTGGCATCTGCATCTGAGTCAGCTATGAGACTCTGGTTGGGCTGGCTGGCCGGCCCTGACAAGCGACTGGGAATCAGATCGATCCTTCTTATATGAAGGGGTTCAGCTGGCTGTGCAAAGGGAACCTCGAGCTCGCAGGCAGTGGCTTCTGAGTCGCTGTCCTGGAAGTAGCTGGTGATTCTGCAGAGCCAGGAGCATGTTACTTAAACTTTTTCTCCTCAGACCAAAAAAGAGTGAAGTAGCATTGTTATAATTGATGCACAGTGGGCGCGCTTTAGAAGATCTGTGTAAGGGCTCATGCTTTGTATGAATGAGGACAGATTAATTTCCTTCTTTCTTTGGATTGACTGCTTGTCATGTGTCAGCCAGCCACTGGTCTTCAGGCTGGCTGAAGACAATTTGGCACAGTGAAAATTTAGCTTTGTCTCCTGTGGTGTATGAAGGCTTTCTCTTCATGGATTTTTCAGCACATCCCACCAAACAGGTTCACTTTTCTAGGGCTGGAGGACTTTTGTTTTACATCAAAGCTTTGCTTTTCTTCCTATTAACACCTGGTAACATTAGGACAAACAAACCAGAGCATCTAATCTCACTCATGAGGGGACAAGCACTTGCATGAATGTAACTGTGTAAATACAATTTTAGCTACTGGAGTATCTATGAATAGGCCTAAATTTAGGCCTGTGATAATTTGGACTAAAATTACGCTAGTGGGTTAGAAACACTGTGATAGATACTTCGCAAAGATAAAGAATAGAACAGGCAATCCCAGCCACTCGGAAACCTTACTTTTTTGAGACTTGTGCCTGAGGCATTGTAAAAATAATAGGTTTACAATTCTATTTGGCTTCTAAGTTCTGAATCTTCAAGGGTTGTGCAGTCATCCAGCACCTATACTCTCCTGTAATGACTTAATTCAAGAAAGTGGGACTTCAGAAAAATTGCCAATATTGCAAATATAGCAAATGGGAAGCTCACTGATATTGGGATAGTTCAGTGAGAGATCCTCTCAGCTGGCCTTGTTTATGACTGATAGGAAAATACAGCCTAGATTAAAAAAATAATTCACCCCCCAGCATCATGAAGAAATCTCATTACTTTTCCTTGTATTTACCAACTCTTGATTTTTATTTGAATGAAAAATTGAATTCTGAAAATGTAATACTATGTATTTAACTGTTACATTTCAGTGAAAACAGATGAATCAATTTTTTTTGCTGGGCAGTGCAGTTCTACTTCATTTCCTGCTGTCATGCACCATCTTACTGCTCCTAAACTGATGTTGCAGTGTTTGGGATGCTAAAAGTTTTCCTGAGCAGTAAATTAGCTTATATTTGAAGTGGAAATAGAAAGCAGACCCAGATCACAATTTATTTTTTTGACTCTAAAAAAACATGAGCCCACTGTTTTGCAAAAGTAAAAAACAAGGCTTGCATCCACTTAAGACATCTCTGTAGAGTGGTGGGTGGGCAGGACACCACTCTGCTGTCACTTGCCAGTCCGGCCAGCTTCCTGGAGGACACCTGGGTTCACAACAGTGTTGTCAGGATGCCTCAGTATGGGAACCAAGGGCTGTATTCCCTTTTCAGTGGGAAATACCACTCCCACCCTCTGTATAGGCAACACCAATCTCTCCTACCTGCATGCATTTATCTGTAGCCCCTGTTTTCCTGTTCAGTGGGATTTGGCTTTCTGAGTGACCCAACTCCTCCTAGCAACCGGCATCACAGGTATGTGTGTGCTGAGGGCTGCTTTCTACAGCAGTAACTGTTGTATGTGGCTGTGGGCAGAGCCTGTTTGTCTTCTCGCCATCGTTGACCAGCAGAGTCAGCCAGCTAAGCTGTTTTTGAACAGGCATCAGCGCCACCCACAACTGCTCAGCATGAACACCCAGGCAAGGATTTAGAGAAAAGCCAATTAGTTGTGACCTTTATCTGCACAGAAAGCATTCCCTGTGCAGTATGAAATCTCCTGTGACACAGGCCTAAAAGTTGATGTAAAGGACGTATGGCCCAATGTGACCTATGCAGAGCCGATGATATGCCAATGTGGGCACAGGCCTGTCCAAGCTGTGGCGACATGGCACACAGGTAGAAGCACTGTTCAAAGTTGTCTGTTTCTTCTGGACCAGTTTGGTCACTCCTTGAGGGTAGACAGCTTAGGATGCCTCTGGGCTTTTCTCCTCTCTCTTGATATGTTCTTGATTTTCAGACCCAGTATAACTTCCTCCCTGCTGTGGACTAGTCTGTTTGGACTTTGACCTGCCCTCCATGTGTGTTCCTCAGTATGTACATCAGACTGAATTGTTCAGTTCTTGTAGGATGGGCACTTTGAGGCTGGGCCTTCTCAGGAGCTGGCTGAGGCAGAGGGAGTGGATCTTACATGGTGAGTAGTTTCTCTTCCTCCTCTGTAATTATTGCAGCACACCAAGTCCTCAGCCAGGTGAACTTCTGTCTCAACTCTCTGAGACAGACCTAGCAGCATGGGAGTGCTACAATAGAGTGCCCTTGTGTGGGTGCATCATGTGAAGAGCTTACATGGTTGAGACTCTAGCCCAGTTTTGGTAGCTTCATGGAGGGTAAAATACCATGGACACTTAAAGAAACTTCCCCGTGGACCTGGATGTAAAAATATTTTGCTTGAAAGATCTGCACCAAAGCTGCCACATAGCTGCATGTGCTATAATCCAAATCCTGAGTCTTCCTAGTTGTTCTGGGTTAGCATGGCAGAAAGCCATCTGGGGCTGGCAGGGATTAAAAGCCCAAAGAAGGTTCTGTGAGTGACTGTCAACTTTGCAAGCAGCTTGTGTGTACCAGTCTTTGTTTCCAGCCCTCTTTTTCCCTGGCACTCTTAGTCAGCTAGCCCATCATCCAGGCTCACTGTAGAAATAAAGTCCTGCTGCAGAGCCCCTTCAGCTTGTCAAGACTTGAGCTGTGGTGCTAGGAATGGGGATCAATGTCTGTGCCTCACTGCCCTGCACCTTCTAAATGAGTGTTGTCAGTGGAGAATATGTGCTGAAAGCTGGGGAGGTGTCCCTCAGGCTTGGTAGATTGTGAGGCTATGGATTCTCTTCCTCAAATGAGCTGCCATTGTGTGGGGCTGGTGTGACTGTGTTGGTTGGTCATTGTACCCAGCAAACCTGAGAAAAGCCCTTTACAACTTTGCCTGGGATCACCTACCAACCCTTGTTCCAGCATCAGCCTGTATTGAGAAGACCTAAGAGTTCAGGGCTGGAAGCACCCTCTGAGGAAAAGAGGAAACCAGTGCCAGAGCCTAAGCACCCTGAGGAGGTTTTTATTAGTCACGTCTTATGGGTTGACCTGAGGTTTGTTGCCTGACTGCAAGGTAAATGGTCCTTGCCTGAATTTAGATTTATGAAGGGACAGGAGGTGCCTGGATAAAATACTTCCAAATACCTCAATATTCATTAATGTCTACAATGAGAGTAGATGGACCTTGGTTTCTGACATTTCTAGGGAACAAACTATTGATTGGCCTTGGGTAGCTGAATAGTTGGTTTGACTGGGCTACAAACCTGTTTTTGAGCCAGTGATTTCAAGGAGATAACAGAATTCAAGTTGCTGGTGGCATAAAGATCCTATCTTCTTGCACTCATTTTGTTCAGAAGTCTGTCTCATCTTTCTCTTTCCTAATGGGGTCACATTGTTTCCATGATGCAGGCTATTTTTTATTTAACTGGTGTCCTTATTTTTTGGCATAGAAACCACAATCCGCCAAGCTCTATATGGGCATAAGATGAGAAGAAAATTTCCTTTGGTTGAATGGGGAATTTCCCATCTTGAGGAGAGGTGCCAGACAGGCAGTTAGATCCTCTAGCTTGCTGAGAGTGTGTCTGGATGTAAGCTGGGAAAATATAAAATAATCCTTCCATATCCTGTCACCCAGTTATTACACACAAAGCCAAGTGGTTGTTCCAGACAGTTGTCTGCAGCCAGACTGTTTTTGTGTGTGTTGCTTTAAAAAAAAAAAAAATTCGTTATTCCTAGGAATTGGTTATTCTGAGGAAATAAAAGTTGTTTGGCCGAAGGCTAATTAACAGGAGAGAACAGTGGTATTTGGTGTGGAGTCTATGAAGTGACACAATTTAGAGGTTTAAAAAATCAGCAGCTTTGTGTATATATTTTTGTTCATAGAAACCTCTTTATTCTGTCTTGGACAGAACTAGTCATTCTTGGGAAACCCTTTGGTGGTATTTTGCAGGGGGCTGCAGCGAAATGCAGCTTTTCCCCTGTGTTGCTCCTGAAATGCTATGGGGGGTGCTGCTTTAGTATGAGATGCTTGGATACTGTCAGTAGCTATCTGTGGTAACTTGGATCTTCAAGAACACTGTTGAGTTTTGCTCTGTGAATTCCCTTGCGTTGTGACATTGCAAGTAAATACATGTGCTGAGTGGCCTGCTTAGATGCCCCTCCAGTTCTAGGTGTCCCTTGTACTGCTTTCTCCTTGTCTGGGAGGGTTGTCAGCCTGTGATAAATAGCGCTGCTTTTAATATGACTGTTTGGAGCTGAGGTTTAGCAGCAAATGGGCTGTAAATTACAGATGGAGTTAAGTCACTGTATCTTAACCTAGGATGGATGAAGCCCTAAAATAAAGGTCTTTAATCCTTCAGGCTCCTTCTTGTCTTCTGGACTGCTGTGCTTTGTGGTGTCAAACTGCTGAATAACACTGCTCCTGTGGGATGTGAGCCAGGGGAATGCCAGGGCTCCATACTGTGAGCTGTTAGAAGAACTGACCTCCTTTGCAGAGGGATCTCTTTGCAGCACAACTGTTTTGTAGGTTACTGCTTTTTTTTTTGATGGGTATTTTTTGACACTTTACCATTGTTTTCTTTGCTAATTCCCTTCTGAATTATGTATGTAAAATGCTGTCTCCATGCATAGGGTGAGAAAGGTAACAGGTGGTTGCCAGTTTTCCAAGAGAATCCTTGAAACTTGGCTATGAATTAGCCATAAATCTCGTTATCACATCAGCAAAGCATGAGTAGAGTAACAGAGTTGGCAAAAATCTTACTATGTGTCTCCATCACATGCAGGTGACTGTCTGAGGCCAGGCTGTGCTGGGTGTTTGTACTCAGCAGAAATTGATTGGTGGAAGGAGAGTAGGAGACTCACTGGAGATTTACTGGGAAAACATCTGGAAGCTTCACTTGCAGGTAGAAATGGAGCTGGAGTGTGTAGTTTCTGTCACCATAGTAAGAGCTATAGACCTTAACCAGCCTCTTAAGCTAACAACATAGGGATAGTCTGAGAGTTTTTTAAGAAAAAAGGATGATATGTACCACAGCATGGAGCTGCAGCATTCCCATGGCTCCTGTACTGCAGAATCATTCTCATGTCATAAAACATCTGGGAATGCAAGGAGGAAATTAGAGGATTAAAGGCTCTTCAGTGGTAACACCTTAGTTACCAGACCCTATCCACCTGCTGACTGGGGGCTGAAGTGACTTTGTTCTATCTGTAACTTTTAACATCATGACCTGTTAATCCATAGCCCCAAACACAACTGAAACTGTTTTTAAAAAGAGATTTCGCTTCTCGGTGGCTTTGAGGATACATAAACTAAATGGAGATTCTCTTCTCTAAGTTTTGGGGTATTATGGGGGCTGAGGATCAGAGTTGGGGTGTTTTCTGCCTATGAAAAGTCTCATTTTTTAATTGGTAGCATTCTTCGTGTCCTCTGTCACACAAGTTTGACGGCTGATGGAGGAGCGTGTGCATATATGTGGGTGCCTATACCATTGGTCTCTCCTGGGTAGAACTGTGTCTGTTCAGTCTCTTTGCAAGTACAGCATTTTGTAAGTTTATCTTGGGTGGAATTTAGAAAGATGATCTTGGTTTTGCTCTTGTAACAGTATTTGCCCAGAGCTTTTGAGAGCAGACCAATGGTGGATAGGAGTCTATGGAAAAGGCTATTGCTGTGGCTCCCCTGATACCTAGCAGATGCTCAGTTGTAGGCATCAGCTGTATGCAGTTCCCTGGGATTGGAGGACATCAGATGTCTGCTCTTTCTGGTGACTATGGAGTCCACGAATTCATGCACCATAGGCTCATTGATGCTATATATTGCACTTCTCTGGAGCAGTGGTGACGTGTTGCAACTTGCTGTTTTTTTCATTTGCGAAAGCCCCTGGTGTTTTTATCTTTAGTCTTCCCCTGCAAAATCATCTCAGTTTAGCCCTGAGAAGAGCAAGAGAAGCTTCAGAAAAGGAGGCTTGCAGACTCTGCTGGAAGAGAAGTGATGTGGGGCACATGTGTGTACAGAGTCCATCTGTGCTCCATGGGGCGGCTATGTGTTTTGACCAGTCTCTGTGCTCCTTCCCAGTGCTGAACCCAGCCCCACTGCACTTGTCTCTGCATGGAGTCCTCTGATTAACTCCACTTGCAAATGAGAATCCCCAAGCCTAGGGCAGTGCCCTTTCATCTCTGTAGTTCTAGTCAGTTATGGCCACAGTTGTAACTTCTTTCCAGGAGTTGCAGAGAGCTGATAACCATCATCTTTCTGTGCAAACAGTATGTTCAAAACACATGTATGTATTTGTTCATGGAATTACAGAAAGGGAGGGAGAGGATTTAAAACAATGAGAGGATGACACACCTCCCCGCAGCCACACACCACTCATGTCCTCGCTGTTCTGTGCAAGCCTAGTGTTTTCCTCTCTTAAGATCTAGGTAACCCAACTTAAGCCCACGCTTCTTGCAATCAAGTTCAGTCATTGTTCCTCAGAACAGAAGCTGAATTTCCATGTTCTCTGGTTGAGTCCCACAATTTGCACCCTGAGAGTTACCAGTCACAATGTTTGCCTGTGTCTGTAAGCATTCAACAAAAATGACATCTGTGTTGTTAAAACATTGTGGCTTCAGCTACCTAGAATGACTCTCTGCCTCCCTCAATCTGTGGAACCACTGATATTTAACTGGAGTCAAGACCCATGCAGTCGATGAGGTGTCTGACTAAATGTGCTACATTTGTATAAAAAAAATAGGAATTTTGCTGTCTTTGGCATGGGGCAGGCCTGGAAAACAAAGGCCTTGAGGAGTGCACCGTCCCACCACCACTTTCACTGACTCAGCCAGACAGCTGCTCTCTCAAGCAGGACAATGTTTAAAGGTTGTGAACCCTGGGTTTGAATTGTAGCCATTTGCAAGGAAATAAGGAGTTTGGAGGCTGAGGTATTATGAAAATTAAAAAGGAAAATAATAGTATCACCAGAAAAGAGACTTTAGAAAGTTTTTCCAAACTAGAACTGTCCTGGCTGGAAGTTTTGCTGTTGATGGACCCCAGCTGTAAAACCCAGATCTCATCTGGGTAGTCATATCTCATTTGTATGTGTTTGAAAACTGGACTGAACCTTTCTTCTAATCTCTACCTCTGCTGCTTTTCTTGAGGAGAGAGCCTCTTACTAGTATAAATCGTCCCTGTAATGCTGAGTATCTCTAAAATAAGATTTAAAGGAGAACTTGGGAGAGGAGTAAGATGCTAATTTGAAGATCTGTTTGACTCATTCCTTCCTTCCTCATGTTGTTCCATGGCTCAAAACTGCCTTTTGGCATCTCATCTCCCTTGTTTTCCCACTCTCTCTAATTCAAAGTCTCTTATAATTGGGAGGATGGCACATCCCTCGTTCAAGATCAGGCTGTGTCTCATGGCAACTACAGCAATTGTTGACCTGGAAAAATAACAGTGGGGAAATTAAGTAAGATGTTTTCACTAAAGCCAAGCAGTTGGGAAGGAGAAGAGCCAGCAGCAGAGCCCTGTGCTCTAGGATGCCTGTGTCTCTAGCAGTTTCTTTGTAGGCAGTGCAGGGAGAAGGTGAGTACTGGTTTCACTTCTTCAGTCTGAAGCAATGGAAATCATTTCCCCTTAGCAGATATATCAGTGGTCATGGTGAGCTGCTCATCCCCTTCTGCTTTGGTGCCAGGAACTAGTGAGTGAGACCATCTCAGCAAAGTCTCTTTCCAGGGCACATGGAGTGCCAGGGCTCAAGCCTGTGTCACAAACCACCTTATATGTGGCAGCACAGGCAGCGCTGACCTCGACTGGGAAAGCTGCCTCTCTGGAGGTGAAGTCCCTCCCTCCCAGAGGGAGATTGGGAATGATGCCTTCCAGCCTATGTGCATTCTCCATTCAAGCTGGGAACGAGCGGTTGCCTGTGGTCAGTTGTATCTTTGTCTTGTCTGTTCCTCATCCACACACCCTCCACTGCACCAAACCGCCCTCTTGGTGTTTTAGTTGTTCAGGACAATACAGCCACTGAGGCCCATTGGGAGAGATTTGTTCTGCCTTAGAAGTGAGATTCCCTTCTCTTTCATAAGCTCCCAGGTGATTCTTAATGTAATTACTGTTGATATGATAGCAGGTTAATTTCTGTAAGCAAAACCAAGAGGAACTTTACTAACAGGGTGAGGGTTTTTTTTATTTTATTTTCTGGTATATTTCAGGACTGTAGACTCTAAGGGTGACTGGACCCTTCAGGACCTGGGCAGTTCTGGCTGCATTTAATTATCATCACTCAGTTGACAAGCAGCAGTGTGATGAGAAAGACAAGGATTTTTCTCTGTCTCCAGCTTTTTCTTCTATCTGCTAGTTTGTCTTTCATGTTAAGTCTCCCTTAAAGTTATAAGCTTTACACAGTTCTCCTTAAATATCATCTGGTTATTCTTCACAAACCCATCTTTCCTGACTGGAGCTTGATGCAAAATCAAATGCATGGGGAAGTTTGTCCATGTTTCTCCATCTGGCATGGCAGGAGTTCATACCTTGACAGAAGGCATGTCTGGTGCTGGAGCTGAAGGACCTCGGTGTAAGACTGAGATCCTCATCAACAGGAGGTTGCTGTCTTTGAACTTCAGATCTGATACATTTCCTAAAGAAAGACTGGAGGGTGGATGTTTTCTGGCTTGTTGTGTGCCATGACATGTAAATGTTCACACATCTGTGTGAACTGAATCACAGAATTGTCGTGGTTGGAAGGGACCTTTGAGATTGAGTCCAACCACAAAAATAATAATAAAAAAAAAAACAACCACCAAAAAAACCCACAAACAGCAATCTCAGGCAGTAGAGCATACCCTGAAGTGCTATGTCTACATGTTTCTTAAATACCTCCAGGGATGGCAACTCTACCACCTCCCTGGGCAGGCTGTTTCAGTGCCTGACCACTCTCTCAGGAAAGTAATTCTTCCTAATATCTAATCTAAACCTCCCCTGCCACAACTTCAGACCATTTCCTCTGGTCCTGTCATTATTCCCTTGGGAGAAGAGGCCAACACCCACCTCACTACAACCCCCTTTCAGGTAGTTGTAGAGGGCAATGAGGTCTCCCCTCAGCCTCCTCTTCTCCAAACTAAACATGCTNTGTAGCATTGCCTGGGGTTGTTGTGACTGAAATGCAGACCTGGCACTTGGCCTTATTAAACCTCATCCCGTTGGCCTTGGCTCATTGATCTAGTCTGTCCAGGTCCCTCTGTAGAGCCTTCTGACCCTCAAGCAAATCAACATTGCCACCTAGTTTGGTGTCATCTGCAAGCTTACTGAAGGTGCAGTCAATCCCCTTATCTAGATCATCAATAAAGATATTAAACAAGACTGGCCCCAAAACTGAGCCCTGAGGGACACCAGTGGTGACTGGTTGCCAACAAGATTTCGCCCCGTTAATCACAACTCTCTGGGCATGACCATCTAGCCAGTTTTTTTACCCAGTGAAAAGTACACTTGTCTATGCCATGATTTGCCAGTTTCTCCAGGAGAACGCTGTGGGGGACGGTGTCAAAGGCCTTACCAAAGTCCAGGTAGACAATGTCCACAGCCTTCCCCGCATCGAGAGGGTGGGTCACATGGTCATAGCAAGAGATCAGGTTGGTTAAGTTGGAGATTTTCTTCCCTTTAATTTTGCATGTTAAGGTACAGAGTGTACTTGGCAGAGTCCTGGACAACCTGTTCTAGCTGATCAGCTTGGGCAGGGGCTTGGGTGAGATAATACCAAGAGGTCTCTTCCAATCTAAACAGTTCTGCGATTCCTATGCTGTGAATGAAGCCATGATCAAGCTTTCTGTTATCTAAGTGCCACAACTCCGAGTTTGTGAGGCAAACAAGGCTGTGCAGCCTCAGACAAAAGTAAATCTGTGGCTAATATAAGACAGGGACTGTGTAAGGGAGGTTGGGGACCTGAACACAGCTCCGCTGTGTTTAGTAGAATGCTTTTGAAGAGAGGAAAGTGTTACTGTTAAAGCCTGGGAAGAGTCAAGGGAGGGAGCATTTATCTCCAACTAGTCAGAGCATTAGTCTTTGATTCCCTGTATCGTTATAGTTTCTGGAAATTCTTGTTATCCAGACAGACAGTCTTTTTCTTTTTGGGCTTCCATTAATCTTTGCCTGAGTGGTATATTATGGCAAGGAGTTTCATGTGTAAAATTTGAACTCTGCAAGATTAATGGTTAGTCTGGTATGAATGCTGGTTCTCTCTGTGCTGCAACAGGGGAGGTAGGATTTCATACATAGGAGCTTGGGAGACTTCAGTTCTCACAACCAGCATATAATTTGTGGAAGAATTTATTAATAAAAATAGAATGTAACAACACTAAAATAGCAGACATTGCTAAATGAAAAATGAGGGGGAAAATTACGATGTCTCTGAAAGATGTGAAGACAAGCAGGAGAGTAATTGCATGTATATAACCCCCACAAAATCAAACATGAGAGGACTTATGAAAAACAGTGCTGGTCATGGGACATCACTGGCAATGTGACTTCTGACTCTTATCATTTTTTTACTTCATTCATGCAAAAAATGCACAATGGCTGGATTTTAAGGCCTTTTTATGGTTAGCCTGTGATGTATATTAAGAAAATATTCTAATTTCTGAGAGTATTGTCTAGAACAAGGGTATAATAAATCAGTGGGAGTAATGGGAGAAACCAAGTCTGAATGTTGGGAGAAATGTGCTACTGTTACGTTCTTCCAAATGAAAAGGTGGGTGTCAGGAAGAGTGGCTCAAAAGGTATCTCTAATTGCCTTGATTCCGAAAAGCACTTGATATGTTGCTCATAAAAAATTGTGGTTGATTCTAGAAGAGCAGGTGCTTGCTCTTCTATGGCTAGCATCAGGAAGATGATTACCAAGACTATGGGAGCCCCTTTTTTTTCGTGAAGCCTTTTGTTTTGTCCTACCACTTTAATTTCTTTGGGATATACTGTGGGACCAAATCCACAGACTCAGTATCTTCTTATTTGAAAGAGGTTTCTCTTCTCTTATAGGTGCTCTGAACAAAGCTTCTAGAGAAGTGTTTGAGGCAATTCACAGGGGATTAGTCTTAGGCTGCCTGTGGGACTGGGGAGGATTTAGCAGAGGAGTGTTGTCCATATGAGATTAGGGGCTAGTAAAATTGCACTTGCACAGGGAGGAGTGAATATTTTGGAGGTCCAGAGCCAACAGACACAAAGACCTTCAAAATGTCAATCATTGACTCAAATCCAACTTCTATCTTAAGTGTCTCAAGCCAGTGACAATGTGCAGTAGCTCTTTGACCTGCATGTGCTAGATGTCATTGCCTCTTTTTTGGAAGCAGAGCCACGCCACGTATTGACATTTACATAGTACAAAAACTGGAGCTGATAGGTTTCCCACACAGAGCCATTAAACCTCACTGAACACCCTGCTATGTCCAAATGAAAGGTTTTTATGTGGGAATGAGCCACAGACTAAGGTCAGTACCTCTCAAGTTAGAATTGAAGCCTTAACTTTTGTAATGAAGACAGGACCACTGTCTGTCTCTACAGCAGCTAGCACAATGGCACCTCAGTGTCAGCTGTCCCCTCTGTGAACTACCATGGCACAAACAAGGTATTATACCTGTTCTGGGGACAACCAGAAGTCTGTTAATTTGGCAGAGTTCCTCAGTGCCAGCTGCCTTTATTAAATCATGCATGTGTGTGAATATGTATGAGAAAATTGTAGTAGTAGTGGGAAAAACAACCTCCTGCATTTACTTCAAGAATATCAGCAATGGGGATAAATCTGTGACACTTTCTCCATTCATCATTTGACACTTGGGAAAGTAGTTTAAAGACTAGCAAGCAAGGAAAATATTTTCTGATTTCTGAAGGGGAAAAGTTAGCTTTAAATAAAGGAGGAGAAAAAAGGTGGTAACAGGCTTTTGGAGGAATGAAACCTCCAAACATAGTCCTGGAGAATGGTCACACAATAGATATGTTGACTTAATAGCTGTAAAATTTGGTATCAGTCAAAATTCTCCACTGTTTCTGTTTCTCTGCATCAGCTGTATGTGTCTTTTGTAGGCATCTAGTTAAGTGTACCTGCTCTTTTGTGTCTCTGGGAGGCTGAAATACTCCAAGGACATTTCCCTAGGAACAGTAGTTGAGTTGAAATAGGTCCATATTGGTGTAATGGTTTTATGCTGCCTCATCTTCTATAAAAGTCAAGAACAGCACATCAGACACTTTTAAAATGGAAACACAGTATGTAACCTTTTGAAACCTATGCTACTGGATTCTGCTGTTGGCAAATAACTTGTGAGACAGCTAAGAATGATGGGAATGTTTGTTGTTGTTCTGAATAAAAAGGTGTAAGGAATAATAAAGCTCATCTTGCAGTGATCATGTTATTCCAGAACTGTCTCTTATAAAGGTTTCTTTTGAAGTATTGCATTATCCTTTGACTCATTTGGTTTTGGCCATTGTCAGAGACACATACTAAGCTGCGTAGCTCAGAGGTTTGATCTAGTAATGCCAGGTATGCTCTATGCAGCAGAACAAAAGCCGCTTTAGGAACAAGGTAGGTAGGGTTTCCTGTACGTAGGAAACTCAGCAGCAGTGGGATCTGTCTGACCTACAAAAGCTTGGTTTCAGATCTCTCAACCCTTCTCAAGTGGCGACTACCAAGCTTGTTCAGTTTTAGAACATGTTTTGAGTAAGTGGGTATTTGGGTATACAGCAAGTGGTTTGGTGAAATCCATTGGCTGACCCAGAAAAAACATTCCTGAAAATTCCTGATAGACAAAATATATGAATTGGCATTACTCTTAGAGCATTTAATGGTGTTCAGTGGTACTGTAAAATTCTGTGGTGGTGGGGACAGGAGAATGTTATTGTTTGCATTTCTGTAAAATTCTGTTTCTTTTATTTCTATTAGATTCTTCAGAGTTGTCCTGTAGAAAAGCAACACAAGCCTATTCTTTGGTGGCTTATCTGTGTTTGTGCCTTCAAGGGGGAAGTGCGGGTTACATACATAGGACAGCTAAAGTTAACATGCCACTTCCATTCGTGGTTGCCTTGCAAGATGATAGTGCTGTTGACAGGATGTGTCTTTATTTCAGTGGTGGGTTTTGGAGATTCAGTTGTCCACGTGATGTGGATGTGGTAGGCCGTGATGGTTATAAGCTGTGTGTCTGGGGAGCTATGGGCAGGGTATGTTCGTTGTGCTTGGGAAAGAGTCGGTGGTGCAGTAAGGTGGAAACAGTGGTAGGCTGTGTGTTTTGTGTTGTTGCAACTAAGAGGATACGGTGTGAGTTTGAGGTTGGGAGATGAGGATGTGCATACAGGGAGGTGCTACGGCTGGGTGTGTGCGGTTATGTGGAATGGACAACTGCAGGATATGAGAATGGAGGGTGGAGGAAGTGGCCTGGGCAGCAGCAGGGCAATGATCAGTGTTCACAACGAAGCCTTTTCTTTCTTCTTGCTCCCTAGATCTCCTACCCCCCAAGTGATGAGGACAGCGACGACTCTGAGGGAGAGAACCAGGAACTTGCTCAGATTGACAGAGGTAAAAGGACAAGATAGGAGGGTCGTGGGATGCTACAGCTGATGTTTCTTTTGCTTTTCACTTGTTCTCTTGGAAGTGCCTCCTCCTTTGTCCTCAGTGTACCACAACCAGATGCATTTAGTCAGTCACCTTGAAGTCTTTGGGACCTCATAGGTGGAAGATGGGGTTATCAGATGCTGCAGCTGCACTTACCAGAGATAGACATTGTTAAAAACATGTTAAGGCCCCAGTGCTGAAGACATGGGGCAGAGAAGGTCTGCAATTGGGCCAGCAGCAGAGCTAGGACTAAAAATTTACCTTCTATTCCATGCTCGTGCAACTCTGTCATCTTTGTTCTAGATTTCCTCTTCCCTGTCACTTCCAGTTTTGACATTTGCTTTCCTTATTCCCCTGGACTCACTTGTCTGATTAGCTTGCTCCCTTCCTCCTCTACTGTTGGTATTGGGCAGCCCTATTCTTGAATCTAGCCGAGGATCTTTCCTAGAGGAGACAGGTGCTCTGCTATTGTTTTTTGGACCTGGTATGAAGCAGCTTAGAGGTGTAGATGAACTCTGTACTAAATGCATCTCTTGAGCTATGGTAAGTCTCTGCCATTTGTGCGTACCCTGTGTTTTATTGTAATTTAGCCACATTCAAGTAGATTCTTATGCAAAGGCAGAAGTAGTTAAATTCCTGACCCACAGGACATGTCCTGTTGAAATTCAAATCCCCGTTCCAAATGCTTAACATGGAAAGAACTCTGCAGAACAGGTAAAGTATGTCCAGCTTATGGCTGAGGGCAGGCTTTCTTCTGTGGCAAGCCTCGTAATAGAAAGAGGACCTTTACCTCCAGAAACCAGACCTCTTATTGTTTGCGTCACAGATGTGCTGCTCAGCTCCTCTGCCCTAAGAACTGGTCACTAGAATTTAATGTTTCTGGCTAGATATAAGTGCCTAACAACATGTTTGCAAGCTCATGTCTTCTCCACCTTCAAGGGGTGTGGTGGGTGGCAGGTCTGTGTTCTTACTCTGCAACTCGACTTCCAGGTGATGCAAGGGGATATCTAGCAGTCTGGTTTAAACAAAGTTTTGGAAACTTCCAAAGAGAAGCATTCAGCTGGGGGGGTGTTTCTTCTGGGAAAAAAAAGACAGAAAACAGCTCAGAAGTTTACCTGCGGGGAGGTAAAAAAAAAGCACAACACAAACAGGTCATGAGAAAGCAGACTCAGTTTATTAGGGTGTGGGACACAGATTTGCTCTGTCACTCCTCTATCTTCTCCTCCCACCAGAGAGAAGACGGAATTGTACCTTGACCCCTCTGGCCACCAATCAGCTCCAGAACCAGGAGAACCAAAGCTGCAAGGTTCGGGCCCTCTTCCATGCCAGCCTTGACCGCCACAGCTCAGAAGAGGAGCTGGAACGCATCAACCGAGAGTTTGCGGCTGAGAAGCGAAAGTGGTCCCAGGTCAGCAGGCTTGCTTGCTGCAGCGACAGCAATAATACCTCCTCCAGTGACGAAGAAGTGAAGAACTTGTGTGCGATGTCATTCCGGCCTGTGGCAGAGCAGGCTGATGGCATGCATGCCAGCCCAAGCCCTGTGCTGTTCAGTGCCTCCCCTCCCAAGAGACTCCAACCCCTGGTGCGGAGCCCAGCCTCCAGACCTTTAATCTTCACAAGTGTCGGGACAGGCCTTGAGCAAGTCATGCCTTGTAAGAGACATCGTCAAGGATACGGGGATAAGGTCAGCAGGCCCAGCCTTGACCTGGAGAAAATGCAGCAGGTAAGGCAGAACCTTGTATGAGGAAAGCAGCATCACACAAGAGAAGGTGTTGTAAGCAAAGATGGAAAAGGGTTTTTGAGGCAGGGTTCAGTAAATTCATAGCATTGCTTCTTGTGATCATGTCCTCAGAGGCATAACTGATACTTCTTCTAAGATAAACAAGGTCTAAGTGTAGATACCCCACTTGAGAGGTAAAGCTACTGCTACTTGAGTGGCTCTTGCTACAGTTGGGCTGTTCTCTTGCTACCCCATTAGGAAGGCAGCACCCATACTGTCTGGGTCATTGATGACACAGGAACAAAATCACTGGAGTTCATCTTTGTCAAGTTACCTCTGCTGCGATGAGCTGACCCATACCATTTACTCAAAAATAAATTAATTGCTTAGGGGCGTATAAAGAATACCTTTGTGATGAAAGTGGTTGTAGGCTTGATAGAAGTATTTCCATACTTCTTGTTCTCCTTGTGCCTCCTAAGAGTTTTACAGCAATGTAAAACAGTGCTTTTTACCTTCTTAATGCTTCACAAATACCAACTGCTTACAGTTTGCTCTAGATGCAGTTATTCTTGATTTTGCAGGACTTTTGTAGGGGCCTGAGATTGAGATGCATAAATGCTAGTTTGCTTCATCTCTGCACAGGCTGGGAAACGGGGCGTTCCTGGTACTGGTGGGGTGGGTTGCCCTGCACGGTGTCCATCTGGTGCCTCTCAGAAGGCATTGCTGTAGTGTTAGTATTTTGGTATGCTCTTTATTATTTGTTTTTCTTCTTGCACTGGTGTAGTATCAGTTTGAAAGTGTATCTGCAGACATCTGCTGACCCTGGTAAATTGCAGTAAGTTAAAGACAGTTATTTTCAGTTCTGAATTTCCTTTCATTAGGGAGGAATTTCACTGCCTCTGGTTGATTGGACGTACTAGTTTTAACATCACTAACACCACCCCCTTTAAGCCTATGAGATGCACCCACTAAAAGAAAGGACTATGTATTTGTTTTCCAAGATCTATTGAAGTGAGACTCCTCCATTTCTCCATTACCTCGCTGCCTGTTCTCAAGCCTGCTGGCAGCGTACATCCCATGAATACATAATGCAGAGACTTGTGGTTTCAGTAGTTTTCCTCTCACCCCCTCTTCACCCTTCTCGCCAAGTTTCTGCTCACGGAACATTCAAAAGACCCAGTCCTGCATTTCACATCACTCAAATCTACTGATACTGACAGACTTTAATTAGTTTCACTTCCTAATGAGAGGAGAGAAAAAGCTGGTAAGCCTGTGCCCAGCCTTCTTTTTTTTTTCAGAGTGCATGTGAGTAAATAGAAAAATACTCCTTTCGGCCCAGGTGCTTTCTCTGATTTGGATCCCAGGCATAGCACCTACCTGCTCTTCCTTAAATTCCCTTCAGCAGTGTGTTGATGAAAGTTAAAGGCTAATTTAAATAACCTTTCCAAACTATTGTGGTCTTTCTGGGAAACCTTGTGGAAACGATTTGCTTCCTGGTCCATCTGCTTTCTACACTTCTAGATTAATTGAAGCAAAGATTTTTGCAAAATTTGAAATCTGAGGGTGACTTTTTTAAATAACATTTTACTGTAGATTAACACTTCTTGGTTGTGGAATCCCTGTTCTAACGAAAAGATATTCAGTGGTTTTGATTTAAAAGTGTTCTTTTTGGGGGGAGGCAGGGAAACATGCAAAGTGGGGTGCAGCCTTAATATTGTAACAGTACTTGGTCATTTATATTCTTTTTATAGTTTTAATTTCATAGGTTAATTTTCAACCAGTAAAATCTTGAAGCTTTATGATGACTTCTTGCTTGATTTAGAAAGTCTTGCTCACTGCAGGGCTTTGCTTGCTACTTGTACTTCTTTCTGCTACAAAAAAATCATGTTAGAAATAACAATAATTTTGTAGACTCAGTCTTCTGACTTTTGGATTCCCATCAGCTTAGCTAAAATCGGCAATCTCATTTCTTATGATAGCAAGCTGAAATCTGAGTAGCACTTTGAGATCTGCCACAAATCTTTGTATGAAGCTGGGCAAGTCTTGCTCGGTACCTCCATTTCCCACCTGTAAAATGGGACCAGGGTGTGTGTTTCTTGGTCTGTTTTCATTCGCCAACAAAAATGCCTCTTAATAACTACCTGGGCAGCACTTGGCATCATGTGTTTTTTAGTCAGGTCAACAATGCAAGTGAGGGATGATAATATTAAACTGGCTACTGTAAGGCTTCGTCTGGGCTCTGAACATCAAGCTGTTCTTGTTTTCTGATTCTTATCCTCACTATCACGTGCTTGTCCATGAGAATACAG
This sequence comes from Arenaria interpres, assembly GCA_013399435.1. Classification (NCBI taxonomy): domain Eukaryota; kingdom Metazoa; phylum Chordata; class Aves; order Charadriiformes; family Scolopacidae; genus Arenaria; species Arenaria interpres. The sequence continues at coordinate 5,251 of VXAK01011595.1, read as the reverse complement.
CTGAAAAGCTTGATCAGATAGAAAGTTTTTTGAGTAGCAGATGTAGTTTTCACCCTTGTCCCTGAGCCTTACTTCCCATTCCTGGGGCTGACAGATCACAAAGAGTATCAGGCAAGATTAGTTTGTGCCAGAAGTAAATGTGTTCTGAGACAAGAAGACACTTTGGGGTGCATGATGTAATATGAGTTACTCAGGGGTGGATGAAGAGATGCTGAGTGCTTTCTCTTTGCATCAAATCCTGTTTATGTTGGATGGTGATGGAAAATTGTTCCAGAGAGTTGTGGTGCGGAGTGGCTCTGTGTTGGGATGCTTAAGCTATTCTTAAGGTTGAACGGACAAGGCAGCTTTTGCAGGAAGGCCGTTGATCAGTGGCATGTGATGTCCAAATGTCTTACTGTGTTCCAGTGGTTTGCTGCCTTTTGATAAGGAAGAGGAGCAAATTTGGGAAAGACAAGTGTGTTGGGGGCAATCTGAGTGCTTTTAAGGGGTTAGGGAATTGTTGTGCCATGGCCTGTGGATAAATGGAAACCTGCATCATCTGGATCTTTTGAGTTTGGCCTCCCTCAGCAGGAAAGGCTGCACAGGAGTAGGTTTTAAAAAGTCCTGGTCTATTTAGGTGCCTTTCCAGCTCCATGGGGCAGTGTGATTCTGCCCTTTTGTGCCCCAGCCTTGAGTTTGGACAGTTAGCCGGTGTATTTCCCGCCCTGGCTGGCTGGTCAGCTGGCCACCCAGCCTCTTCCCTATTGAGGCTGAGTGAGGGCAATTCAATGCGTGCTTTTCTTCACTCATCCAAAGGACTAGAAAATTAGCTCAGAAGACTTCTTCCTTTCTTTCCCCTAATTGGGCTGAAACACCCTGACTCGTGCAGGCACACGCATTGCTGCAGTGAATGCCCTCTCCCGGCTACCCCTTGATCCTGGTCCTTGGATAGCAACCTCATTACATGCAGGCCCTGCTGCCAGCCACTTGCTGCTTAATGAAGGCTGTACATGTCCTAGAAAGGCTGTGGCTGCTGCCACCCTGCTAACCTCAGCAGATGTGGCTCTTCTGGCATTGCTGAGAGCACAAGGTCAAGGAGAGCAGCAGGGACATCCTTTGATGGCTTGAGGTAAAGGCACTGGGGGATGCAAGGGTTGGCTGAGCTATAAGGAAGTCCAGAGTGTCATGAAGACTCCTTGTAGCTGCTGTGCACGTTCCCAGGGGATGAGACTAATTGATCTTGGCACATTGTGTAAACAGAGAGGAAGTAAAAGGTCCATCCTCCTGTGCTGTTTAGTGGGACTAGCTGGAGCTCTTTTGAAATCTCATTTCAGCAGCTTGAGAAGCTGGTGTAGCATTTGCAGGGACAGAGATCTCTCTTGGAGGAGAGCAACTTTGAGTTAGCATGATGAGCAATCCAAATTGTCCTCATTTATGTGTGGGTAGGTGGCTGGTAAGGAAAACATTGTTTTAAAGTACAAGGCAGAGGGTTTGGGTACATGGGTATGTTTCCAGTTACTCTATGAAGTCACTAGGTAGTTCTGAGCAAGCTGTGAAACCTTTCTGCCATTGTTTGCCTGCATGTATGAGTAGATAATATCAATACTGCTATCTTATGGAGGCTTAATACATTATTTAACATGCTTTGAGATGCTAGGATGAAAAAGGCCAGCACAGAAGAGAAAATTAGATCCTGCACTAACATTTGGATTCTCACTACAGACACTACACCCCTTTTGGTGGGTGAGCAGTTTAAGTGCACAACAGGTGAGTGGACCTTTGTTTTGGCTTGACACTGAAAGTGGCCTGGGTGCAGAGTAAGCCCTGATCTGGGCTTAGCTGTGTAACATCCATCTCAACAGTCCTGCTGAATATTTGAATACTGGCATTTTGTCTGGACTGGGCCTGGTAGGGTGATTGGCGCTGAAAGCTTTCTTTGGGCCCATACTGGTTGCATAGAGGCTGCAGGATGGCACTTGCCACACATGACCAAGGACCAGTGTGTGACCCCCTGGTGCACTGGAGTCTGGGCTTTGGGCTGCTAATGGCTCCAGGGTGAGATTTCCGTATTCCTAGCACAGCTGGGCTTTGCCCTTGCCTGTCTTTGCAGGACTTGACAAATAGGTTCCAGACAGAGAACGTGTGAGCTCCCGAGTCCTCTTCACCTCTTGAACTCCCATTTGAATCCAGGCCTTGTCAGTTCCTGAAAATTGTTATCATCTGTTTGCCTGAGCCTGCCTCTGTGCTGAGGGGGTGCTGGAAAACCTGCTGCTGGTGGTAGTTTCATCGCTGTCTCTGCACTGGACCTCGCTCTCCAGAGTGAGTGAGTGGAGTTGAGGGGCATGTGCTGAATGTAATGGCTTACACCATTTCCTAAGGGGCCCAGTGTCAGAACTTGTCTCTCCCAGGTGTGAAAAGTTGGGCCATAGGAGTTCTTTGTCCCTGGGCGCAGTAGAGTGCTTGTTGAGGCAATATAATAAGGAAATTGTTGCAGAAACCGATTGCACCATTACTGAATGAGAAATCCTGCTTCTGGTAACCTCCTGCAATTTTGCTTTTATTTTTCGCTCCCAGAAATACTCTACAGCAGCTGTTCCTTCAACACAGAAGCCCCTGTCTATCTCACCCTTGCCAGCATTTGGCACTGAAGGAGCCAGCAAAACAAATGCCATGCCTGGCTGCTGCAAGGCAATCCTAGCATGAGAAAGTTTGGGACTGAAAATGATTGATTAGACTGTCCGATCTGCTTGCCTGTGAGGATGCAGTTCTGTGGCAGGAGACTCTGCCGCACGTACCATGTGAGTGGGCAGTGTGGCATGGTAGAGGTGCCTTTGGAGGAGCTGAGGAGATGTTCTCTTCTGGTTTGTTGTCTCTTATAAAGACTCTGGCTCGCTGCCACCCAGCTGATGTCTGGTTTGCTAATTTGAGTGCCCATGGCAGGGGGGTTGGAACAAGATGATCTTTAAGGTCCCTTTCAACCTAAACCATTCTATGATTAAGGCATTTGTAGTCTGACAGTGGCAGAGAGAGGGAGGGTGGGAAGGAAGGGCGCTGCCTGGGAGGTAGAGATTGAATAGCGAGGGAAGGCATAAGGTACTCCAGCCTGCCCTGAGGAGGCAATTATGACTCTGCCAGGCAGCAGATACCTCTTTCTCTATGTCCCCTAAGTGTTCCTGGATGGTTATCTAATCCATGCAAAAACGTGCTGTAATGGAAGTGCCTGTGTCCTGCCAGGGCTGGATGAATCAGAGCATAAGAGAGCAGTAACCCATGTAGAACTTGGCCTAGCTACTTCCTAGAAAGGGTAATGATTTCTACTTCTTTTCTGAAGGAGGCAATTAACTGTGTCTTCACTAACAGTAAGGCTCACCTGGTACCAGGTTGTAAATGCCGAAGGCAAGGCAGGTAGGATAATCATAGAATCATAGAATGGTTTGGGTTGGAAGGGACCTTAAAGACCATGTTGTTCCACCCCACCTGCCATGGGCAGCGGCACCTCCCACTAGACCAGGTTGCTCAAAGCCCCATCCAAACTGGCTTTGAACACCTCCAGGGATGGGGCATCCACAACCCCTCTGGGCAACCTAAGGGCACCACCCTCACAGTAAAGAATTTCTTCTTAATATCTAATCTAAATCTACCCTCTTTCAGTTTAAAACTGTTACCCCTTGTCCTATTGCTACACTCTCTCATAAAGACCCCCTCCCCATCTCTCCTGTAGGCCCTTTTTAGGTACTGGAAGCCTGCTGTAAGGTCTCCCCAGAGCCTTTTTTTCCTCCAGGCTGAACAACCCCAGCTCTCTCAGCCTCTCTTTGTAGGAGAGGTGCTTCAACCTTCTGATCATCTTCCTGGCCCTCCTCTGGATTCCCTCCAACAGGTCCATGTCCTTATGTTGGGGGCCCCAGAGCTGGATGCAGTACTCCAGGTGGGGTCTCATGAGAGTGGAGTTAGAGGGTCAGAATCATCTCCCTTGACCAGCTGGCCATGCTTCTTTTGATGTATACCAGCCTGGCATTCTGGGCTGTGAGTGCACATTGCTGGCTCATGTTGAGCTTCTCATCAACCAACACCCCCAAGTCCTTCTCCTCCAGGCTGCTCTCAATCCATTCTCTGCCCAGCCTGTATTTGTGTTTGGGATTGGCCTGACCCAGGTGCAGGACCTAGCACTTGGCCTTGTTGAAATTCATGAGGTTCTCATGGCCCACCTCTCAGGCCTGTCCAGATCCCTCTGGATGGCATCCCTTCCGTCCTTCCTGTTTACCACACCACATGGCTTGGTGTAATCGGCAAACTTGCTAAGGGTGTACTCAATCCCACTGTCCATGTTGCTGGCAAAGATGTTAAACAGCATCAGTCCCAGTACCAACCCCAGAGAAATGCACTTGTCACTGGTTTCCACTCGGACATCAAGCCGTTGACTGCAACTCTTTGAGTGCGGCCATCCAGCCAATTCCTTATCCATCGAGTGGTCCATCTGTCAAATCCGTGTCTCTCCAATTTAGAGATGAGGACGTCATGCAGGACAGTGTCAAATGCTTTGCAGAACTCCAGGTAGATGATGTCAGTTGATCTTTTCTTATCCACCAACGCTGTAATGCCATTGTAGAAGGCCACCAAATTTGCCAGGCACAGTTTACCCTTTGTGAAGCCATGTTGGCTGTCACTGATCACCTCCTTACTTTCCATTTGCCTTAGTATAGTTTCCAGGAGGATCTGCTCCATGATCTTGCTGGGCACAGAAGTGAGACTGACCAACCTGTAGTTCCCCAGGTCTTCCTTTTTTCCCTTTTAAAAAATGGGGGTTACGTTTCCCCTTTTCCAGTCAGTAGGAACTTCACTGGACTGCCATGACTTCTCAAATATGATGGCTAGTGCCTTGGCAGCTGCACCCCCACCCTGTTACCTCAGGACACATGGATGTATCTTATAAGATCCCACGGACTTTTGCACCTTCAGGTTCCTTAGATGGTCTTGAACTTAGTCTTCTCCTACAGTGGGTGGTTCTTCATTCTCCCAGTCCTTGCCTTTGCTTTCTGTGACTTGGATGGTGTGGCTAGAGCGCTTGCTGTTGAAGACTGAGGCAGAAAGTCATTGAGTACCTCAGCCTTGTTCATATTGACAGGTGCCCAGGTCTCTTGTTTCCTTCTAGAGAGGGCCCATGTTTTCCCTAATATTCCTTTTCTCACTGACATAAAGAAGCTTTTCTTGTTGCCCTCGATGTCCCTGGCAAGATTTAATTCTCTCTGGGGTTTAGCTTTCCTAACCTGATCCC
>VXAK01011594.1:36208-46833 GCA_013399435.1 Arenaria interpres | reverse complement strand
TTTTTTTTTTTAACCCATCAACATTTCTAAACAGTTATAAATAATCCATTCACTATGGCCCGGGTCAAAAACTGGAGTGACTATCTGTGCAGGTGAGTAAAGGAACGAAAAGAACTGGCTACTGGAAGTGTACGGTATGAACAGGAAGAGCAGATTTTGTCAGGCTTTTTCCTGAGAGTAGGAAAGGATTGGGAATATACTATTTAAATGATAATGTGATTCTAAATGTGTTTCCACCACAAACAAGTAAGTGTTGTCAAGCAGGCTGGTTTGTAAGGTTACCTAGCTCAATTTTGTACTAACTCAGAAAACTCACATAGCAGTTACAAAGAATTAAAAAACACTAGCAAGTGACACAGAATACCTGGTGGGGGGAAAGGGGGAGGGGATCAAAGTGAGAAGTGAATGAAAATTCTCAACCTATTCTAGAATATTTTTATTTTTAACTATTTTATCAATTCTCTTTATCAACAGCACCAGCTCCAAACAGTTCAGATCTGAGCATCAGGTGTGGCCATTCTCCCACAAGAACAAATTTTGTGCACAAAGTCTGTATAGACCAACTTTAAAAATAATTCCAATATGGCAGTTCTGACCCTTCCACTGATCTTTGATTCCTGTATTTTTGTAATAGGGTGGTTAATATTGAGTAAAATTTCAAGCAGCCCTTTGGCTCTATATGTTGAATTTCAGGAAGTTACACTGCTTTGTGCTTTGTAAATTACTATTGCTCTGTGATACAAAACTTTACACTTTTCAAGGAATTACTTCCTTGTAGCTGAGGAGATACAAGGAGGAGCGAAAAATGATATATTTGTAAAGCCAGTGCTTCCCATTTGGAAAGGTTAGCATCCAGTTTATTGTATGCTGCCTGCCCATATATCCTCATATGCTTTCAGCAGTCCATTCTTTATCAGAATTATAACATTTTTAGAAAGCGCATAATTATTTCCTTTTTTGGGAAAATGTCATTCAAGACAACTGCACTTGTACATTTGAATAAAATGAGTCTTTTACAGTTTAATTACATTTGAAGTTAAATTAGATATTAAAAACTGAAAAATTAAAAATTAAATCACTGCCAAGGCCAAGTTGCCATTCCTATCTGCAGCTATTCAAATAGATGAACCACCACCTCCAGAACTTCTGAAGTGATTCTTCATTCTAAAGTTTACTAAATCAAGCATTTTTCTTAGAAAGGATGACAGCTAAACAATCTTTTTGAATCTTTTCTCCCTGCTCCTGAAAGATTTTTCCTTATTTGGATATGTGCTGGAAAGGGCTGTTAATAAGTTTTTCAACTAAAAAATCAACTTAAGGAGACTAGGACAGACCAGTATCATAAAACTGTCTTTAACATCATCAACACTTTTTTTTTTTTTTTACCTTGACTTTTGAACTTTTGATTGTGTATTTTGTGGTATGTGTTTGTGTTTTTCTTAATCAGGAAAGATAAATAGATACACCTCTGAGGTTAAAAAAGCATGTATAAAGAGACAAGCTTTCACATACCACCTACAAATGATACTAATTAAGCTACAATGATATTTATATAGTGCATTGCCAACTGAAAAATCCTTTGCTTTGTAAATAACTTAGTCCATGGTGATGATGCCTATGATAGCTATACAGTGGACTCATTTTCTTAGCTGGAAGATCGGCCAAATTTCCAGCCTCCTTTACCTACCCAGATACATAAACCCACCATAAGCAGAACAAACCCTCACAGAATAACTCACAGGAAGTCAGAAAATCAGTTTTTAAAGTGAAGATTTTTTAAAATTCAGATTCAAGGTAAAGAAGCTGTGCTTCTGTTACAAAAGATGGCACAGGGTCATCCTGGTGGCAGCATCTGGGTGTGGAGGATGAAAGTTAAAATTGGTGCATGTCTGTAGGACTATTTATGTGCTTTGCATTTTTCTGGTTGCTAGTGTAAAGTATATAATTTGAAAATATTACAAACATAATAAAATCTACTTTTCACCTCGCTTTCTTAGTATTTTTCACCAAAGAATTACTGCCACAAGAAAATCACATTAAACCTAATGATGCTAAGTACTAGGGGAAATGATGAGGCTAAAACCAGATGCGTATGATCTTTACTATTTGAGGAAGAATGTGTTTTTGTCAGCTGGCTGAAGGGGTTTTTTCCTAACTTCAGTTTTAAGAGTGCATGATCTAGCCGTGCAAAACTCCCCTAACATAGAGTTCCTACTTTCAGGACCTTTTTCTTATCAAACTTGTTCTTATAGTACTGACAGTATCACAACACACTTTTGAAGCTTTTGAATTTCTCCCCATTACCTTTGTAAGCAGCAGTTTGGACAGTACAAGTCTAAGAAGTGCAGGGACATATTTTGACTGCTGACTATCTCATAGCCAAGACAGTGGTACTTGGTGTAACTTACCAGTGGAAATTTTCATACAACAGCTCATGTGTGTGGAATTTCAAATTCAGAGGCAAAAGAATAAAATCACTCAAGTGGTGCTGCTCTTATTACTATTCACATTTTTTTTATTATTCTTACCTATATTTTTATCTTTTGCCAGGTAGCTCTTCTGGCTTTCCAGAATTTGGTTTCTTTTTTCCTTATTCTGTTTCTAGTAATTATATTAAGTCAATTTCAGATTTCCTTCTTTTGTTGTCTTATTATCATATTTAATTATTCAAAACAGAGAGCATAAGTGTTACTTTGTGCTGATTTTATACAAAGAATCTACTCATAGACTTATTCCATGGCAAGGTCTACAGAACAAAAGGAGTGTCAGGCTCATTATAGGACAATGTGCACTGCAAAGAACGAATTCTTTGTGATGAATACAGGTGTGAGGTAAAGGGAAAATGACAAATGCTCATGTTCAACATAAACCAGAAGGTTTCTGCAGAGATGTGGGACATATTAAAAATGACTTTAGAAAGTTTTATAATGAGAAAGAGAAACACATAATGGGGGGGTGTGGGTTTAAGAGAAATCGACATTTTATTTTGTAGAAAATCAAGCTTAATGGGCTTAATGTGTCAAATTCAGGTGATAATACACTTCCATCTGTAGTCAGTCTTGAACTAATTAATTTGTGGTTGTTCATATGCCATTATCGCTCAGATAACACAATACTCTAAGCTTCAGAAAGATTATTGGAGTAACTTTTTTCCTGGTGTTATTTCACAGGAAGTGCTCTGCTGCTGCCACAGAGAGAGGCAGAAGGCAGTCCCTTAGTCAGTTCTCTGTAAATCACCCCATTTCTATCTTCCTACAATAAATGTGTTATTCCTTACCAAGAAATGACCAACAGAGGAATTCCTTACCAAAAGAGGAAACTGAAAATGTAGAAGCAATGAAAGAAGGAATGAACTGTTGGGAAGTAAAAGACAAAAAAAAAAAAGAAAGGGATGGGTGAATGGGGCAGGTGGAGGGGAGCAGGGAAGTTAAAAGGAAAAAAGGAAAAATCTGAAGATCTGACAGGAGTAGAAAAACTACAGGAAAGTCCTTGAGAGTGCAGTTCCCATTTGTTTGAGTGCTCCCAGACAAGAAAATAGTACTGCCTGCATGTGTGTAGCCCACACGAGAAGTCCCATGAGAAAGAGGTTCCTTCTTTGGTTTCATTCTATTTTTCTCAAAAATAATAACCTGAAAAAAGACTGAATTATATTTTTTTTTCTCCACCTGAATTTTGAGCAAGGTTTCCATTATCTAGCCATGATTTCTCTTACTAGATGGATTGGGTTGCATCAAAAGAAGTGTGGCCAGCAGGTAGAGGAAGGAGATTCTGCCCCTCTATTCTGCTCTGGTGAGACCCCACCTGGATTACTGTGTCCAGCTCTGAAGCCCCCAAGATAAGAAGGATGTGGACCTGTTGGAATGGGTCCAGTGGAGGGCCATGAAGATGATCGGAAGGCTGGAGCACCTCTTCTATGAAGACAGGCTGAGAGAGTTGGGGTTGTTCAGCCTGGAGAAGAGGAAGCTCTGGGGAGACCTTATTGCAGCCTTTGAGTACCTAATGGGGACGAAAAGATGGGGAAGGAGTCTTTGTCAGGGAGTGGAGTGATAGGATGAGGGGTAATGGTTTTAAACTGAAAGAGGGGAGATTTAGATTAGATATAAGGAAGAAATTCTTTACTGTGAGGGTGGTGAGACACTGGAACAGGTTGCGCAGAGAAGTTGTGGATGCCCCATCCCTGGAAGTGTTCAAGGCCAGGCTGGATGGGACTTTNTAACACAGTTTGGGGAGGGGGGGGGGGTTGGGGAGGGAGTAGAGGTGGTGTTGCAGGCTTTTTCTGTTTAATTAGAAAGCCAACTCAAACCAGTTCTTTGCAGTATGATGAGCCTATTCAGAATTTCCAGAATTCAGTTACAACTGCTGAGAGCTAGACTCTGTTGATGATAATACCTTTGCTCTGTAAGTAACCCATTCATTTTAAGTCCATGTGAACCAACCTAAGAAGTTTCAAACTAAAATGATCCAGGAACACTGACAACAGGAAACTCTACCTTCTTTACAGTACATTCAGTAAGTTTTGCCATGGCAGGTAATTAAAATAAAAGAGAAACCCTTATCTATACAAACCAGTGTTTGCAAAACTGAGGTCAACCTCATTTTACCTGCAAACAATGCTCTTGCTTTCTCAGTGGTGATAATTCAGTACTGTGTTCCATTTTCTTTTGATACAAAGGGAATAAAGTCCCTTTAACTACTCATGATAGTTTCCCACAAAATCGAGTGGATCCAGATGTTTGAAAAATAGTATCCAAAAGGGAAGCTTCATGAATTCACTCAAGAATGTTTTCATGAGCAATAATATCTATAAAATACTGACAGTTTATGTGAATAAGAAGTAGCATGTATTTGTACTCTTATAGTATCCAAACATGTAAAAAATTATTGGAACCCATTGTACTCGACACAGTGCAAACAGAATCTCCTTACAAAAAGCAAATGATTAATGTTTATAATTATGTGATTATGCAACTTTATCTAATTTAGAAGATCAGAAATTGAAATATTGAATGAGAACTCCTGTTATGCATAAGAATAATACTTGATCTTGTTTTCAATAATGCTAAGACAACAGATAAAATGAACGCCTCAGATGTGATTGCCGATTTGTGCATGGTTTTTTTTCCTTCTCACATCATTTTAACAGATGAATCAAGCTGATATTCAGAGACTGTGGAGAAAGGATGGTATTACAGCAGTGATTACAGCACATAAACCAAATATTTCTCAAAACTGAGCAGTTTAGAAATAAATATTTTTTTCTGTATAGTAACAGTTACAGTATCAGTGAAAGGCTGTTAAATAGCAGGGAAATCAGTTTGGAATGGCATGGCTGAATTGTCTCTGCACAAGTTTTCCACCACTCCCTTATATATCCGTGTCTTTCCTAGTTGTAAGAAATGCATTGAATAGATGAATAATCTAATCTTTATATATTGAGTTTCCTATACATCAGGAAATGCCACAGTTTTTGCTAGACTTGAATTCCTGTACCTACAGGAATCAATTCACTAATCTGAAGACAAAATGTGAAAAACACTAAAGCTTATTGTAGCATAAATGCACTATATGGTCTTTGCTCCCTGCACTCCTCATTCCCTGAGCTCTCTGCTCCCTGTGGGAGCACTCTACAGCTGCTTTCCTGCTGCCTGCTCGCCTGCCTTCCCAGGCTTCCTTTCAATGGAAATCAAGGCACAATGGAAAAGAAAGCATTTGCAGAGCTCGTCCAAGACAAAGTCAGGGTGTCTTCAGGGCATGCACCTGGAGCAGGGAACTGAGAAATGATTCCGGATCACACAGCATAGGCATAGCCAATGTTTAGTAGAACGCATGACAAAGATTTCATAACAACTCACTTGGGACAGGAAGGATGCCATAACAATTTAAATTAGAGGAGGATGCAAAGAGTTTGCAATTACCCAAGCGGGAACTTGTATTTAAAGTTGAGAGCTTCCTAAATATGACTTCAGAAATGAAATAAATTTATCCTCTGGACAAGTATCACTGCTTCCTTGTCTAAAAAGAGGTATTAGTACTTGATCAGTACAAACAAGCATTACACCCGGTTTCCAATTGAAAATAAGAATGCTGGGCAAGAAAGAGAATCCAACTGGCAGGAAGATGTTTCCACAGGAAGTCTGACTATCTGTAACTTCCAGTGAAGAAGGCTGAGAATCCTATTTCTCTGTCACTGCTGTTATATTTGTTATATTTCTATGGCTCTCCATGGCAAAACACCATAAGAACTACACAAAATTGTCTTTCTATACAAGATGAAGACGTAATGTCAGAAGATAAACAGTACATCTAGCCTGCCCTTCAGGAAACAGCAGTTTACCAAGATGACTTGGAACAGTGACAAAAATCCTTTCAAACTTCAGAAATCTTGTGTTCAGGACAGCTTGCTTGCATGTGTATGAAGTCTATGAAAGAACGGGAAATCTGTGCTTTTATTCGTTCATTGAAACTAAACCCTTCCTCAAGGCAGACTTAAAACTCTGCACAAAACTTTCTTTGGTGCAAATGTAGACATTACTCCTGACAAATACTCAGATCTGACTGACCAAAGCTGAGTAACAGTAAGAATATGATGTGCTATTTTAAAGGGAGTCTTTCAGCGGAAAAGGGCAAAGGAAAAACATTTTAATATTGGTACCCTTTTGAAATGCAGTAGATTTCCAATCAACAACACACATGTTCGTGAGGAAGATATTTATGAGCCTTAAGGATAAGCAATTTCTAACTGAGACGATTTAACATTGTCCAGAAAGGGACAAATTGAGCTTGATGTGGATAAATCCATGAAACCTCCTCTGAATTTGATATATTTTTAATAAGAAGTCCAGTAGATGCCCTCAGGCACCTCAGTGGTAGTATGTTTTCCACAGTGTTTTCAACCACGCTATAGCAAGAACAAGTGAAGCAATAAAAGAACACTAACCAGGTGGCAGAGGTATCCAAAACCACAGTTAATCTCAGTTCAGATGTATTTTAGCTAGGGCAAAAATTAAATTAACTCAGCACAACTTTTGGCATTTAGATTGATTTTAGAAGGCTCTTTAAAAGATACAGTGTATGATACATTTTTTTTAAGGCTTTCATATTCTCATCCGCCTTCAGGAATAATTGTAATTTCTTGCTCTGTAAAACCCAATTTGATTACTAGTGCCATGGATCAGGTGACTGTCACCTTTCTGTGTCATGTGCACCTCCTCTGCACTGGAATGAAAAGCTAATGTGTTCCTCATGTGAGTCTCCAATAAATGTCATTGAATGGCAATACTGAAAAGGTATCATTATGGAGTGGAGTAGAAATTACAATCACTATCAAGAAACAAGATGAGAAAAAAATAAAATCAAAGCTACAAAGCCAAGCACTATAGTTAAGGCAAGAACTAAGTTTGCCCATGCCTTGAAAAAAGATGCATGGGACAGCCACATCACTCCTGAGTTCAACAACCCACAAACTAGAGCTGAACTGATCCAGGGAGTCCGTGAGGACTCTGGTTGACAAGATTGGATTCACAAGCTGAAAACCTAAACAAGCATAGTACTACTGCCAAATGGACTCCTAACTGAAGTGGAGCCCTGCACAGTTGCAACAATGCCATTTTTAGTGTCAGTGATAAGGGCAAATAACACCATTTGTGCTGCAATAAACATTATATGGCCTGCACGAGGAAGAGCACAGCCAGCAGGTGGAGGAAGGTCATGCCTCCCTTCTGTTCAGCACTGGTGAAACACATCTGGAGTGCCGAGTCGAGGCCTGGACTCCCCAGTACAAGAGAGACATGGACTTACTGCAGCAAGTCCAGCAAAGGCTGCTGAAATGATTAAAGGACAGCAGCACCTGACATATGAGGAGAGGTTGAGACAGCTGTGACTGTTCAGCCTAGAGAAGAGGATGCTCAGGGAGATCTTATCCACATGTATAAATATCTGATGGGAGAGAAAAGAATCGGAAGCTGGCATCCTGTGAAAAGACAGGAGGCTGTAGGAACAAACTGAAATACAGAAAATTCCATTTAAATACAGGGAAAACTTTTTTTTTTGCTGTGAGGGTTGTCAAACAGTGCAACACATTGCCTACAGAGGTTGTGGAGTCCTCACCCTTGGACATATCCAAAGCCTGACTGGATGCTGCCCTGAACAACATGCTTTAGTTGACCCTGCCTTCAGCAGTGGGGTTGAACTAGCTGAACTAGCAGGGTTGAAGTCCAGAGGCGGTTTCCAGCCTCAGTCTTTCTGCAGTTCTGTGATCTGCCAGCATCCCAAATCCCACAGTACTGGTGCCTGAAGTCATCAGCTGCTCAGCACCACAGCTTTGGGCTGCAGCTTTCTGTATTTTCAGAAATTCAGTTGCCACGGGGGAGATGATAAATTTGAGAGGTGCTTCTTTGAAGGCATCTGATCTTGAAAACTTGATTTAAACACAGCAGATGCCAGTAAATGGCAGTTTAGGAGTGCTAATTATGCTCTGAATTATGACGCCCTTATATTTGATTATACATACATCTTAGAATCATTAGATATAACATAATCATTATATTTTATTGGTAAAAAAGAGACAATTTAAAGAAGAAACTGAAGAAAGTGTATCCATTTTTAAGTGTGACATAAGTCTTTCTTCAGACTTTTTGGTATTTGTAAGATCTTGTGAAAAAAGTGTATCTAATTTTGTTCGGAGAACTAACATTTCAATGGCTAAAATAAAATTAAGACTGACTTACATTAATATTTCAATTAATCTGAGATATTATTTAGTTCTTCTAAATACTCACTGCTAAGATCTTATTCATAAGCATTTTCTTTATTTGGTACAAATTGGCAAGTCATTACTAGTACGCGCATAGCAATTGATGCGATAGGGACGAACAGTGGCTTTTCAAGAACTCTGGGAGACCTTTGGGTACTGATGATCCAGTTGCTCGCCAGATGTCCAAATTCCAGCTTTCTCACCCAGCATTAATTTGTTGCACTGGGCACAGCAGGTTTACACTGCAGTGATCATCATATCTAAATATTCGCACAGCGCATCCTGGAATAGGCATTCTCTGTGCAGCAGAAGCTCTTACTCCTTTTTGGTACAGAAACTTGATAATGGAATTCATTTATATCAGTTGCTTAGAAGCTGGTTCTACTTTTTTTTTTTTTTTTTTTAACAGAAAAAACTGGTTCCCTGAGGCAAGAAAAGTGAGACTGAACAGCAAAAGGTAGGGTGGTTTGCAGGTGAGGGCACCTTGCCTTGAGACTAATCTCAGTTTCTGGAGGCAAGAGACTGCTGCAAATACATTATCTATTAATACAGTAATTTTATGACGTACACAATGTCCTAGACTAAGCAAAGCTTCACATTGCTTGTCAATAACTTCAGAAATGGCAACAAAATGGGCTTTGGCTTGGTTGAAGGAATTCATCAGTTCTTTAGCTGACAGGTTTCTCTTTTAACACTGCAGGGAGGGAAGCATGGTGTGAAGCAGATATATTTATTAAACCATTTTTCAGTTCTGACAGTCAAGGAGGTAATAAAACGTTCACACCTTGAGTTTTGATACCCTCTCTTGTGTAAAGCTGATCTGTTCAAAACCACGTGGAGATGTGCTGCTTCTGTTTTGGTTGGTTTCAGCTCTCTCCTTTGCACTAGCTTAAATTACAACAGTGAGCTACAAGAAATGATACCGTTTCTTCTCTTGGCATGTAGGTATGGTGCTCCTCCAAACTCACCCTTCAGCTTGCAACAGCTTTTTTTGTAGTGAAATCTGTTTGCTTCCGTGTGACTTGATAAGGCAACTAATCCTACTGTGAGGTCAGTCACTGTTAATTGTTCACGTCCAATAAAATAACAATTTCTGACTCTGGGCTTCCAAAAACCATCCAATGTCTTCACAGTGAGAATATTACGAATATGCTACAGCATTTGTGAAGATTTAAAAATTGTGGAGTTGTTATTCTGCTTTGATGATGACATACAAGAATTAGGAGTATGATTTCAGACCTGGGCAACTCTATAAATATGAATTCGTGTTCTAAATTGAACTTAACTTGGCTCTCTGATATTTGGAAGCTGTTTGAACGAGTCTTGCTTTCTGTGCTTATTTGGAAAGGTATTGTTTCCTCACTGTTATTGCTTAGTTATTATTTGTGATAGCCGCACTCCAAAGGCAGAGTAAAAATGTATATATTACAGATTGCACAGAATATCGCGAGCAAAAAGCAAACCAAAGCCGTGGTAGAAGAAGTGCAAATAAATCACATATGATAGCACACGATTTTCAAATCGAAGAGTGTTTGCAAGGATACTTGTGTGGCAAAGACACCCATAACCACACCGCCTTGCCGCCCCGGATGACTCCGGCTCCTCCTGGTGCGGACGCGGCCAAAGCAGAAGCTCCTGACTCTGCGCGAAAGGGACATTTCTGGAAATCTCGGTCGGTGCGGTGCTGCACGGAGACGGGGGAGCACCGCAGCCCCGAGGCGGGAGCGTGGGGCAGCAGGGCACGACACCCTCTTACCCAACCCCAGCCCAAGCCCCGCACCACCGGCGATCGCCGCGCAAGGGCCGCGCCGTCCCACCGGCGCTCGGCGGCGGCGGGGGAGCGTCGCGGGGCCGCCGGGGGCACCGCACCACC
>VXAK01011594.1:0-35952 GCA_013399435.1 Arenaria interpres | reverse complement strand
GGGGGCGGGAAGCCCCCTCCCCTCGGCACCTCTAGCCCCCTTCTGCACCGTGCCCCCAGCCAAATGTGGTCTTGAGCGAAATCTATAGGGATTCGGGGCTGGGAGCTCGCCGGGAGCCCGCTGAGGGCTTCAGCCAGGAGGGTACTTGGGCGGCCTTTGTGCATTGTGAGGCTTTCTAAGAATCTGCTAACTGCTCCTGCCCGTCAGGCGGACTGAAGGCGTTCAGGCGAGTGTTACTGCGTTAGACTTAGGTAGAGGTTCCTTTGATGGTTTTCGGAGTAGTTCACACCGTTGCGCTTCATGAATTAGACGCAAACCTCATATTTAATCACGTACTTGCTGCTTCAGCAATAACTTCATTTTTCCATTTGTTATTCCTCTTCTGTTTTTTATTGGAAGCATAAATGAAACCCCAAACTGTGTTGCATTCGTTATGATTGGCGGTTTACTTTCTCAGTCGATTTTCTTAGCTCTGCTATTCTTCCTATTTTTTTCAAGACTTTAGGCTTGTAATTCCTTTTCTGAATGGGTAGAGTTATTTCTGGGGCTAAAGTTCAGTGACCATTCCTACCCTAGGCCTAATAGTCCCTTCATGAAATCATCTCTATATATAAACATGAGACACCTCAAAAGTTTTTCTCTCAGATGTGAAGGAGTACTTTTATCCGTCTTACATTCTCTCTCAAGCTTGATCTAATGCCGCTCCTAAAATGGCTCTATTTTCAGAGCTGGTCACTTATTCTGTGTATGTAGTGAGATGGCTTTCTAAGTTTGAAGGATGAATTAACAGGAAAAAAAGTCCTAAGCAAGGATACAGTGTTACTAAAAATGAGTATTACACTGAAATGAACTGTTTGTAATGCTGTATTTGGGCTATGCACTTTCACTGGACTACAGGTTACGGTGTGCTGCGTACGGGTTGGTTTAAGGAGAAATGGTAGGACTTTTGATAGCTGAAATACTAGTAGGAAAAAAGAAATTTTTAGTCACTCAGATTTTCCATTGTGAAGTCTCAGAGCACAGTTACACAAAAAATGTAACAGAGCAATTTTTTATAACAAGTGTAAGAGTTTAATTGTCTTTCTGTGAATAGAACAGTGTGTTTTACTTATTTGGAAATGGTCTAATCTTATATTTTCCTAAGACAAAACTCCCAATGGAGCCACTCCCTTTTCTTGTAGTTATGATTAAGATGATTTGTTTCCAAACTACAGAAAGTAGGCGCAAGGAATCATACACTTTAAAACACATAAACAAGTCTGCTGTTTTTCTAGGGTTAGGAATAAAAGGTGGTGATAGCCCAGGCTGGAGAGAGATTCCAGTAACAGACTATTTTCTATAATTAATCAGAGAATTTAAGCCATTTAAGCAACCAGACAATGTGTGCAAATATGTTACAAATGCAAGCACAGGAAGTTCTCTTTATTGCAGAGGAGCTTCTTACTTGGATGGTGTTGCTCTGGGGTGCTACATATGGCCATACATTCTAGCTCTGATGACTATTCTCTTTGCTTTGCCAATAGCAAGAACCTTAAATGAACTAGATGATTGTAAGGAAGTGTGAGGAATACTGGAATGGTGAGATAAAAGACTTTAAGCTCCACTTTCTCAGAAGAGAAAAGCAATTGCTGAAATCCTGCTGATATAAAACAGGCAGGAAAAGTAAGGAAGGGGAAAGAAGGAAATTGCCTCTTGAGATCTCTTGGTTGTATGGGTTTTTTCCATGGAATTACTCAGCTTGCAGCTATTAAGAGTCATGACAGTGCAAGATCATGAGGCAAACACTGGAGGAAAAAGTAAGAAGAAAGTTCTACAGTGGGTCTTTTACCCTTTTTTTGATATTATCAATAAAATAACTGACTACCCCCTCTCCCACTGGTTCACTTGCTGAGTATTCACTTAAATTATTCAATTAAGTTTTCAATGAACAGTTAAAAATGGGAAGTCAAGGCTAGACTTTAATGTCATGTCCATAAAACTAAGTGCTAAAGTCTTGTCTATTTGTCTTATTCTGATAAATGCTTTCTTTAAAAAATCTGTCTTTAACCATGCTACGGTAGTTTGTTTCAAAACAGATCCACTAGTGAAATCAAAACATAAGTAAGAGTTTATACTAAAAGATAATACACAAAACCTCAGTAGCAGTCAAAACCTGATTATGTCATGTAATAAAAGGTAAAATATCACAGCCATTATGAACAGAAATGTTTGAAATTTGGAAACAGGGACTCAAAATAAGCAATCCAAGAAGTCAAGGTAGAGTTTGTAGCAAATACAGCTATTTTCCTTTTTACTGAAATGAGTTGTTAAGGGAACAGGCAATACATTCTAAATTATCAACAAAGAAATACGTATTAGAAGGTACTGGTTATATTTTTTATCTACTCTGTAGAAAAGCAGCAAGTTTTCTATTTTTTTATACAAATTTATTCATTTAAGAAAAGTTCACTATAGGCAAAAAGAAGTGTTTTAAAAGAGTTATTGGAAACTACAGGACATGCTTTAAGGAATTTTGTTATAATGATATTTAGAAATAATTAAGTTTCAGCTTGCACATTTATTAGCAAAAGAAAATTGAGCCGTGGAGAGCCACCATGATAGTTTCTTTGGTGGAATTCCTTGCGTGTTTTGTACTATTTCCTTTTTAAAGATCTGGATTGTCGATGTATTTATTAAAATTCAATGCATTTATTTAGATGCTTAGTGTTGCAATTGAGATTTTTAGCACTTGAAATTTAAACTAAACCAAATTTCACATTTGACTTTACTTTGATTATTCTTTTTAGGATGTTTTCAGAATTTGAGATATGGCTTTAATATATATGGTATATATTCAGCAAGTCTTGCATGAGTAGTTTACCAGGAGTAGAGATTCAAGTTTATCATTGAACAGATATTAATATTGTTAAGTCAGTGATCAGGATATAAGTCTTTGTTCCAGAAAGCGACACTGTTCAGGACAGAATATTAGTATCTATTTAATTTTAAAATTCCAATAGGGTTTAAGTGTGTGCATAAATGGGCTAGGGCTTCTGGCTAGGGCTTCTAGCTAGGGTGTAAACCATTAATTATTTATTTTTTTTAATAATAAAAGCAGCAAAATTTGCTAAAAACAGCAGGTTTTTTGTAAGGTTTTTGCTTATAGATCCACCTGCTGTGAAACAATTGAAAAGACCATGTTAATATCTCTAATGAAGCCTTTTGCTTGTAACACAGGTATTGATTCCTGCTTATTTTGTAATACACCGTTCTTCTAATTTTTTGGTTGTCCTCCTGAGGTGATACCACTCTTAGGTCAGTGCCAGTGTTGCCTTGTCATTTGGGTTCCTCCTTTATGGCCCGTAGCTTATACAGGATGTTTATTTATTTTTGTAGATGCAGAGTCTGGAGCAAGCTGACATCTACTCCCTTTTCACAGGAGTGCAGGTTTCGCTACTGTCAGTTGTTTTGCTGCTTCATGACCCAAGTCAGGGCAAATGCATTCTCTGGGAATTAATTTTACTTCACCATAGAGAGACCTCATCAAGTCCTGTTTGGTGCTTCAGACGCCAAATAAATTTGAGCTTTAGAGCTTCCACAGGCCTTCAACCTTTGGGAGAATCTGACCCCATCAGAGCATAGTCTTTTGTGATATTCACTTCCACTTATTTTTTATTCATATTTCCTATTATATGATAGTTGTGTTACGTTCAATCAATGCCCTTGCTAAGAACATTATTGCTTTCATATTTAACTGTGGAGTAACATTTGTTAACTTACATTCTGGTTTAATTGAAATGCCCCCTTCTATAGTTCAGAGCCTCACTCCTACTTCTAGGCACCCTCCCTGCTACTTGTAAACTCAGCAGTATTGTGGTAGCCATAATTCTTGATTTTACTGTTCTGGCTCCTTAAATTAGTTCCTTTGTGTTACTTAGAGCCAACTTGTGAATCGATTTTCTTCTTGCATATTCATACTAGAAGTAGCTGTTCCAAGAGAATGGAAGTATTGAAACAAGCCACCTCCTCGTGCAAGACAGCACCGGTAGGCTAATTTCTTACAGGCAGCGCACTAAGCCTAGATGATAACCAAGTCATGACCTTATGTATTATTTCTGAGAAGGTACTTCTTTCATGAGACCCCCTGTCTGTACCTCCTCTGCAAATGTATGTGCCTGAATGTGAGCAGAATGCTATGCTGTCCCTGCTTAGGTGCTGAGGCCACTTCTCTGCCCTAGGGCAAGGAGAAAAACGCCTGAAGACTTGCATCCCAGCATGGGTCTATGGGGCACAGAGCTGTTTGAAACCCTCCCTTGGGACCGTTTGGCTATGCCTTGCACTTTACGCATGGCTATGCCCATTGATTGTGTCAGCTAAGTCCAGATAGAAAATAGGTCAGCCATGCAGTGGCTCAGGAAGAGAGCTTTAATTGTGTGGGTTGTAATCTAGAAAGCAGGGTGTGTGCATCATCATGGAGGAGGCTGGAACCAGCTCCAAAGATTTTATCAAGTGTCATGGAATCTAGCCCTTAGACAGCTATTTGTATGACAGAGTTGCAGGGAATATCCCATGCAAGTCATCCAATTGTTTCAGTGTGAGTAAAAATTTCTTACCATAGGGCAATGTGCTAAAATCCTTTTGATTATTTCTCCTTTCAGAACAAAAATGTATCATTCTTCTGGGGAAAATATATTTTGTGGGAATCCTCCTGGTGTAAGTCTAGAATGTCATCGATTCCAAAGGGTACGGTAAAACTTATGGTTTCCGTGATGCCACATACGGTGGCATGTTGCTGCTCTACTTGACACTTTTAATGAATAATAGCACAGTTGTTTTTGAGATCCCAGAAGCAGGCTTCTGTATGGTCTATCAGATAGGAATGTGATGACTGCCTTTCTAATGCTCACCAAAGTAAACGTGTGTTTAATTTCATTTTAACCTTGCATTTCACTTGGCACTTGATACAGATGGAGACTGACAAAAGTTGTTCAGGGAAAGCTGATTTCCCTCCTCGGCAAATACAGAAACTCTTCACACATGAAAGAGCATTAGTAAAAAGCTGACTACAATGGAGGAATACCTCAGCAAAATTTACATTTTGTTGCTTGGAAAAATTGGGGTTTTGCATTTGCTCATAATTATTTCTATGATTTGAAAACAAGAGACAATATACCCAGCTGCTGTTAATAGGGAGGGGTGTCTGCTTATCTTAGTATCCGTGAGGCTCCCTAGTCCTGACTGCAGGCACCCTGGAGCCTAAAATACTCATCACAGTTCCTGTTTTAAATAGCACTGCTAAAAATGGCAAAATTTCCATGTCTTTAGAGAAAGCATGCATCAATCTAACTTTAAATTTCCTTTTTTTTTTCTTTTTGCTGAAATTGTCGTCATAGTTGTCTATTTGCACTGGCAAGCTGAGAGTGCGGAACCCCCTCCCTCATGTTGAGAAAAATATTTGGTGGATCGATAAACTTCAAATTTTGGTGAAAATATAGCCAGTAGTCCATAGAAAGCACAAAGCATGTTTAGAGGTAGGATTTTAGAATTTCCACATGGGAAGAACAATAAGAAGGGAAGGATAGAAGGGAAGGATAATCTTGTGGCTTAAGAAATTTACCAAAGCTTCCACATGGTCAATGTGGAACTGATTTTTTTTTTTTTTTCCTGAAAAACTTAAGGAAATCATAACTGGAATAATTACAATTAATTTTGGTTTTAATTAAATGCTTATTTTGATGCAGTTAAAGTTATAGGTTCTCAAACAGGTTGCATGATGTTAATACAAGCAGCCAAGAGGAAATGCCTTTTCTATAAGCAATTGTAGAGCCTTCAGAAATGAGAGAATGAAGTTAAACCCGGTGTGTGTTAGGCATGAAGCTATAGGGTGAGGACACCTTCCTTGTCCTGCTTTTACTTGCAGCACCTACATGCTTTTATGAATCCTACTTGCAAAATCGATTTGAATTTCACTTGTAGAAAGGTGCATGTATTTTGATCCCATAATTGTTTTTAAAATCTGGCTGCAAATTTTTATAAGGTTTGACCTGGTTTGGTTTTTTTTTAAATCACTTAGATCTACTAAACTCCTGTCAAAAAACCCTTGTGCAACTCTGAGATCTGAATTCACTTCTTAGCTCAGCTGCAGTCTTTCTTTTGTGATCTCCAGCGTGCCTTATTTCCCCACTTGTAAAAGAAGCATCATAATGCTTCCTTTCATATTCCATTTTTCTGTCTTAGCTGTTCAGAGGGCAAAACCTTTAGGTGAAACATCATCTTTTACTGTATATTTGTGTGTGGCTCTGATCTTAACTTAGGCTTTCTGGGAGGTTAAAATAAACAAATCATACACCTAGCAATAGATTTTGAGAAAAAGCAGAATACACGATAACACTGGCACAATTTCTCTGCTGAAGAACCTGCCCAAGGATGAACTCAGTAGACAGAAGGTTAAATACCGGTATTTGAGTTTAAGCAAAGGCTCCATAAGAATTTTCACATGTTGACCAAATAACAGTCTCACTGACTGAATAGTGACCTTCATGAATGCTAAAAGGTAGTGAAATAGTTCCCTTCCCAGATGAAAACATTTGGTTGTGTGGTAGCAATGAAACAGCATAGAGGAGGCCAGTCACAAATTAGGCATGGGTTGTAAAACGTTTTGATAGTCTCATGAGGCAGAGACTACATTTGTAGTATAACACTGTAAATCTACAGCTGATCTGAACATCTGTATCAACTTAGATCAGCTTTGCCCTTATTCTGCATGTCACATGCTCCAGATCTGTGAGAGATGTAGCATGATAGCCAAATATATGTGGAAAAAATCATTGGCCGTAACAGCGATAAATTCTACAACCAACAGAGTCATAGCTTAGTCGAAGTTTGAAGTGTGCGACTATACCATGCATGAGATGATAGTGGTGGGCATCATGATAGAATAATTATTCTCTTATAAGATTAGAGACCGGCACTAGCAAATACCAGTAAAAAATGTTTTAAACTGTTGATTAATATAAATTAGTTTCATGATATCTTCCTTCCAGTTTCTTTTCGAAAATAGTTCACAGTTCTAAGCAATACCAAGTTCTAAGCAAAAATAGGTTTAAACAACAGAAGGGAATTAAAAGTTAAAAGTATTTTTTCAATTAGGCTTTGAAGTGGTGAAGAGCAAGGAGTACTGATGGAATGCAGGATTATGATTTACATGTAGCAAAAGCTAAAAAAG
Organism: Arenaria interpres; assembly: GCA_013399435.1. Lineage (NCBI taxonomy): Eukaryota > Metazoa > Chordata > Aves > Charadriiformes > Scolopacidae > Arenaria > Arenaria interpres. The sequence continues at coordinate 28,748 of VXAK01011594.1, read as the reverse complement.
AACATCCATCCCTGCCCACGTTGTAGGCAAATCTTTGTTAGCAATAAACTGGAATAAGGAAAAAATAGAATAAGAAAATGAAATGAGAGTAGTAGTGGCAGAAAAGCATCTAATGAGTTGATGTATTTGAAAAAAATACACTTAGATTTTATTGCAGTTGCTGTAATGTACTGTATTGTAAATGGCTCATCTATCTAATGCTGGAATAAATATGCAAAAAAAAGGACATTTATTCAAGTATTTATATAACATTTCCTCACTGTTTTCTTTCCCAGCTGTTACTCTACAACCATGGAAAGTGCTCATAACCTTTGGTAAAATATTAATAAATGTATTCAGATCTTCAATGCTAAGCTTAGGCTTGGTACTCTGTCCTTCAGCAAAGAAGCTGCATTACTTAGGAATGCAATCCTGTTGTCAGTTTAATATATTATGGGCAGTGTGGGATTTGGATGCCTGTTATAAACAGAGTTGAATACTCAGAGCAAAGGTTTACAAGATGAATATGCTGCAAAGACACTTGTGATACTGTGATAACTCCATTTCTTCATTGTCACAGGATACTTGTAAAGTTCGTGCATTTGTCTCATTGGGACTTGCCAGGTACAAATATTGAAAACAAAAGTTTTGAATTTTCAACATCACTTAAACTGTAAGCAGAAATGTCAGAGGTTTCTGACCCCATGTAAAGGAAGACTAAATTTTTTTTCCTCCATTTTGTTTTTTTACCTGCCGACAGTGCACATTCCTCAAGATTCATGGTGCTTCTGGATGCACCAGAATACCAAAAGGCTTAAAAAAATATTGTCTTCATCTTGGCAGGAAATTCTTCATGAAAGAGATACTACCTTTCTTTATCGTCAAACTTAGGTCTCTGGTTATATCCTCTAGGAGCTCATGCCTCTCATTCCCTCCCTCCACCCCAGCTGTAGACATGGTCTCTCAGCCTTTTCTCCATGGAATTTCATACATTTCTAGAAAAAGAGGGAGCTTGTTATGCAGCATCCTCTTTCTGTGCACATATATAACCACAGAGGTAGAACTTATTATTTGTTATAGGATTTCTTTTATCAAGAACCCAGTTAACAATAAATTTAACTTTCCAGTCAAAGGAACATTTCTTTTCAGGGTAATATTTAAATGACATTTAAAACCTCTGGGTACATATGCACTCGGTAGGGACAGAATTTGATTTTGGTTCATTTTTAGGTTTTCTCCTAGAGTTAACTGTCCAGTCTCTCTGCCCTTTCACCTCTGAAACAGCTGAGCTGTTTTCTGTGCTGGTTTGGAGCTAATATTCACAGTACCAGTATGCAACATAGCAAGTTGGAGATATCCTATTATCTGGACCCATTTTTGAAATGAACGTGGTTTCTTAATATAATGGAAAAAACAAACAGGTGTGTAGTGGTGGATACCCATTTTACAGATTCAGAAAACAGCACATACAGAGTGGTTGTTCACATTCTGGTGGAAACTAGTACTTGAAGGGCCTTTGCTGTGGGACAACTCCTACACAAGAAGAGGGTGTTACGATACCTGGGTAGTTATCTGTCGTTGCACAGGCTGAAGTGTTGAGACAAAGATGTTTATCAATTACATTTCATATTAGTTTTGGTTCTCAATTAAGTAAATCTGAGATGACCCCATTACGTCAGTGAAGGCAATGCAGCTGAGATCCTGCAGTCATTGCCTGCCACTTCAGGGTTCAGATTTCAGCCTTCAAGGATGACTGGCACTTAATGTCCATTGGTCAGCTGTCATTGCCACATGCCTATCTGCTGCTACTTCTCTTTAGCTGATGCTCTCAATTGGAGCCCTAGACTCTGGAGAAAAACTCTCCAGCTATGTTCTGTGCTTTGCCTCAGGACTGAAACTCAAAGACTCCCAGCACTGAAGCAGAAATTACCACTCTTTGAACTAAGAATTGAGTGCCCTTACAGTTCCTTACCTTCTGTGGTGGCGCAGTGGGAGGAAGGTCTGGCTTGGTGTTACTGGTGATTGCTGACAGTAGCGCAGCTTCAGGCTGCCTCGCTGGAATGCAGGTCAGGGCCTTCAAGGAAGCCAGGTAAGTCCCAGTGCTTCCATCCTGGGATCTCAGATGCATGTGCAGCACCAACTGGTATTTCAGAAGTCCTGATGGAGAGAGAAAAGAGGTTCCTTATAGACATATTATAGAAGAGAAGTGAAATATCTTTAAAAAATCATATGTAAAACTATGAAATATTAAATCAGGAACAATGTGCATCTGGCCTTTAACTTACAAATCAATGCCATTTAAAACAAAATACTAGAAAATAACATATGAAATGTCCAAGTCTATAAAGTTTTCAATTCTTTATTAACACAGAGTGACATCATTACGCAATGCAGCAAAACAAGGTATGTCACTCTCTGCCTCCCATTTGGATGTTAGTGAGGCAAAACACTGAAGCTAGAAATTGGATCTTGGCAGCCAAATCAGGGTGATAAAGGTGTATCCTTCTTTAATTTTGCAACAGAGAGTAATATATAACCAACAGAGTTGGTTGAAACACAAGCTGTAACTACCACAAAAAAAAAGTTCCCCTAAAATCTCAAATATTGCTGAAAAGCTCCTTGACATTATAATTTCAGCATTTTTCTATAGACTATGTTGTCAGATTACAGAAAAATTATTTGCATAAGTACCCACTATACTTCAGTGGATTTGTAGTAGAGAAAAAGCAACATATCAGTAAGAGAACTGTCTGTGCCTTTGCAAATGGTTTGTTCTATTGCCTATGTTTTCCTTCTTTCTTACCGATTTTTTAATCCTCATGTCCTTCTTTAGGTTTCCTTCCCTACTTACTTCTGTTTTTTCCTCCTTGCTCCTTTATTCTGTCTGTATTTCCCTTCTCTCCTTTTTATCTCTCACATAATAAAGAAGAGCAGATATTGCAAAATAATGCTACCATAAATGAGAAAAACTATGCTATCTGAGAAATGGGGCAAAGATTTGATCTTTCAGACTTTGGTAAGAATACTGTGATGTTAACATCGTTGCAGTCAAAGCAATTATTCAGGTTGTGAGATGAAGAATCATGGACAGTTGTAGGTACTCTACCTAGAATAACTCCAGGAGAATTACCCCGTGGCTCATACAATGCACAAAGTTCAGGTTCTGTATCACAGAAGCATGCTAGTTTGGAGGACAAACATATTTGTTGGTAAGAGTTTTTCACATGATTCTAATCTTTCGGAAAATCCAAGTCCTCTGGTAAAATCATCTCCCTTGTTTTACGGAAAAATTATCAGCACTTTCCCAATGACAGAAAGACCTAAGGGCCTGGCCCAGAAAGTCAGAAAAGTCTGTGGGAAAAGTAGCAGGAGAATCCTTAAGGATAAAATACATTTAATTTATCTCCATACTTAAAGCTTGAATTTGTATCTCAAATTAGAGGCCGGTGATCGGCACATCCAATCAGAGATTCTTCACCGTGTTCTTTGTTAACCCTTTTTTGGATTTCCATTTCTCCAAATCTCTTAATCTCTTTAATCTCTGTTCATCTGAAATGCCTGACTCGGAATTCAGTCAATTTTAATGGAATTTCCAAGCATTTCAAACAAGCATATGTTTCTGTGCCACTCTGTGCCTCGAACTCTGGCACTGAAATATTCAGAACAGAAGTAGGCAATAGAGTTTCAAAACAGCTGAATGACATTATTTTTATTTTTGTGGGATTTAATATTCAAGTTTGATATTGCTACAAGAAGCTGCAATTCAACAGCTAATGCACTTGAATTGGTATAATGCATGGTTTGGAACATGCTAAATCTTTCTAAATGCGTCTGTTGTAACTGAGGGAGCAGCACTGACTGAGGCTTCTACTATTTGATGGTATTTTTTAGGTGTAAGGATGGATTTTTTCTCTGTTATTTAGCACTACTGAAGGTTTGGAAAAGTAGCATATATGTCATATTTTCCTTTGCCTCATGAGCGATGCCTCAATCATGCTCTGATTTTCACTGAAAATATTATTAAAACAGGAAGCTACATTTTAATAATGACTTGAGAAGTCTCTTTGTAAAGGTTCTCACATTTTTTGATCTGAATAACCTAGGTTTCTGCTATCGTCCATCCCACATATTCCTTTTGTTTTTAAATAGAAGTGCCAAAGATGAATAACCACCCATAAATATTTTCAGTTTATTTTTCCGCAGGGCCACAATTTCACCTCAGTCTTTACATCAAACTGCCACCGAGGCCAAGGGGAAGTTCCACATACAGAATATGTGGTGAATACGGCAGTTATCTCTGAGGTAGTTTTGCATCCTGCCGTCTCCCTGCTGCTGTCATTTGGATGTGCTGACTTTTCCTGTGCAAAAGTCATCCGAGAAACACTCTGTGCCAGTTGATTTTTTTCACATGCTTAAAAGAAAAGCAGAATAAATGGAACGGAAGGATTTAATAGATCAGTAGCTGTGGTAACTCCAGCAATTGCACTAGAGACAATAACAAGCATCCCAGATTGAACACTCTACAGGAAGCCAAAATCTGCCTCTTGATTTATTTAATTTTTACTTTTGTTACAGAGGTGGTATACACTAACAGCTGGCCAGTGTTAGTCATTAAGTGCATATTTACTGTGATTAATTAACAACATTAATTTCTCTTAATACCACATGTGCGAGTTCAGTCAGTATTTGACAAAACATCTCACTTTTACTTTGCTTCATCATTTTAATGAAAAAAAGAAGCCTGTGTTTTTAAAGACAATATAAATTCACGTATTTACTGTATTTACCTCACTTTCTCTGCTTTAAATGGGTATCTGCTCTGTTTTCCAGAAGATTATTAGAAAGCAACTAAGCAATATACTCAACAGGGAAATTGGCATTGTAATGTATTCCTAGAGCATTCAGTCTCACAAGATGTGCTGATAGCCTTTGGAACTGTGCTTTACAAAGGTAAGATTCACTGCTTTTGTGTACTCAAACCTTTTTTAAAATAGCTGATTTTGAAAGGGATGGGCTGTGAATAGGCCAATCAGTGAAATAAAAAAACGAAGGTAGTAATTTACAGTGCACATGGCCAAATCAGCAGCTTAATTTATTTTAACCGTGTTTTATAGCATAAAGCATCTGGAAGCATTTAATCAAAAAGGAAGGTGGCTGCTGGTCCTGCCCTGCAGATACCATGGAAGAGAACAATTGGGAAAGTAGCTGATTTCGCCCTCTTTTCAGAGCTGCTTTCTCTGCCATGGGCTCCAGGTAAAGCAGAGTCAGTAGCTCCATCTTAGACCACCTGTTCTGGTTGAACACACCTCTTCAACCAATATATTTTTTCCCCATCAGAAAAAATTACATGGACATGACCTCGCTGCTGCAGGATAAACCATTTTCACTGATTAGAAGTTCCTGTTATTAGCTTCCCATGCATAGTATTTAACTTTTCCAGAATTTCAAATGACCTCAGTCCTGTGTTTGCCATCACATTTGCACACCTACCTGCAAAGCCTCAAAATTAAAATAGCCAAGGCTCTATTTTGCTTCAAAATAAGAAAACATGCAAAACAGTATTTCTGTCACAGAACTGTTAGGTTTAATCCTGTTCCCGCTATATCCAGAAACCTGCTATTGACTTCAGTGGGAGTTGGCATAAGTCCTTAACTATGAATAAATATGAAAGGTAGTTGTCAGTGATTTTCAGTGTGAAAATGACTTTGTAGACATTGTAAACAGAAATGGCAGCTGGCAAATATTCAGTCAGAAAACTCTGCAATTGAAATCTACTAATGAAGCACGTTTTCTACAGACCTAGTTTTCAAACTATTCTCTGAGATCTATGGAGTTCAGAGAAACTTTTAGTACTCCATTATTTATGAAACTTGCTGTTCATTACAATTTAAAGCTGTGAACACAAAGGGAATATTTAAGCATATGCATTGTCATAAGACACTACAATCAATGCTTTATGTCGCTCTACAATGCTCCAGTATGTTTGGGAAAACAATACAATGATCGTATTTATGCAAACCTGTATTGTAGTTGCATAAACAGTTACACACATTCAGCTTCAATTAAATGAATACACACATGTACAATTCTCAGCAAGATATGCATCTTTGAAGAAATAGGGGAATTATTTTAACATCTCTGAAGATGCTTCACAGTTAATCCATAACACGGTTCTCAAATTAGAGGTTACTTCATGCATGAGAAGTTTGGAAATTTTAAACAGTTTATTGTTTCATTTACTATAGGAGACACAGCAATCCTGGCTAATTCATGAATACTAGCTAAAGATCTAGTAAAAAACATCGTGAGAGAAAAAGTTACTAGATTTCACTCATTACAGAATAATTACAATTATTTTTTACTTTCTTTGCTCCTAAAAAAATGTTTTTGATCTATGAACTAAATAGAAAACAGATTTTTGAAGACAGACACTCGAAGTTAGAGGTCATCTTAAATGAGTAAAGTTATATGCATTGGTAAGTTTGAGAGATTAAACTGTAAGTAAGTATTTGGAAAGAATCAGTAAGCACAAAAATTGACAATTACTTTATATTCTCGAACCACAGCACTTCTCCTTTTGTGGGTTCTGATTTATATTCCACTGGCTTCTAGCAAGACTTCAATTTTTATGTTTAACTCCTGCTAACTGTTATGAACACCTCATATGTTTAGGACAAATTTTAATTCTTGAAAAGGAGTTCTGAAGACACAAATTTACTTCTTAGCTCTTCTCTTATGATTTTCATGAAAGTATTGCAATTTCATGGACTGCAAATGCAGATTAAATGTGGTATTTAAAATATATTTCTTTAAAGTGTGAGAAGAGTTTCCAGACACTTTGGATTTGTTTTGGTTTTGCTTGTCCTCACTGCAGCCTCTCCTGTGTTTCAATTTCTTCCTCATCCGGGTACCTGGATCACTTGAGGTATCATCAGATCTGTCAGTTCAATATCAGGATTTCTCAAAAAAAAAAAAAATCAATTTAAAAAATGAGTTGTGGTTACATACAGCAGGTTGTTTCTAGTGTTTGTCAGGTATCTTTAGCTCTGCCTCAGAAAAAATGCCCACGAGCAGTCAACCCCAGGAGCTCCCACAGTGTAAGGAGGCTGGGGGTTCAATTGGAAGTATCTCCATCCTAAGTTGCTTCGCTAGTGGTACAAGCCATGCTTTGGACCAGGGCTGAGGGTGCAAGGATGAGCCACATCCAAGAGCTGCTGTTTCCACCTGAGCGCGTGACGGGGCAAGCAGGGAATCAGGTGCTATGAGGCTGCCTGCTGGGCTGGCTGCGGAGTGTTTTCACAGATAGGCTTTGACTCACAGGAAGAGAATATTTTTCCCACGCTATCTTCTCAGCATGCCTCCCTGTTATTTGGTCCTAGCATAGGAAAAATATTTACCCTATGAAAGTACATGTGATACTTAAAATGACAAATATATATTTTATAAGCAACATTTTGGAATAGGCCCTTCCTTTAGCTACATGCCAAAACATGGGTACAGTAATTAGGGTTCCCCCTCTGCCTGTAATTGAAACCAGAGATGTGGCTGCAATGTAACTTTCACATCTGAAGTCTGGGCTTCTCCTGGGGCTATATTTGGATCCAGGGATTTGCTTCAGACCATTAGAGGGAAATGAGTCAGTCACAAAACCAGTATCAGAAATTCAGTGATACTTTAAAACTAGCAGTTTCCCCTGTCTTCAAGAACAGTGGTTTCTATGTCAAGCTGTCATGACACAAATGCTAATAAAAAGGCATTTTTTTAAAAGCAGCAGCAATGTCTGTCTCATTATGACTTTAAAATGAGATATATTAGCAGTTTTGAAGTTTACCTATGTATTCTGGAAGCTTGTTTACTGCTGCCTACAATAGGGACAAGATGAAAAAGGAGATAACTTATTTTCTTCTCATAAAACAAAGGTAATTATTTTCTTCATCTCCTGGTTTGGTGGCTGTCTAGCAACACAGAGACATTCAACGTGGAACACAGAGGAAACACTTAATTGTGGTTCTCTGTTTCTTGAAACACTTCATAAAGAAAAAAAGGTAGAAAGGTGAGGAAATTACACATTATGTGGGGAGAAAGTCTTTCTTGGGAGCAAGGTCTAGATTTTTATCTTGCCCTAAGCAGTCATATAGGACTGTCACTGGGATGAGTTACAACACTGAATTTGGATTTACTAAAGTTAATAATTGATTGCTCTGACCTGTATTACTTTATCATAGCTGCTTTACCACCTTGTACTTTGGTAATCATTGTAATTCCACTAGACAGTTGAGTAAGTGCTGTGGTGTGCTATGGTATTTCCTTCCCACTGAAAGTATGCTGTGACTTACAGAAAAGTATTGAATCTACTTCTCTTAGAAATAGCCCCAAACAAAGCTACATCTGGCAGTAAGGAGCCTGGAACGGGACTTGCACAGCACACAACGGCAATTCGTGCTTTAGAGAAAAAATGGTAAGACTAGGGCTCTGGGGTACAGACAGGTCAGAACTAGGGATGACTTGTCAGAAAGAAGGGTGGAAGTTTGGGGGAACAAGCAGAGAAGTTAATGCCTGAAAAAACATATTCTTTTTAAGATTGCTGAATCTAGTAATTTCTTGGGTACCGGTAAATTATCGTGAAGTCCACTGTCCAATATCATGTCTTATTCTGATCTACAGAGAGGATGTTATTGCCTCAAGTAGCATGAATCTGTGCCATGAAAGAGACTAGAATCTTGCTGGAAAAAAAAGGTACTAGTTTGTAGTGTAAGTAAAGCCCGTATCTACACAAGGGTGGCAATGATTTAGCATTGAATGGTCACACCTATATTTGGGATTTCCTAAAGCTCAACTCCTTGTCTTCACAATTTTCTTTTTATAGAGTTATACTCTTTATGCGGCTTGGTGTTATGTTTGTGCTACTGCTGCAGATTTAGAATTCCTAACCCTACTGTGCACTTTACTTAGTATGCAAGTTACATACGTTTTTAAAATTGTTCTTGTGCAATGACACAGTTATCCCCAGGTAGGTTAGAAAATGTATTTACTGTGTTAACGACAGGACGAAATTACTGGAAAGGCATCCTCAAATTTCAGTTGATGGGTTACCCTCTGACTGAGGAGGTGCAGGAAAACATCTCACTCCTTTTCACAAGGTTGCATCGTTTCCAAGATGTCCTCTACCTAAGTCAACAATTGGCAGTTTTCTAGTAGGTGTGACTCACTACCACTCAGAAATTTGTAAAAAGATTTGCCTATCTTCTCCAGTTACTTACATCTTGTGCTCTCCAAATCAGCAATACTCAAACAAATTAATTCTTTGAAGGTATGTGCATTCTGAACAGGTTTAAGTTAACAATGAAGCAGCCAAAGAAAGCCTTGTACAGGATTTAATAAGGCTTATAAATACTCTGGCTTCTTAAAATATTAGCTTATATATTGATGTGGACTTGAGCGATTTTCTCTGAGTATTTTAGAAGCCTCCTTAAAATCCTTGGAAATGGACAAATCACCAGGGCTTTGCTTCTGTTGCTACACACAGCACTTGAAGTAGAAAAAGTGCAGATACTGCACTTCACATTAATAAGACAAAATGACAGGATTTAGTATTTTCCCTGCGTTTGTCTGCTGACAGGCACAACAGCTGAATGCACAATGAGCTGGTACTGATAGGGTGATGGGTACTAACCTGTCTTGCTGGAAGCTGATTGTGTTTTGCCTGGGTGTAAAAGTAACAGTTCCTGCCTTGCTGTGTGCAGAGGCCGACTCGCTGACAAGGGGCAAAAGGCAGTGATTTCTGAATCCCACAGCAATTTGAGCTGAGTGGGATTTTCAAGGCTCTGTCTTACATAAAGGTGAGACAGAAGTTCACAGCTGCTGCTGTTGAGGCAATGGCTCCCAAACCACGCTGAGCTCCTGCAAGTGCTGCAATCACTCTCATGCTGGAGAAAGTTAGATCCAGTCAGTGCCATCTTCTGACTGTGCAATTGCAAACTAATTTTTTTGTTAATTCTTCCTCAACATGCAGCAGTTCACCTAACAAAGTGATACGTATGATTTAAAATAAAAAGTGACTTTATGGCATAATTCCATTTTCTGTCCTACTCTGAGCAAAGGACTCGGCTCGTAATAAGAAAAAAGTATTTAATGTTGCTTCTAATCTTTGTGCCAAGTCCACAGGCTGAAATTACGAACCTCCTTTAGCTACTGTTAACAAGTGGTATTGCTGAATTCTTATAAATGGCCATATTAATATCAGGGGCTTTTCCTCTATGATTGATTCATTGCACTATATTTCATGGCATTGTCAAGGAAATGTTTTAGCAAAGGAAAATATTCAGAAGCAACTAGTACAAATAAGTATGCAGGAAGGCATTTTGGCTGTAAGACAAGTGTAGATGTAAATACACAATGAAATGTTTGCACAAAGCATTTTGAGCACTGTTAAGTTATTCTGCTGCTATGACTATACTATGTAAAGACATCTTCATTTTTCTGAGTGGCACAGTGCCATGTTGCATTCAGCCAGACACTGAATAAATTGGTTGCTTGTAGTTTGATCTCACAGAAGATTATTTAATTTTAATTTTCAATTTTCTTCCCAAGGTAAATATGACAGCAATTAATATGGCAGAGATGGAGAATTCACATTAAACACTGCTGCTCCCCTGGGATGAGCTCTCTCAAAGCGTGTTTGGAAAGGAATTAAAACCAGAAACTTTTCCCACGTTTCCTCATGTTTCTTATTTTTTTGTTATGGTCAGAAAAATGTCTTTAAACATTGAGAACAACGGGAGGGCTGGTGTTCCTCATTCTTGAAACACATCTGGAAATGTTTGACCTAACCTGCACTGTGTGCCATCATCTTTCTCATACATTTTGAAGTCCATTATACTGCTGAAATTCTTTCTGTAAACTCTACACTGGCAATTCATTATCTTTCCCCTGTCAGACATTTAAAACCACTGTCTAATTACCCTTTGAGTGAGACAGGTTTTCTATAACACAATAGGCTTTTTTTTTTTTTCTGAATTTTAGTTATATTAAGTGCAAAATGCACTTAGGATACCACATGCAAACTTGATGTTTTAATACAGAAGACCTAGTATACGCATGGGTTTTTTTCAGTATTTGAATTCCCTGAAGTGTCATGGAATTAAGTCTTCCACTTTGTTTCTTTAAAGATGTGATTCAGGGGGTCTTGTCATTGCAGAGGTCAGGAGGAGACTTGAATTGGTCATTGCTTGAAAATTGTTGTGCCTATTAAGTTGATACTGGTTTTGAGCTGGGATATATGTTATCAAAGGACCATTTCATTTGTTTCTGGGAAAAAAAGAACTTCAGGATACTTAGAAAATATTTCTGCAGGAAGCTTTCTTTAAGAACTGTGTCATAATTATTTGGAATTTAGAGATCTGTACATTATTGATACTGGTTTTGTACAACAGTATTATTACTAGAAACATCAGGGATCTCCACTTTCTTGTAAATCAATGATGATTTTGTCATAAATATCCATTGGCAGGAGCCCACAGTCATGTTCAGAGCAAGGGCATGATTCCAGTCCCCACCAGGGCAGGAAGAGGCTGAATGGAGGTGTCCTGCAGCACAAAGGATGACAGGCTGCATTGCAAAAAGAAGCTGCAGACACAGTAGCTGCGTGTCCAGCAGCTTTTTTGACTCTTAGACCTTCACATCAATGCCCATTTTGCCCCTGAATAAGTCCTGGCCCATGACCATCTTCTAGGACCTCTCCTTCGCACTTGGTAGCTTCTAGAGACTTCAGGTTTTCCTGGTGTAAAATAATGGCATCACTTCCTTCACAGAGCTGATTCTACCTGCCTGGATATTTCTCCTACCACATCAAGTGTAATGTAATTAAAATGCAATATGCTACCATGGAAGCCAACCTCTAAATAATTCCAGATTATTATCTTCTCGAAACAGAGAAATAGTTTCACCAGCAGGAAAAAACCCCAAACTATCAAAAGTATTGGTAATGGCTGAAGGTCATTCACTTTTTGTGTTCTTAGTTAGTGCAAATACAGTAAATATTTGTTGGTATCTAATTCAGTCTTACATTGTTCACAAAGAGGGAAACTTTTTTTTTTTTATTATACATTTCTTCCACAAAAATATATTTCAGGGTTTTTTTTCCCAAAATGCTGGTATACTTGATTTTAAAAGTTCTAGTATTGTTATTTTATAAATTCAATATTTATCTTGAAATTTAGGGCCCAAATTCATCAAAGTGCATGACTATACGTGAGATCCATCAAAGCCATAAATTTTATTCTTTTATAATTGTGCATTATTTATGTTAGTATTTATGTTAGCTTTTTTCTTAACAGTTTATTTCAGTACACAGATCAGTCTAACGAAAGAAAAGGTAGTTCTTTTCTGCTTTTCTTTTTTTTTTGGTAAAGTAATGTATGGTTATATAATGGCTCCTGAATAAACATATTTTTACATATATATAACAATGCCTATATTATAAAGAAAAGTATTCTGTATATTTATATATTAAGAGTGTGGTTCTTGCTTGAAATTTTTCACTGTCTCATTTGCTACACAACATTATATAATATATAATATTATATATAATATATAATATATAATAACAACAATAAAAAATAAAGCATTACTGATATCCATGCAGTAGAAACAAATGAGTTTCTATGTAAAAACTGAAATCAGAAATATAGAATTTTATATAAACATTCTTCAGCTGCTTGTTCTTAGCATTGTGTTTATTGATTCTTAAAATAATACTTTAATAATTTTGATAGATGGCCCCTGGAAGCTGGCCTGACACCACCAGAATTACAGCATACTTTAAAAGGGCCTTTTCTGCCAGATATGTTTTTTCAGCAGCAGGTCCAGCCAGAGTAGCTTCTGCCTGTTTCTCCTCTTATCTGTGCCACTCATGCTGGGTCTGCAGCATTCCTCTGCTATGCCATTCATTCCAGCTGTTTCAAAAGAAGAAGAATCTGTATTGGGGAATTAGTTATTTTTAACCCTGGAAGAGTTGGTGTGTGACCCTGAAAACCCTTTGTGTCTCAGGGGCAGAAATAAGCAGTGTGGTGCACAGGCAGATTAAAGCCATAGTGCATCTGAAAGAAATAGTTATTGTACTGCATCTCCAGAGAGACAAATGTAATACTTCAGCTACTTCCAGAGTCTTCAAAGCTCTCAAAGATTACCTTGTTAGAGTATTATATGAGAATGAGAGGATCTGATTCAGTCAATACAAAATGAAGCCCTTAAGGGAAGAGCCTTTTTCAGATTAAGTCTTACTGAAATAAATGTAACCAACAAGGAACAATTATTAAAATGAAAAGTTCAGCCCCTTTTTTTAATGTGATGTTTGAAAGAGATCACCTTCAAAAGCGTAAAAATCCCTTGGTGTTTCCAAGAAACTACATCAGTTATGTGGTCAAATTCCCATGATGTCAGTTGTCACCAGTCAGTGGCTTCAACACGAGGAGCCATTGAGATTTACCTATCCATAACAAATCAGTTTCATTGTGCCGCATGAGGTAGTTTTTTAATAGGTGCTTATCAAGAATTAAAAAAGTTTTCTCATTAGAATTCTACTCTCTACACTTTCAGAAACCTCATTCATCAATGTGACCAAAGATATATCTCATGAAACAACTCCTCTGCCTTAATCACTAGAGCCCTCATTCAGCCAAGAACTTAACCATGCACATAACTTTAATTACCTGAAGCACTGAAGTCAGTAGGGATTACATGCTTAAAATGGCACATAAGCTTAAGTGCATTCCTGAGCAAGGTCCTAGAAAAGCCATTATTTTAATGCACATATGATAAAACTGTCACATCACAGGAAGTTAAAAGAGAAAATAAATGTTTTTAATTTTTTTTTTCTTTCTTCCTGTTTTGTAGGGGCATGCATTTGTTTCTGTGGTGATTTATAGCTACCAATAATCTTCAACAGTGATTGCCTTATCTACTATTCTGGAATCTTCTGCTCTTGTTAGTAAACAGAAGAGAACTATTAAACACAAAGCCAAGTACTCTTAATCTCAAGAGAGAGACTTCGTACAGTATGTTCTGTACAAAACTGAAAGACTTGAAGATCACAGGCGAATGTCCTTTCTCCTTACTGACTCAAAGTCACATTACTGACGAACATGACAAGGACTCCACAGAAAACAGCTCTAGAGCAGCTTTGCCCATCTGCAAAGAAGTCCATGAAAAAGATGCCCAAGGAAACCTTCCGCAAAGGAAAACAAGCAGAAGTAGAGTGTACCTGCACACATTAACTGAAAGCATCTGCAAACTAATCTTTCCTGAGGTAAATAGTTACTGTGTAATAATAGTAATTTAATAGCGTTTAATTATAAATATTAAAAAGCATTTTATGCAAGCCTTTAGATGTAAGCCTTTGGAAAGTTGTTTTGACTCCAAAGTTTGTGTTCTTATGTAGTTCTACATAGTTAAAATCCTCATTTCATCCTCTTCCATTCTTTCTGGATACAATTTTTCCACAATCAGTTTTGTACACTTTCACACCATCCCTTCCACTGTATTTCCATATATTTTTGTCTTGTATTTGCAACCTTCCACTGATCATTTACATTGTTCCTTTTAAGTCCATGTATTTCTGAAACATTTTTTTTACGTAGAGATACAGTTAGAGAAACTCTGCCTTGTTACCTAGTTACATAAATTATGTGGTCACCTCATCAATTTACCTAACTGAATCTACACTGCTATATACATTAGTCATTATCACACCGAAAAAAAAAGAAATAGCTGTTTTCACCTGTTACGATGCTAATCTCCTGCCATACTTTTTAAAAAAACATTACTGTCTGTATTTACCACAAAAGTACTTTTATGTCTCTGCTCAACTCAACTGAAATTAGGTACAGTGCATGCGGGGTGGTTTGCTTGAGTGGAGATGAATATCATGGCTTATCTCTGTAAAAAAACCATGAAAAATATAGCTCCATAACATTCAACAGTTGGGCTTGCCTCAATTCTGTGGGAAGTGTGGAAGACTGACTGGTATATATTGGGATAAATGGCCAACAATATATACTAATTGATTACAATTAGTAATTGTTACTCGACATGCAGTGTACCTTACTCAGTGTGCTGGAGTTGGTTAAATCTATTTGCAGATCTGTTTCCTCAACTTTTCCTCTATTATCCTTTCGGTAAAACTCTATGTTATCATTTTTTGATAGACCCCTTTCTACCTCTGCTGCACTTACACAGAAGAAATTCACTCCCTTAAACTGATCTTTAAACATATAAAGGAAAGGACTTTTAACTGAAGAATGAACTGGCAAAGCACCCTTTCTATGGTGTCACGATTGCTGTATTGCTTTTCTCATATATAGTTGTTAGTGGAATTGTTAATGAAATAAATGGTAGTTTTTTTCTTTAAAGAGTGGTACAAATGCGTGCAGCTACCTGTTATATAATCACTATAGGCTACTTCATCAGCTGGGACAAAAACTTGGTGAAGTCAAGGATATTATGACCAGGAGCTACTGATGTTCAAGGTTATTGTGACTGCTATTGACAGTTACTCAAGTCATATTCATTGGAACTTTGGCAAGTAGAGTTCTAATGCTGATTTGGGGTCAAGACCGAAGCATCTTCCCACTCCCGGTTCTCCATAGAAGGGTTTCGCTTGTTTAAAAACATATTTTTCATTGCTTAGATACTTTACAGTGCCTTACTTAACAATCAGTGACTAATATCATCATCTTTCCAATTGGAAACTCCAAAACAGGGGGCTTATCATGACCCTGATTGATTAATGTAGTCCTCATGAAAACAGTGAGTTGTGCGTGGAAGCACAGGACATAGTGAATCCAGAACAAATGTTGATTAAATTTGAGATACAATGTTTCATTTGCTTCTTTGGGTGTTTACAGAAATATAAAGAACATTGCTGGAAGATAAATAATGAATTGGATGGCATTCCATTTACTGTACTCTTTAGACACAGATGTAATTTACATTGGGCTCATATAAATGCTAGAACAGTTGTTCGGTTTAGATTTTTGCTAGGAAAAAGTCTCCAGAATATATTGCCTTTCTTTAACATGATATTTTTCTCGTGTATACAAAAAGCACAAGTTGCAGTAGAAAACACTAGTTTCTTCAGGGAAAGAGAACAAAAGAAAAGCCAGAGCACAGCAAGCCTCGCAGCCAAATTCTATCATGGTGTTCTATGACACTCTCCTGATGGGAATTTTGGGTTTCAAATGATCAGAGACTACATACAGCTTTACTTTGAAATATGCATTTTTGGGAAGTCTTGTATCTGTTCCAATCAGGAACTACAGAAAGGATAGGGAACCATGGGATCAACGTAAATTAAGGTAAATCTTCATGATACTCCACAGGGTCTTTTATTACAGAATCCTTTTACAAAGGTTATCTACAGTGACTAGATTTTCATCTGGACCGTATTTGGGTTTGCAGCATACACAGCCAAAATTCTTCTTTTCCTACAAATATAAAATAAATGGTTCTAACATTGTCATGAAATGCTGTAGTCTTGAAAACAGAAAAGAAGGTAATCTGAAGCACAGAATGCTATTTTGGTATTTTATAGCTGCATTTGAAACTGTTACCTTTTGCAATTTCAATCTTGACACTTTCGAAAATTACCCTGAAAAAAAAATCTAACTCTTAATATTCCAAGAAAAGTTACGAGCTAGAAGAGCCACATTTTAATATTTTATTATGGGCATAATGCAGAATGTAACTGGCTTTTTCTGTTAGGATAATATATTTTAAACTGAAAAGATTTTTTTCTACAGTTTGCAACCACAGTAGGGTGGGGTTTTTGGGGTGTGTGTGTAATAATAGAAAGTTGGGTTAGTTATACTTATTTGTTACCAGCACTGTCTTTATTGCCATCCGACAACTTGGAGGTAAAGCACATCACTACATTTAAAGTGCACAATCATTGGCGCACGTGAGCTGAGCGGCTTAATTATAGTGGTATTGGAGCTGAAGACATCAACATAGATTAACCCCACACACGGAAATGACACGTTGTTTCTAACATCTATACCATCTTGAAAAAAGATGTTAGTCCCAATGACAGCAAAGCAATTCTTCTCAGTATAAAAATATGATTCTTATGATTAAATTTTCAGCAATGACATTTTAATCAACATACCTTTTTTTTTCTTCCAGTTTGAAAGGCTAAATCTTGCACTTCAGAGAACACTTGCAAAACACAGAATAAAAGAAACGAGGTATGTATGTGTAATGGATTTACCACTAACTTCACAGCAAAAATGTTTTGCAGACAGTTCATAAGGACTGGGGTGGTGAGTGGAAATCAGGACTTCTGGAATCTGTTTTCAGTTGGTGTCACCAATCGTGTCAAATTGGTGTGTGTGAAATTTCATGTAATGTAAGTTAATAATGATTTATTTTATTTTAAAATATTCACAAATATTTAAATCACTCACAAACAACTTAATGGGCAAATTTAGCCATTTGTGCAGAGAAACAGGCAACGGCTTTGTTTAAAATGAGCAAGTGTTTTGGAGGAACTCAGAGACTACTCAGGCATAGGTGGAAAGGTAGACATGGTTGTATATGTATCAAGCCCAGTCTTTCTGTGATCCCAGGAAAAGAATTTTAAATGCAAACAACTAGTATAATACAAGAAATATTGGCTTCTGATACAGCGTACAACGATATGCCACAGATACTGACATACATGTTTTCACTGGACTCACTCGACTTCTGCTTTCTGTTTCTGGGGAACTCAGCTTGATTTTCATCACTCCTTAATTAATCATTCGAGCTTTGTAAGGAGTAAGAATTTCTTAGCGTGTTATTATACATTGAGGATTCAATATATTGAATACATCATAAAATAGGGCACTTACTCTAAATCTTTCAAAAGTGGAGAAAAATAATGAAGTTGAAAACTACACTGTTGCTCACCTTGATAAGAATAGATAAGTACAATGTATCTTTTAAATTATACTTGATATTTTTAAAGCACTTTGCATGCGTTGACTGAATCGAAGATAGCTGTCAGATGTACATTGCATTTGCTGACTGGCTTATTGATATGGATATTTTCCCTGTCTTTTATTATGTGTTGCTTCCTGGAGTATTAGTTTGAAACAAAAAAATTATTATTCTATTCTGAATGATGTAGTAATGCAAATGTAAAACTGATCTAAATGTCTCTATTGCTTTTGCATATAAATATATCTAAGATATTTCAAGTGGAGAAATTCAGGAAGCATGTATCAAAAGCTTATTGCCTATATGGAGGTTAGTAAAAGCTACACATTCTTCTCATCATTTTGGGTCTGACATTGAGGAAGACATTTATTGACCTCAGAGAACTCAGAGGGCTGCAGTTTTGTGTCATTACTTGTGTCATTACTACCTGGATTACTACCAATGAACAAGTAACTTTGAAGTTAATAGTTGATATTGATATTTCCTGTCAAAAGAGAAATACCTTCTCACCTCTTTTGAATTTAATGTAATGTAGTTCCAATAAATGCTTGAATCTAAATTCAAATTATATATGCTAAAAAATGCAGTAATGGCTTCAGGCAAAACCCCGAATCAAACAAAAAAACAGGACTGTTGCAACCTGAAAGTTTTTAATCAATGACAGTCTATAACATTTGGCCTCAATCCATAATCTGAGCTCAGACCACTAAAACTATAATTTATCACAAATGCACACGATAATCTAAAGATCCTACGAAGACCCTATTTTAAATTAATGAAAAAATGCCTATTTGATCAAAAAACTTGGTCTGTAGACATTAAAGACATGGTAGGTAACTTCTGTTACTTACAATTCTTACCATGTTTATTTTGATATTTTGGGGGTTTATTTATATTTTTATGATCTTTACAGAAAAACTGGGGATAGAGAAGATTTCGAAAAAATAATCAGTGATCATGCTAATGCAGCAGGTAATGTAAACTTGTTTCATAATAGATATATATATGTATGAGCATAGAAATTATATATGTTATATATAAAAAATAATATATGTATATATAAATCAGTCTTGTTCCTCCAGCCCCTCCAAGGGCTGCAGGGATGCTGACAACACAGAGCCTAAGCTGTGATCTCTGCAACTAACAGTTCAGCGTGTCAAAATTTGAGCTAAAAAGACAAGTTTCTCAAGGCCAAGCTGCCATAGAATCATCCACCCCTAAGATCCACCATCTAGAGGGAGTTGTAACATGCATTCAGTAATAATTTACAGTTTTATACTCATGAAAAACTGTTTGATCCTTTTCATCTTCTGAAAGACTGTAGTCTGTCGGAAGAGAACTGCTGTGATTTGCGATATGGAACTCTCAGGCTATATCTGTAATAGTAAATTAATGTTTCCAGGAACTGAAATGTGGTCTTCTGTACACTTAAACTGTTAAGCTGGTCCTGGCACAGTTGGCCAGTGACAGATAACACTTTTCTAAAAGATTCCCAGTAACAGTTGGGGAGTTGGAACATTCCCAACAGTCAGTCTGCATGCGGCTATCCTGTTAAAACATATTTACTAGCAAAGATGTGAGCTGTTGTGTGCCAACTGGCATCAGTGCCCTGGAATATTCCTAGGGTCATTTAATTTATTGGATCAGGCATGGTACTTATATCTGCATATGTGCACCGATGCTATGTTATTCTAACTTTTTATTGCCATTTCTTATTTTATTTCTTTATATCAAGCTAAGGGAATTGGGTAAAATCCTGTGCCAAAGCACACATTGATTCTGTCTACATCTCCACAAAGAACACTGAGTCTTGGATCTTTCCAAACTACAACCTATTGTCTCCTGGTTTTCCAGGCACTGCAAGTATGTCTTTGGTTACAGCAGGACTCCTAAATGAAAGGGCCCTCAGGTGTCAGTGCTGGATCAGGGAAGGATATTGTTAATTTGATTTGGTCAAGCATTAGAAAAAGTGGACGGTAGCCTGAGATTCAGCATGATGAGTGCAGTTCTGACTAAAATGTGGTTCCATGCAGGTGTTCCCGTGGAGTCTCTACGGGAATCTCTTGGTGAAGAGCTATTCAAAATATGCTATGAAGAGGATGAACACATATTAGGAGTTATTGGAGGAACTCTTAAGGACTTCTTGAACAGTTTCACTACTCTGCTGAAGCAGAGTGGCCACAGCCAAGAAGCAGGAAAAAAAGACAGACTTGAAGATGCCTCCATATTATGTCTGGAGAAAGATCAAGACTTCTTAAATGTGTATTATTTCTTTCCTAAGAAAATCACGAGTCTTATTCTATCCGGTATTATTAAAGCAGCAGCTCATATTTTGTATGAAACTGAGGTGGAAGTGATGCTCATGCCTCCTTGTTTCCATAATGACTGCACTGAGTTTGCTAATCAGCCTTACTTGCTGTACTCTATACAAGTCAAAAGTGCAAAACCTTCCTTATCTCCTTGTAAACCACAGTCTTCACTTGTGATTCCTGCCTCTATGTTCTGTAAGATTTTCCCATTTCATTTTATGTTTGACAAGGATATGTCAGTTCTTCAAATTGGAAATGGGATAAGAAGACTTTTGACCAGGAGAGAATTTCAAGCTAAGCCAAATTTTGAAGAGTATTTTGAAATTCTTACCCCCAAAGTAAGCTGCACTTTTAGCGGAATAATGACAATGCTAAACATGCAGTTTACTGTACGAGTCAGAAGATGGGATAATACTGATATGAAATCATCCATGGTAAGAGACTCTTTATAGCCATTACTTCTGTGAAGAAATTGTTTTCTTTAGATAGAGTTACAATAGCCAGAAAACATGGTGCACTTTGCATTGTCTACCTCTCAACATCTAATACAACTGAAAAATAATGATTAATTGAGGGCACCCTGATATCATTCAGATTCTGAAGCCAATATTCAGTGAAAGCTCTGCTTTAGGAATTTTATATAAGTAAAATCTAATTGTTAACTTGATCTTATTAAAAAATAAAATATTGAGATAACATCAGTACATTGAGATAAAGCCAATTACATACCATGCTGCTGAGAATAAGGGCACCTCCAACACAAAGGCAATGGCAGGGAGAGTATTACCAAAGTGCCCCTCAACCATCTGGAAACAACAGCTGTAGGATTTGGGGGAAGAAGTAGACATTTCCTGTGCTTATTCAGACTTTGGTATCTTTGGCATTTTGGTATCTTTGATATTCTCATATTTTCACCAGATGCAATTGCCAAAGGTCCCACTTAGTTTCAGCTGATGGGATTACTTACTATCTTTGCTGAAGCTGGGTCTGTGGCAAGTGACCTGGGGCAGTAAAAAACATTGAATATTCAATGACTGCTTTTATTCATCACTGGTCCCAGCTGACTTCCAGCTTATATACACCTGAGGCACTCCAGGATGAATTACCAGTTCGGACTAAACACTCCAAGAACTTAAATAAAGAACAGTAATAAAGGTTTCACCCAGTTATTATTGAAGTGGGAAAAAAAACGTGTAACTAATTATCTACTTCATCTCAAATCCATTTCTGTACAAGGCAAATTGTTTATGATTACAAGGGGTAGTAGACTCTGCTTTGCTATTGCATGTACTTACGTATGCAAATTTATATTAGCAATTAGCAGGTTTTCTTCAAAAACTGATGTCTTAAAGCAATGATAAGCAGAGGTCTGCAGCACCTCGCACATTACACAACTGAATACAGAAGGGACACAAAAATGCTTCCCTTTTTTAGATTAAAATGGGATATTTCTGCCATATATGCCTTTAATTTTAAATTGCAGTGAGTAGTGAACAACCTATAATAAAACTGAAGCAGATTTTCTCACTTCATCTTACAAAGAAAGTGGTACATGAACTAAATACTAGAGTTATTAGCAGAAATTCATAGCGAACTATAGTCAGAAACATTTTATCAATAGATGAAAATACACAAAATTATTCTTTTTGGTTTTCTTCCTAAGCTAAAACTGGCACTGATACTCAAGCATAATTAGGTGTTTATCTGTAAGTTGTGGTCTAACTTTTTATCAGAAGCTGAAGCAAAATACACTTACTTGATGGCTCTATGATTCAGCACCCCTTATTTATCCTTAAGCAACTAAATGAAAATGTGAGGACTATGGACCAGTCTGATTTTCCTGTGTTTCAGCAAAATGTATTTCCTCTAAACCTCTTGCTTCTAAACATTGCTGTGCATGTTTAATGAATTCTTGTTTCTTTAACTGTTTCAGGTAATGGATCTTAAAGGCCAAATGATCTATATTTTTGAATCCAGTGCCATCCTATTCTTGGGATCTCCTTGTGTGGATAGACTAGAAGATTTTACAGGACGTGGATTGTACCTCTCAGATATTCCCATTCACAATGCACTGAGAGATGTTGTTCTGATAGGAGAGCAGGCCAGAGCTCAGGATGGACTGAAGAAGAGGTTAGGAAAGCTAAAAGCAACCCTTGAGCAGGCCCATCAAGCACTTGAAGAAGAAAAGAAGAAGACCGTAGATCTTCTGTTTTCAATTTTTCCTGGAGAGGTTGCTCAGCAGCTGTGGCAGGGACAAGTTGTGCAAGCCAAGAAATTTAATAATGTCACAATGCTTTTCTCTGACATTGTTGGATTCACTGCCATTTGTTCCCAGTGCTCACCTATGCAGGTTATCACCATGCTTAATGAGCTTTATACTCGCTTTGATTACCAATGTGGAGAGCTAGATGTCTACAAGGTACACAACTTACTGCATTTCTGTGGGGCTCTGGGGGAAAGAAATGAAGACTAAAGGGGACAAAGGATAACAGAAGTGCAAAAAATTATTTTGCCCTCAACCTTCATTATAAGAAAGATGTATTAAGATAAATCACAAAACAAACAAACAAAAATCCCAACAGAATCAGCTGTTCACACAGCCAAGACAGAAACCCATAAAAACTTAAGAGTTCATTTTAAAAATTAATTTCAATGACAGTGATGTGAATCTGGAGTGAATAGGTGTTTAATGTAGATTAAGAATGTAGAGCAAGGAAAAGTATTTCAGCATCATGCCGAGCAATAAATACAAGCTGTGCAATTTCTCCTTTTGAATGATACTGCAGGATTTGCCCAGGACTTAAATAATTTAGCACGACAAATAAGACCCAGTCAATATGGAGGTACAACTCCTACTGAAGCCAAGGCTATTCTTTTATATGTCAAACAGTGTAACACTAAGGAACAAATATGCCTCTTTTTAGGTTGAGACTATTGGAGATGCCTACTGTGTCGCTGGAGGTTTACACAAAGAAAGTGAAACACACGCTGTTCAAATAGCATTGATGGCCCTGAAGATGATGGAGCTGTCAGATGAAGTGGTGTCTCCCCATGGAGAGCCTATCAAGGTCATATATTTCATTGTATTTTATATGCTTAAAGCAGGCAGGTTTTTTGTTTAGTTGTTTTTGCACATCTCCAAAAAAAGAACATAGAAAGCAGTACCAGCTAAGCAAAACTCAAACATCTGAGTATAAGTTACAAAGAAGAGGTATCAAAACGTTTCAACTGCTGTATAATTTGATTAATTAGCAAAATTCTGTACTCTGGGATTAGGATTTACTCTATGTGTGACCTTGTCAATGGAGTTCAGTTGGAACTACAGCATGGACATACTGTCTTTGCTACTCCCCAAGACTTGTCTGCTGACCTTAACAGCAAAGCAAGTACTATAAATTGTCACCAGTCTAACAACACTGTGTCATGTAATTCCTGTCAGGAAAGTATCCAAGTGTCATAGTAACTCCTGCTGACATTTCTAAATCAATTTACTACCACAGAGACCATCGTTATCCCAGTGGTATCAGATAAAGGATTACTTACTATAAATGCAAAGCAGGGTAAACTTCAGCTAGCTTCCTCACAAAGAGCACTGATGACCAGAACACAGACATTTTAAGGAGGCTGTACTAACTCAACTTATATTAGTTACTCATTCTTTTTTTTTTTTTTTCAATAGAAGAAGAATTTGTAAAACTGACTTTGACCATTTTATTTTACCTAATAATGCTGTTTTCTGTCTTTTATTTAAAGATGCGCATTGGCCTTCACTCTGGATCTGTCTTTGCTGGAGTTGTTGGGGTTAAAATGCCTCGTTATTGCCTTTTTGGAAATAATGTAACCCTTGCCAATAAGTTTGAATCTTGCAGTATACCTAGAAAAATAAATGTCAGCCCAACAACTTACAGGTAAAGTACTTCATATCTGTACAATATCCACCCGAAGCAGTTAATTGTAACAGTTCATTATCTTCCTTTCCCTCTGAAGTACTGCTGTTTGTTTTCCTTTTTCTCTCTCTTTGACTGCTCGTGAATGCACCGTGGTCATTTTTAGTCAGAATGCAACCAGCAGCAGCAAGAAAAAGGGTGAAACAGAACAGCTGATATTTATTTTTCAGATGTCACATTTAAAATAAATACATCTTCATTCTCTATTGGTTAGGGAAGATGAATGAATAGGATGCAATGAATCAACCACGCCAGTGTTTAGTTTATATAGGTCTTGGTCCCAACTTGGTTTAAACCTTTTATTATGGAACTTAGGCTGTATATTGACATTTGTTGTAATGTGTACTACATGATTATGCAGACAGCTAGCAGTGGTCCTCTACATCTTCCATGGGAAAAACAGCATCTCTCCTTTGTCCTCCCAGCCTAATAGTCTCTTTGTATTATCTGTTTGATTGTACTTAAAAATCACCTTGGAACATGTTTGTGATGGAGCAACAGTGTCTTATAGGTGCCAGGCAAAACAATAGGAAACTGTTTTGAATTTGATGGAAAAAACAGTCTACATCTGAAGTGCAGATCCAGGTCTGAGTGTCATGCCACTGAGCTGATAGAGATGATTGCTTCTTCCAGAGTGCCCGAAAGTTTTGTAAGAATGAACTGCAGAGAGTGAATCTACTAGTAGAAAAGTGATATGGCTGGCTAGGTAAAATAACCAGAAATATGGATATAATTTATTTTTTCCTTTTAAGAAAGCTCTGATACCCTCACTGTAGCCTGGACAGTCCATTATGCCTACTCAGCATCTACCCACTGCCATGTATGCGATAATGCCTTGTGGCAAGGTTCTGTGGCCAATGTCAGACAGAGAATTTGGGACAGGACCTGACATCCCCTGCAGCATGTGCTATGTGACTTACAGTGTGCCAAGCTTTAGATTATCTTGTATAGTTGATTTAGACAAAAGTATCACAGGTTTTAGGGCACACAGGAAGTAACCTTTTAGATCATTAACAATCAAGAGATAGCATTAGCATCACCAGTGCTTATGCATGTCAGAAGAACAGTGCTGGCCAACAGTGATTTTTTTGTCATATCCATATGGAAAATAATTTTGAATGATACTGGCTACTGTCTTTTCTTAAAACCATTGGGCACTTTGTCACCACAGGACTTGCCTACGACTTGTGGCATAAGTAGGTTTCTGCACGGCTGTGTATTCATCTCAATAAAATATTTGGAATGGGTATACTGCTGAAACAAAGAGAGAATTAACTCTCAGAGTGCCCAGAAAACAGGCAATTTGGTTAAAGGGTAAACTATTATTACTCTTGTGGTATGGTTTTTGCCCCTGAGTGAATGATGTGTTAACTTCCTTTTGGTTTTTTAGTGTTTTTTTTTTTCTTTCTGATTCGTACACCCATTCAAACCACATGTTGATAACATTATGGTATCTTGTTCAACTCCTGTATATTGCAATAATTGTTTGGAAGTTTAGATACCAGTCATCAGTATTTACCCCTACAGATTAGCAGCTGTGTTTCAGATATAGAGGACCACTGGGTTTAGTGGACCCATGTGTGAAAAAGCAAAATTGTTAGAATTGGTAAGAGGATCTGAATAGTTTAGTTAATAAGCTTTTCAGTATTTCCTAAGTTGAAGAATTAATTATGGTGCCAGTTTCATGTGCAAATCTGAGCTAGCTTTCAATACTAAATAGTTTTTGAAAATACTTACAACAAACATAGCATCTACATACAAAATATTGACAAGACGAAAAAAGAGAGGCAATATTCCTGTTTGTGCTGGCACACAAATTAATAGGTTATCAAGGTTAGCAAATAAACAGTATTTTATATATATATATCTATAACATATAAATGTTAAATTAGATTCTGCCCTGCTACATTCTGCCCTGCTACATTCTGCCCTGCCATACATGAAGAATTATTGAATGTCTGCACTTTGTAAAAAAAATTAGTGAGTAATTAATTTTTAATCAAGATGATTCATTTTTGTTCTAGGTTGTTAAAGGAATATCCAGGTTTTGTGTTCACACCTCGGTCAAGAGAAGAGCTTCCACCAAATTTTCCCAGTGATATCCCTGGAATTTGTTATTTTCTGGATTCCTATATTCAAGAAACAAACTCACAGACTTGGTTTCAAAAGAGAGATTTGGGAGATGGCAATGCCAATTTTTTGGGTGAGGAAACAGGAATAGACTAAATTGTACATTCACAAGTGTATAGAATAAATTTATAAATATTTTGATTTTTTTTGTATAAATTGAAAATTTTTTAAAATGTATGAAACATGAAAGCACTTTAGATTGTTAACACCTGAAAGCCAGTATTAAAATTTCAGGAAGTATGTCACTGACTACTTTTTATTTTTCCTTTGCATAAGGAACATAGTCACTAAAATAATGTTGCAACTTCACTGTTGAAAATGCTACTAAAAAGTACATTTTCCTTGTGGTAATTTCTAAGTGCTACGTAACAACTCTCTCAGTTCTCTCTGTGCTGAGAGTTCTAGATGTATTATACATGCAGTGTGTCAGGAAATGTAATGTGCAAGTGACGCAGCCATATGCAGTGTTGTGAGCTGGTGCTTATCAATTACTATTAAAATACATTTTCTTAGTGATTCCAGAAGAAAATATCCATTAAAATATTGTCATTGCTATCACATACTTCTCCCAGTGCATCATTTGGGCCCCATCCTAGAAGCTGCTCACCATTTTCTAACACTGACTGGAGTCAATGTGTTGAGGGTGTGCAGCGTCTTCTGGATCAGGCTGCTAATTGTAGCTTATACACATATAAGATAGCAGAGTTTGCTGCTTACTGTTTCATGAACTTTATTTTGTGTATAAAATGAATATAAATTAAAACACTGTATAATCACATACTAAAGTCTTGTAATCATCAAACAATATTTTAGTTCTTGGGGTTTTTAAAATACTTTACAAAAAATAATAGTATCCACTTGCTATTATGTATTACAGCAATAAATGTTTTCCTTTTGTTGTCATTTAAATTTGAAATGTTTTAAAAGAAGTGTAATAAAACATGCTTTGGAGTGTTTGCTTAGAAAGGAAATTCCAGTCAGACTGTATAAAATGCAACAGAATCATACCACTTTACAGCTACCATCCTTACTGAAGGACAGCAATGTGGGTATGACATGTTATTGAAATGCTTACGGTGTTCTCGCTTTAAAGTTGCCAGGGGAATATATAGGTGAACAGAAATGCTTTAAAACATATGAACACATATACAAAGTATTAATAATACTACAGTACAAGCTTTTCTATTGTGGATGGTGGAACATGAGTGGAGAACTCTCAAGGGTCTGCCTCTAGAACTGGCAGAATAGAGTTAGTTACGACTCCTGAGTTTAGGATTCTGCCTCTCTGACTGGCAGATCCATCTGCATAGAAATGTCTCTGTGCCGCAGTTTGATCCCAACTGCTTACTGCTTACACACATACAAATGTTTTCAGTAGTATCAAATATTATTAGTTGTTATTCTTATCTCTTAACCATAAGAGTCTTTCTTCAAGCTACTTGCCAATGAATCAGATTTTGCTCTCTGGCAATTTACAGGGGGCAATTACATTATACTGAGGTGCCATTATGTTCATTTTTTGAACTTGACTGGTTCATTCTGAAGCTCGATATACTGTTTATCCTACTATTTTGCAGTAGAAACTCATACAGAGCACGTACCATCAGAGTCTTGAGAAAAATCCTTATAAAGAACTAGCACTAAGAACATTTTAAAAGCATATTTTATTTCAGATTTCCTGTAAGCAGCATTTGAACAAAACTCGAAACATTGGCTGCTGCCATTGCTTCAGGTCTCCTATGTCCATCCAAGCATCTAAGTATCCTGGATGCTTAGAAAAAGGTCCGTTACACAAAAATGGAACCTGAAAGTCTCTCTCTCTATTATATATATACACATCTCTCTTGCATGTGCCATATATATACACGCATGTGTACAAGCATAAATATTTGTGATATTTTTAATAGCAGTGTTTCAAGGAAACAAGGACTATGCAAATCTTGTGACTGATCTTTGCAATATTGTTTTGGTCGGAAAGTTCCATTCTATTGACATAAATATGCAGAAGCTAGTAGCAGTCCCATGTGGGTGCTCATGGATTTAGAAATATGAGAGTATCAGCCTACTGACTCTTCAGTAGGCTTGTGGTATTAAGCCAGTAATGACTGAAGTCAGCAGGAATCTATCCACCCCTGTCGTCTGTTGAATGTTAAAAACAAATAGGCTTTTAATTTAAAAAAAAATTCTTTCTCCCTGTCTTCTAAATTGGAGGGACTCAGGAGTGAATTTTCTTTCATCCCTGGGAAAGAACTATTGCTGGACTAGATGATGGCCATTCTCGAAGCCAGATTTTGTATAAATCTGTCATTTAGTAGGATGTTCATCATGGCAGTTCCTGACAGCTTCCTAAGTGTATCTCTGTGAAATAAAATGTGTCCTAGGCCAAAGTTCTTATTAGAGATCAAATTCA
>VXAK01011593.1:291-22640 GCA_013399435.1 Arenaria interpres | reverse complement strand
AATATTTATTTTATTTATTTCTGAAAAATCTATTTCATAGATATGAAAGAGTTCATTAGTTGTAAAAGCTCATTAAAATAGATCAAGCCAAAATAAACTAATACATGAACAGCCTGTGCCAGGAAGAACGTATGACTGTAAATAGCTTTTTATAGCTTTTTCTGCAATACTCCCACTGGACTGAGCCAAGTGTCCCACTGACATTGCATTCCTCACATGGCAGTTGTTCACAAAAAGGCACAAAATGAATACAGACAAAATTAATAAAATGAAAAGCAGTGGTCAGGTTGTGTTTGGTACTGAGAAGTGAGAAGGGATGAGGAGGTTTTGGATGTCTTCAGACTATCTTTGAGCTTCTTTATTGGGGAAACAATCAGACTATCAACCTCTAGGAATCTGGAGTTAGCAAGAGCCCATGTGACTCTAGACTTATGAACAGAAAAAAACATTAAAGCTTTAGTAGCATCTTCCTTTTGTTAGTTGACCTCATTGGAATGACCATATTGTCCTTTCCTGAAGACCAGTTTTAAGATTTAAAATCATTAGTCTCTTTTACATATGTAAAGATACTTAAGAGATAAAATCTGAATGAGTAGAAAGGTGGATTTGCATAATGATGTAGAACTGCCACTTAATTTATTTTTAAGGGTGTCTTCATTAACAAAGCTTTTTAAAGTAGAAGAAGGTGCAAAGAAAGGTGGTTTTATCTGCAAAGAGGTGATCAAAATATGCCTTGTGTTCAAATGGAAATACAGTTTATAGTTAGGCTTATTAAAATCATAGTCTTAACATGTAATTCATTTTTTCCTCTCCCAGAAGATTTTTCTTTCATTTGTTTTTCAAAAATGTTTCTACTTTATTTTTTGTTTGTTTGTTTTTAAAACAAACAAAAACTTTCATGCTGGAATACGTAGAATATAATTTCAACACTTTCTCCATGAATGTGTTACTATAAAAAAAATAAGCATAAACTGCCTCTAAGGTATGTTACCTTTTAAGGGCAGTGATTCAATTCCTGGAAACAAAGAAGTATAGATTTTAAGTCTGGAGGTCATCATAACTACATGGAAATCAGGCAAAAGGCAGACTTCCTGCCATCTGTACATGAGGGGAGAAAAGGACATTTCTACAGCTCTGGCTAGAAATGGCTGTCTCATTGGCTGGAGGAAAAGTGCTTTCACTACTGGTTGGTTTATAGTCTTCCTGAATTTCCCTTGGTTCTTACAGTTTTCATCTCAGCTTTTTTTCTGTTTGGACTATTTGATGTCTTCCAGGTCATGCATGATTACAGTAAACCAGGATGGCTTGGTTTATTATAAGTACTATATGGAGAAGGTACAAGCAAGGAAATTAATTTTGATTGTGCATATGAGTAAGGGAAGAAACTATTTTTGTTCATTTCCACTCCATTTCCAGAATTGTTTGGACTAGATTTGTGATTGTCACTAATTTTTCACTGTCCACTTTGATACTTGCTGTTTAAACCTGATACTAGATCAATATGGTACAGCAGGTATTTGTTACATTACCTTCCTATGGTCTTACATCATCTTGTATTTTATTGTAGAAGATAACTTCTGAAATATAGTGGGCATTATGACAAGCTCTTTAAGAAATTATGATCTTAAAATCTGGGAACAATGTGATTACGTACTCACAAGTCTTCTAATTAGAACTGGAATTTTTAAGAGAACCTGAAAAAGTGCTGGTATGTATCAGCTTGGGCTTCTTCTGAAAAACTTGGCAAAAGTCATTTAACCTAGTTATTTTTAATAATATTGTTGGAATTCTTTCATTCACTATTAATAATGGAGGAGTTAGAAGGTAATATTAATTTATCTTATAAATGGAGGGTGGCATTAATTAAAAGCTCCCCCCATCAGATTTAAACTCAGACTGTTACTCTAATTAGGAAGTTCAGATGAAAGTGTTTTAACGATCACAGTCGTTTAGCAAGAAAACCAGAGGCTGTTAATGCATTAACCCGGCCTGCTGCAACTATTTTCTTTTAGTCTTTACATGCACAACTCTTTCTGACTTTGTCTGCTCATTCATTTTATGTACTCCGTCATTGAGACTATTGCCTTTTGCTTTACTGTGGTTACTCTGCAGGGTCTGTATTGTTTGTTTTAGGAATGGAGAAATTCACTGACTTGATCTACATTGTGAGTGGGTACAAAAAAATCATGGATCGTAGAATATAGTTCTGAAAGGGATCTGAAGAGATCATGTCATACTCTCATGTTGTTGTGAGACTACTGAGTTCAAACATAAATTATATCACAGTTGTTTCACTTGGACTTCATATCAGCAGGTGAGAGCCCTGGCCCCTTCTCAGCCTTTCTTCATCTTGTGTTAGCAGGAAGGTTTGACTGGAAAGTATTCTGTGAATTGCTGTAGTTAGAGAGCAGACCTTGTGTCCTGAGCTCCAGACAAGGGACTGGCTGTGCATGTCACCAAGAAGCTGAGTTTTCATTTCTAGCAGGGTGATGCTGTACAGGCATTGGGCAAATCGCGGAGCTCAGGAAAGACTTTTCCAGCTGGAAGTAAGGTGCTATGATGGCAATAGCTACCAGAAAACGATTGAAAAACTTCTTGAGAAAGTCAGCTGAATATGGTATTTGGGTATTCTTCTATAATGGAAGATCAAGGGACATGGAGAAAAGTACTTGTCAGTGTTTGTATGAGTGGTAGGCAAAACAAACATCCTGTTTCATTCTGCAAATCAAATTGAGAAAGTTACGGTTAAAAGCGGATCTGAGGTTGAGATGGGACAAAAGTAGTAACAGTATTAATTAACTAACCTGAAGGATCAAATATGAGGACTATTAACTCCTTGGTGCCAGAATTTGCAAAAAATTGTTTGTCAACAGCTGTGGTGTATCAGATAATTTAGAAGGCTTATGGCAATTTTTATACTTTTTTTTTTTTCCCCTAACAAATAAAATTAAATTTGGTATCATGTCTGAAGTGATTCAGAAATAGAAATGACACTGAAGGCTGTAGTGTTAAAACTAAATCTCATTTCTTCAGTATGATATTTCTCTGCTGTCACTGCTGCTTTTTTTTTTTTTTAACAATATAAGCTACTATTTATACACTTAGAATTTCTGGGCAGATTACTGTGGAAGGTTGTGGTACCCACATGTACAAAATAGTATAATAATGTTCTATTCTTTTTGGAACAAATTTGTTACACAGAATGTCAGATGAGTCATTTTGTTCATGTCAGATATCTGAAAATAATGGAAAGATGCCAAAGTAAAAGCCCAGTAATCCATGCACTGGTGTAATGGAGCAAATGAAATGCAAAGCTCTTGTACAGGTCCAATTTCAGCACCAAATGCTTACCTGTCAGTCAGCAAAATTGTCCCTGAATAAAAATGAGCCCATCTGAGAGGGAAAGGATTTTAATATACATCAAATTCTTTGAATCTCTTGTGAGGTAGAAGATGTTCTGAGGAGGAAATGCTGAAAGGGAAATCTTAGTTCAAGCTAGTTCAAATCATACATGTATTGCTGACTGTGAAAGGTTTGGGTTTGTCCTTATTGTTTGGTGTCTCTGGCTCCTGGGATAGACAGGTGATTTCCCTTAAGCTATGGCGAATCTGGCCAATCGCTGATTTAAAAGTTTTAGACAGGTAACCTGCAGACTTTTGGAGGCATCTGTGTTTTGTCTGTGAAAGATCTGATTAAAACTTTAATTCATGAAATGCCGACATCAGAGATATCGTTGCATGTATCGTAGTTGTGATTTGTTCTGACTGAAATGTTTTTGAGGAGCTAGGTAGCTGAGTGTGCTTCTGCCTTTGAAGTGGCCATTGGGAAAACATGTTTTGCTACTGAGATGTCTTCTTGCAGCCGTAAACATAAAATATTAAACGTAGTATTTATCTTACGTAGTTTCAGAGTTGAGGCTGCCACTGGTCTGCACGCTCTTGTTTTATGAAGTCCTGATTTTCTTCACATGTCAATAGCATGTCCCAGTAGCGTTTCTCTGTGCTGGGGGTGCAAGAGGATAATCAGAGTCAGCATAGCCCTTGACGGTCAGTCAGGACTAGTTCTCTTAATGTATTGAGAACGAACCAGCATTTCAGGAATGAAAAAAAATGAAATGTCTGGTATCAAAGGGAAAAATGAATCAAGCAAACCTGCTAATACTTTTGGGTTATCACTAGTTGGAGTGCAGATTAAAAGCTCTGAACTGATGCATGTGAAACAAAGAGCACAATGCTGAATTCATTTTAATCCTCTGGTTTAAGTGGGTGTGCCTTCTAGTTCTGGGTCTAGAAATAATCATACTCGTATCAATCTATATTGTATGACTTTTGTAAGCTGTGAAAATAGTATTTTTCGCTAAATTGTCACTTATTATTGTTCATTTGTGGCCACTAACATAGAAAAATGTTGCAGCTACAATGTCAGAAGAATAGGGACAATTTGATGTTTTCTTTTGATGCTGTTTGTTGATATCTAGACCACTGCAGCTTGATTGCCTAACATTAAACCTATAATAACAGTGCAATCATAGCAGTATCATCATGAATGTCGTTACAATAGAAACAACATTTACACGGCTTCAGAATGGTAATTATCAAACTTTTTGTCATGAAGCGCTTATTTGCTAGCATTGATCTGCCCCGGTCAGTTGTTAGCTCTTCTCATCTGAGGTGTATTGATTGTATAATCAGTAGATAGAGGCTGCGGGCAGATGAAATTCAGTGTTGTTGGGCAAATTATTGTCTGCTTGCCTGTTGACCTGGACCCTGCTGGTTGTACCTTAGACAGTGGTGGGATTATTACTCATTTCAGTGACCCTACTCTGACAGAGAACTCCATATTATTATAAAAGATAAATGGCATCCTTCTTTGCTGTGGATATGGCTGAACGCAGGTGTCAGTGTGTAGTGAAACTGCAAATCTTGTGCAGCAGTGTTCCTTGACTTTCCTTCAGTCTTTTTTCCTTTTTAAATGTATGTAAAAATATTGTAGAGTTGCAACACGTTTCATGTCATATACAGCATACATGTATAGGTACATGATGCATAAACATGGTGTTTCACAGTGGTCATTCAAGAATTCTCCTTGCCAGACTGGAAGATATTAATACTGATATAATTGAAACACAACTTTTGGTTATTGCCATCTGATAACAGGGAAGACCCAACTGATCACTGCTTCTAAAAACATACTATTAAACCTTTTATACCAGGTTACTAGTGTACACAGCATTTAAGAAGGAGATTTGCATTATGGTTATTACCAGAGGGAAAGCCTCCTTGACTCAAATGACAAGAGGTGATGCAGAAACCATGAATACTTTTACATCCCTCAGTAAAGCCAGCTGTGTTTGGCTAATGTACTCTGCTCTCTGGTGGTGACTGTACCATTGTGTTGTAAAGGTCAGTCATTACCTGTGCATTGTATTTAAACCACCTGCTCACAGCAAGTAATTCTATTTGGATGACCAGCAGTTTTATAATATTAATTGCCCTGAATCCTGCTGAAGCCATGATAAGAATACTGAGCACTTACACAGCAATTTACGCCTTCAAAGTGCAGTAAAAACACTAGCTAATTATTGTTATGTGGGAAAATCTATAGGTTCTATATAGCTCTGAATATACATTCCATGACCTTAATTTAATTGCCATAAACAATGGATCTACCTTTTTAAAAAAATGAAAGAATGCAAATAGGTAGGTGGAAGTGCACGATGGTACTACTGTAATCCCTCAAATAATTACCCACGAAAGGGAGGCTTTGCAAAGAAGCATTATATTTAAAGTGGATGAAATAATGTTTTTGAAATTAAAATACAAGAAAAAAAGACAATGTGAAACTCGTGTGACGTGCTCTGTAGATGTGTATCAAGTACAAACATATTGTGGACAGAGAAATCAAATCATATGCCAGATGAGAAATAAAGCAAAATGTAGAAGGGAAAAAAGTGAGCATCTCTGGGGAAGGAAGATTTGTCTAGTAAAGAGAAAATCTGTATTTCAGAAACTACTTTAAAATAAACTATGGTACAGAGCGAAGAAAGTAAATATGATTGTCAACCACACATAGAGGTTTATATATGGGTTTGGATGGCATTTTCAATAAATATATAATTTCTTCAAGAAACTAAATACATACATTATTTGCAAGAGTAATAATAGTAGCCAGTGGCTTATTAGGAAAAATGAAATTTATTTTTCAAGATGTGGCTATTATAAAGGGCAATTCTTAGCTGGTACCTTAGTGGACTAATTAGAGGGGAGGGAGCAGTCTTACAATTATATTAATTCTCTTCTTTAGCAATATTGTTGAATAAGATATACTTCTGAAGCATATTCTTGGAACTCTTCTGCCAGGGGTTCATCTTTCTGTGATTGGAGGCATATTTTGATACAACACAGCTCTATTGGCTCAGAGTTATGTGAAAACTAGGTTGTGAGAAGGAGCTTTGAGAAAGTCTTGTAGAAACATGAGATACAAAAGGTAAAATCAGAGACAGGTAAAATTGCTGAAACAGCTGAAAAATTCAAGAGAGAGAGAGGATGACCCAGTAGCATCAAGGATTCAAGGAGCACTGAAGATTTCCTGCCAGGCTAGGTATTTGCATGGCTAGCAAAGGTTCAACAGGTGTCTCAAAGAGGGTGGTGAGAAAATTAATTTGTATAATGGTAGCTTTTAAGTCCTTCCTATCTATTGTATGTATTAGCCAATAAATAATTGATTTGTGCTTTTTGTTGTGTATATCCTGCTTGCAGTCTTACTGTAGACGTTAAAGGTTGCCTGAACAAAGTGACCCAGAAAGGGAGATTTCCAGGCATTGTATGTGTAAAGGCAGCGGTGATGCCACTGGATGTGGTTCAGTAGTGTCCAGTCCTTTCCAAGGTTGTCTGCCAGACTTAGCCACCATTTGCTACCTTGGAGTAAAGGTAGCCAAAACCCTGATTTTTGGATTCTTGCTCTATTTAGTCTTAAAACTGAGATTTGTTTCTGTGAAGATTGCTTTTTTACATGGCAAAACGTTTTTATTTTTCACAGGAATCTTTACAGTCCAAAGTAATAGAAGGTAGCAGTATTCAGTGCAAAAGCATAACAATTTTTGTCTCATTTTTGGCAGGAGGTGGAATTCCTCTCAGAAGATATTTTCCAAGAATTTGGAACATAGAAAAGTTACAGTGTTTTTGTGGAATATTTTAGGGGCCTGTATAATCTCATACAGATTCACTCATCTAAATTATGTTGATGTTGATATGTTGGTATCTCAGCTGTTTCTAGATTTACAAATCCAAATCATCTTATTTGTGGACCTGGCAGTAAAATTGTACTAAGACTCTGAGTGAGGCTCTTCAGATATGATAGCACTGGTAAAAAAAATATCTTAACATGGTGATTCTTATTGCAAAGCTATTCTTCATCTCTCTTGTATTTTTTGTGAAGATAAGCAGTTTGAAAAGGATGATTAGATGTTTCTACTCTGAAAAAAATATTGATGAAATAGTAGCAAAAGATGTAAAATATTTGCTTGTGGCAGACCATAAAAAATGTGAAGAAGCTACTGTTTCAGTATCACCAATAAGACACAAAGCAAGTCAGAACATTGGCCTGTTTTACTATATTATTTTTCTTCTCTGTATGGGAATAAATGTCAAATTTATTGAGCAAGTGCAACAAAATATTATCACAGGTTGGTTGATATACTGAGTGATCTCCTAGGAAAATTCTCTTAGAAAATAGAATAAGAGCAAAGATGACCACCTCTTCATTGCTGGGAAAGCAATATCCTCTAATGATGTATGGTAGAATGAAAGCAGTACTAAAGTTCAGGTATCTCAATTTTAATATTCAAATTTACAACTTTGAAGGCACTCTATTTTTTTTTCAATTATATTGTATAATTTCTATAACAGCAATGTATTTAATAAAAGATTGATGATGTCATAAAAAACAATCAAGTCCTCTTTACTTCAGAATTTCATCATTTGACTTTTTGACGGTCTGCAGATTTCTTCTTGAAACTAACAGTTGTTGCCATTGCAGCCTGTAGTGAAAGTGTGCTGTAAATGTTGAGTAAATCAGTTAATCTCATTTCTTTTCCTTCCATCTTTGAAATTTAAATAACTTTGTATTGTATTAACAGCCTCGGTGTTTTCATCCTCTGGCTGCCTGGTTGCTTCATTTAACACAAGGAGGCAGTGCAGGTAGGGAAGGGCACAACAGGATGCAGCTTTCACAGTAGCTCACAGTTACGCTGAATAAGGTTTAGCACGAAGCCATAGTTCTCTGCGTAAATCCAGTATGTCTGGGATAGAAATAATAAAGAAATGATTGATGCGATCGTGTGCTACATTTATATTATTCAAAGTTTTGTTGCCTTTCTTGTACTGTAAACATTTAATCTAGACTAATTATAATACAAACCAGATTTTTTTTACTAGCTCTTTTTCTACTAGTTCTTGCTGGGTCATTTTTATCCAGAAGATCATTCACTGTAACATTAACATGATGGGTATCAAGAAAACTAAAGGGGGAGTGGGGAAGGTGGTGGTAAAAGTACAATCTAAAAAGTCTTCAGTCTGAGTTTTCCATTTTTTTTGGCACAAGAAAGAGATATATCAATTAAAATATTATTGAAGTGAGTTGCTCATGTTGATCTATTAGATTACTTTGTGATGGATGTAAAGTAAGTAGTACGTTCTCTCATATTTTGATGGAGTCCATTGTCAAATATTTTGATTTCAAGAGTCTATTTAAAGGTTTTAGGTTTGACAAGATGTAAGTCATATAACTAATCTCTTGATTACTGAAACAGGAAAAAAAAATCCTTCAAATCCTCTCAGAGTACTTGCGGAATTTTTGTAACCATTATTTGTATGCCTTTTGACATATTCCCAAGTTCTGCTCTATTTTTAACTCAGACATACCGTCTTACAAAGATATCTTTAGCTGTGGCTGTTACAGCTCATTGCAATACTAAATCAAGACTTTTGTAGCCCTGTGATGTGACAGAAAGTTAAATATGCTCTGGATAGTCAATCTGAACAGAATAAATTAGACAAATATTATTTGATTAACTAACAAAATAAAATGATACAAAATTGGGCATTTTGTTTTGTTTGGGTTTTTTTTGTTGGTTTGCTTTTGTTTTTTTCTTCCCATTTAGTAATTATTCCACCTGTACTGCATTCTGGTCACCTTCTCCCAAAAAAGGGCATTTTGTAAATAAAAAAGAGTCTTAAAAGGCATTGTGATAAGACAGCAGGAGTTTGCTGAGCTGCATTTTTTTTTTTTGCTGGGGGTATGGTTTGAGAAATGCCCTCTTTTATTTTATATTCTTCTCTGATGGTTTATTTTTTTGTCAAAATTGGAAACAAGCTGCTGGTCTAGATGGACCTTTGTTCTGACCCAGAGTGTCCACTGGGTTAGAGAGAACCAGAAGCCGACATGATTAAAATATGCAAAATAATTAATGATTAATTATACTGTGGTACCTCCTTTGCTTTTTTTCCCCCCCAATGTTTTCTTTCAAATCAATTTAGCTTCTCCTGATAAAATGTAAAGGTGGAACACAAACTGTGTGTATCTTTAGAGCTTCCTTCTGTATGAGTCTAATAATGCCATAACAGTTTAGCATGTCTCAGAAAAAGCTTACAGGTAGTATATAAGATGACTGTAGTTATAAGGAGATACAAACAGCTACTTGTTATACATGTGGCACAGAACATGTAAGTAACATACTTTTGTTCATGGGGTTTTTTCTTTGTTTTATTTTGGGTTGGATTTTTTCTTTTATGAACATCCATTTTTCACTTTCCCTGGGATATTTGGATGCTTTTGGTGGATAGACCAGTTTGGTTTTGACGTACTTTAACAGTCCCGTATTCATCATGGCATTTATTTGTAGTATGAGGCCGGTAACAGTTCCATCTAATTGGAGAGAGTGCATTAGCACTTGGGAAGGTAATTGACATTTGTCAGAAAAAAAGCTTCATAAAGCATTTCTAAATCATAGCTGAAATGTGAGCTGCCAAGTCTTGAGTATCACCTGCTCTCTTTCATTTGCTTATATAAGAAATACTGAATCCTTTGTCACAGAAGAACATAAGTAGTTTTGTAACTGTTTTTCTTACTTTGCACAAGGAGACCTGTTTTATTGAGGTTTTTATTGGCATGACAGAAGTCCATCTGACCAGTAAACATAGTGGAACCAGTGACACTATTCTAAAGCCTTTTAAATGTAGTTGTTGTCTTTCTTTATGATACTCTATCAGGAAAGATTTTACTATTATGTGAATTGATTATTTTTATGAATTTCAACTGGAAGGTTTTCTAAGTTGAAACATTTCAGCTTTACTCATCTTTTTACATATCAGTACATTAAACCGACTGAAAGCTGTAGGATCATTTTCCCATTTTTCCTGTAACTGCTTAATCCTTCCTATGATTCCAGAGAGCACTGCTGTGAAAGCTCTTTATTGTATATTGTGGCAATGAGCTGCACACCAGAAAGGGTCAGAGCTCGAGCAGTTGCTGACAGGACCTGGTCAAGACTCTGCGTTAGCCTAAATTGACAAACTTGTTTGGATCAACAGACTGTTTTACATAGGGTCTTGGTAGGAATGGACGAGAGTCTTAGACATCAAATCTAGGCAGCAGCTATTATATTCTTGATAGAGTAGATAAAAGTTACACCTGGGAAAACAAGTGCTATAAGGCTTGTTTGGTTTTCAGTGGATTTATTTCAGTGCACAATTTGGTGTGAGAGTAGTTAAAGTAAGGATCTCATGGTTCAGAAAAGAGCTGAATGGTGGGGTGTAGTGTAGGAATGTAAATCATGGGTGAGAAGGAGAACGGGAATCACTTTTGGCTTTCGTAAATCAAGTGTAGGGAGACATCCCTAATGAAGGGAGCAGGAAGCACAGAATGAAGCCTTGGAATTTATTGACAGAAGATATTTTTTGAAGCCTGAAAGTGTGTATCTGTTCAAAATGTGATGGGCAAATCCATAGAAGAAAAGTCCATCAGGAATCACTAGTTAAAAGATGTGAATACAGGATATGGAAGACCCTATGCCAGTTTATTTTAATTTTGGCCTGCTATAGGGGTGAATATCAGTGTGTACTTGTTCTGACTTTATGCTGTTTCACTGGCTGGTATCACAGACTAGATAGTCTAGGTGAGTCTTTGATCTGACCCAGTCCAGATGTCCTTTTATATATTATATATGTTATATATTATTTATAACAGTGGTCTGGAACAACTTGGAAGCTTTCATTCTGTCCTGTAAACCTGTATTTCATGTAACAATTGCATGGTTTATTTCGGGTTTTTTTTTTTCTTCCTAGAAATATGTTCCTTTGATACCAGATTTAAATTTTATTATCTCTCAATTTCATTACACATTCTTTTGTTCTTGCATTACTAGAAATGATGAATAGAAACTGATGATAAACATTATCTATATAATTCATTATGTTGTGCATTTTTATCAAGTCCCTACTTGTTTCTCTCATCTCTCAAATATGCACTCGCAGTCTTTTTGCTGTCTCTTCATGAGAGGTTTTTGTGTTTCTGATATTTCTTACTGTCATGTCCTAACCTTTTCTAATTATTTTAATTAAATGTTCACAAATAGAAACTTCACAAAAGGAAACTTTGAGAATATTACTAGGATGGTTAACCTTGATCACAGATAAGAAGCTAGAAGAACAAAAATACAGTATTAAAATATGATAAACTGTGAAGGACCTTGAAATTATACTGCCTTAAGAATACATGGCTCAGAGGGAATTATTTATATTACTGAAATCAAAGTAGATCACAAAAATCTCAGCCAGAGCACTATGAGAATTATTGTGTCCAAATTATATACAAGAAAAAGAAAATTCAGTTCAAGTCTTCTCAATAAGCAGGCATCTGTGGAGGTGGAATAGGGAGCTTGTGCAAATAAGAACCCTGACCTGCATGTACATAACTGGGTATAATGAGGGTGTTAAAAGAAATAGAAAAGTTTTGTGACTGGGCATTTTCTCAAAGCAGGATATAAGGAATCACTTATTTGTTATTTTGTTACAATTTTACTGCAGTCATAACAGAGATAACATCAGGACAATAGCCATTTTAATTCCTATCAAGTTCAGAGCCTGAAGTGTTTGCTTCAGCATGTCTATGTCTTGGCTGCAACCAAACATACCCATTTTGAAAATGTTGTGTTAATTTACTAAAAATGTTTTTCGGTGAATCAAGTAAGGCCAAATTCTGCTAGTTGCTGCTAAAAAAGTTCCTGTGTCAGGAATTATCTACTGTGGAGATACTCCACCTCTGTGCTGGCATAACTGATTGCGCGAGTTGGCCTCATAGACAGCAGTTTATTTGGAATACAAAGCTTGTAGTAATCTACAAAATGTCTAATTTTTGCTCATGTAAGCCACATGAAAGCTTTATTTAAATGGATCTAAATGTGCTGCTATGTAGAACCATCTTTCCAGTGAGATGGGGGAGTTCTGCTGTCTTGCTTTGCCTCTGCTCTACGCTGAGATAGAGTTAGTTAGACAATTGCGGACACCTTATATCACTCCATAGGGTCAAGCTGAGAGAGTCGGGGTTGTTCAGCCTGGAGAAGAGAAGGCTCCAGGGAGACCTTGTTGCAGCCTTTCAGTACTTAAAGGGGGCTTATAGGAAAGATGGGGATAGACTTTTTAGCAGGGCCTGTTGTAAGAGGACAAGGGGTAATGGTTTTGAACTAAAAGAGTGGACATTTAGATTACCTAGAAGGAAGAAAATTTTTACAACAAGGATGGTGAAAAACTGGAACAGGTTTGTCCAGAGAGGTAGTAGATGCCCCATCCCTGGAGACATTCAAGGTCAGGGTGGACGGGGCTCTGAGCAACCTGCTGTAGCTGAAGGTGTCCCTGCTAATTGTAGGGGGGTTGGACTAGGTGACATTTAAAGGTCCCTTCCAATCCAAACTATTCTACAATGCAGTTTAGGACCTTGTTCTTGACTTTTTCTCCCCAAACCCAATGCCAGCCTGAATCACATGCAGTAGGACCATTTAAGGAATAATTGCAGAGCTGCCTGTGTTCTGCCGAGAGAATTGTCATACTGCTGGAATTTGGACTTTGAGCACCCCTGTAAATATAAAATACTAAGAAGATAGAAACAGGATGAGGATTAGATCTCAAAACAATTTTAAGTGGTATACTTCATTACATAGTGATTGTTTCCTTTGGCATTTTCCATAGTATGTGACTACCAAAGGGCAATGGTTTTTGGAGGTTTTGTATTGGCCGAGGTATTCTTGAATGAGTCTATGTTGGGTTTGATTTTTTTTTTTTTTTTCTTTTTGCTTACTTGTGGTTTTGGCTTATTGTTCCCTAGTCATTTAATTAAAGAGTTGTAGTACTTCTGTGCTGTGGAGGGAGGCTTTTCTAGCTGTTTCTGGCAAGGCCAGTTGCCCAAATAAGGACCTGGGTGTTAGAACACTTCCATGTTGCATACTAACCAAAATTCAGGGTCAAGAGCCTTATTCAAAAGAGGTTGGGTTTTAAGTCCCTGGAAGGAAAGCTCAAGTAATTGAGTGAGACACTGGAACAGATTGTACTAAGTAGCAAAATCTACCTATTTATATACTAGCTTGTAAAGAGGACAGGAGCCTGAGATGGAGATGAGCTTTCCTGGAGGACAACTGCTGGGCTGCTGTCTTCTCAGAACATCAAGCAGAACTTCGGGTGTCTCTGTGTCAGCTTTCCCTTGCTCTCAGCAAATGTCTGAAATCCACTGGCTAGCCCCATCTTACTACAGATGTGAGTTTTTGTCTTGCAGAGGCAATAGTCTAGGTTGTGAAACAAAAAAAATAATTTTTTGGTGTTTTTATATTAGATTTTTTTTTTAATTTAACTGTTTATAAAACCTAGAGTTTAAAAGCTGAGGAATGAGGCAATTCTGTTGCTTGTTAGATATCATCTCAGCATTTCAGATTCATGTATTAAAGTACTATTTTTATTTATCTACAAATATATTATGCTTTCTGTCACAGGACCCCTCTCTCATTCAGTGTACATACTAACAGAGATCAGTGAATGAGCAGCTATTCATGTTTTCTGTTACTCTTATTGGCCAATATGTGACCCACATGTGGTGTTCACGTTCAATCATTACATTGAATTCAAAACTATTAATTTCTCCATAGGCTTTCTTTCCATTGTAGCTATCATTAGCATCTGAATGCCTCACAAACCGTAATTAATTAATTTTCACAAAGCCCCTGTGAGGTGAGATGACATTATTAAAAGAGGAATAAGCCACAGAGAAAAGTGCCAGCCTATATTTTGAATGCCCAAGCTGACATGTGTAAGGTGTGTTTTTTTAAGCTACTTAGCGTTCCACAACACTTATTTGTTCTTTGTCTAGCTTCCTCTTATTTAGCTACAAGTGCGAAGCAACTTTGCAAATCAGGCTACAGGTAGGTATTTTATGAATAACAGTTATTCATCATGAAGCAGAACATTAAATAATGTAATTTACCAACTATCACGCAGGCACTGGTACCATCTTGTGTTCAAAAATGGCATCTAGCTACCTTAACCTTCCATTTTCTTATTATAGTTTCCTTCAATAACTACACACCATCAAACTTAAGAAAGAAATCCGGTGGACATTAGTGATCCCCTGCACACACCCTTGATGAGTCCCCTGGGCACAAATAAGTTCTCCAGTGTTGTGATATGTTAGAAGCCTAACACAATTACGGCTTTTCAACATGGAAAATATAACATCAGTTAATCAACAGCATGAAAATGCTGTGTGTTTATCTGATAAATATTAAGTTTCTCAAAGACAGGAGCCAGGCTATCCACTTCTGGCCTCTAGAAGTAGATGTGTAGGATGGAAAACCTCGGTGCAATAGGAACAGTTACACAGATTTTTCGTTTCTTTCCCATATCAGTCTTTGGGTGCCTCTTAATCCTTCCCTCTTGGATAATTAAATGTTCTTTCAGAAGAGGTGTGTTTTTTGGTGTAGGTTGCTAGTAGTTGGAAAAGGTAAAGAGGTTCTCTGGTGTCTCCTGAAAGCCCAGCAGACCAACTCCAGTTGACTGCACCCACTGAATTGGCATGTAACAAGCAGGAGTTACTGAACTGAACTTTCTGTTAGAGTATAATATATGGGGTTTTTTTTTAAAATAATCTGTAGACAATACATACATTTTATCATGTATAATAAAAGCATTTGTAGAACTTCTAATAGCAAGATGTGAACATACCTCAAACAGGTTCCTACAGGAGACTTCACAACTGAAGTGATGTAGAGATTGTTTTGATTGTCTCTTGCCTTTATGACTTAGTTTTTGGGTTTCAGTGTTTTGGGTTGGGTTTGCTGGGATTTTATTACTAAAAAAAATTTGGTCTGTGTAACTGACATTTTTTTTAAGGCACTGTTGTATGGCCATCCGTTACACACACCACAGGCATTGTCTTTATTAGAGTGCATTAAGTGTTTCTGAACTTGCAAAGCTTCCAGCCCAGAGCCTGTAGCTTTGTTGTTACAAAAAGTGACAATGTACAGCAGGATACCTACCTGTTGGACCCCTTCCGGAGGAGGGAGGAGAGAAACCTTGCAAAACTGCAGAAGCACTTTACTCTTCGCAGATAGTCATTACTGAGTTTCTCTGATGTTCCCAGTAGGGGATTTATTTATGGTAATTGTTTGGTGTCTGATAGTGTAAGTTAGTAAATTCAGACTTCTTTTCAGGTACTGAAGCAGCTTTACCTAACATGTAATTCTTGTTTTATATTCGTCTAGCCTCAGGAGCCATAGGCTAGTATTTTACGTTCTTAGGAAGTAATAACTAATGATAGTGTAAACCCCATCCGGATCTTCTCCAGAATTGCTGTCCTGTTTTTTTTTTTTTTTTTTTTTAAACAATTCAGAGAATTTAGGGACATATTTATTTAATAGTAGTTGAAGATACAGCTCCCTATCTCCTAGCTGCTTTGAAATGTCATGTCATCCTCTAGCTTCTTTTTTACTTCTTAAATGGATGCACGAAGGATGCTAGGTCAAATACAGTGTGACAATCAAGAGAGATACTGCTTACCTCGTATCTTGAGTTTGCTGCTTTGAGGGACTCCATGATTTTCTGGAAGATTGATAACTGGTTTCAAACAGGTACTGATGGTTGTCAGTCAAGTTTACTTAAATGTCATATCTTTCAGTGATTTATTAATAACTACTACAACTTTAATTACATGC
This sequence comes from Arenaria interpres, assembly GCA_013399435.1. NCBI lineage: Eukaryota > Metazoa > Chordata > Aves > Charadriiformes > Scolopacidae > Arenaria > Arenaria interpres. Next base: position 6,391 of record VXAK01011593.1, on the reverse strand, counting down.
TTTGTTTACTGATATCTTTCTCATGTTTTTTGTAAAACAGCCAGGTAAAGTATCTCAACTAATACTAGATTATTAAGACTAAATCTAACACAGAAAACCAACCAGTTCCAGGAGACCTAATCTGAAAGTCCTGTGCAGTTTGGAAAAACATCAGGCAAATCTCGCTATAGAATAAACAAAAAGGATATTTATCAAAATGCACATTTATCAATTGTTTCTAAAATTTGATTTAAGGTACTAGCAGTGATTCTGTCTTACAAGTGCAGAACATAAGAAATATTTAAAATGTCCATATCAATAAAGGTGCACTCATGGGTCTTTTCCCAATGCAGTTTGTTTTGTCTATAGCTTTTCATTTTGGGGCCTTGTAAAGCACTCGCTCATCGTGGCCTCTGGTAAAGTGGATCTCCAGTTCAAGCAAATTTCTCAGAGGGGAAGATGGTCATGCTTCAAATTTTAAATTCCATTTCCTGGCAACACAGATATTTGTGTTCTGGCATAAACAAATAGGCAGATGAAGCAGAGTTGTATGTTATTAGTAGGCAGAAAAATTTTAAAAAGGGCAAGCATACAGAGAATAATAAAGAAAAAGTTACATGTGGGTGGTGAAAGGCCTTTCTGGATGAGGCCTTTTTGATTCTAAGAAAAGCAATGACTCAAATGTAAATTTAACAAAAGCACTGTACTACAGCTAAAATGTTTCTTTTAATCTTATTTTAGCTTTCTGGCATGTAATATTTATATATAGTTGTAGCAGTTAAACTCATTTTAATGGATGAATTTTTATTTAAAAGTAAAGAAAGATGTTCTGGGCTGCAAGCAGCAGGTGTGTTTTTAATCTTTAATAGGTCACCTTTCTCGGTGCAAGCAGGCAAGCTGTTATTGATCAAAGAGGTTTTGTTGGGTAGCTCTCAGATTATTGAGTGACAAACTTTATTGAATTTGACTTAACAGAAGTCAGAAGACAGCTGAAGCATAAGAGCTTGCACTACCATCAGAGTCATTTTACGACAGCCAGGGAGCAAAGCTCAGAGATGGATACTGAGCTCTTTGCTGGCCCTTGGAGATTAACTGAACAGCCTTCCTACCAATTCCCAAGCCTGTCAGCAGAACCAATTAGATTTTCAACCAGTAGACAAGAAGGGTGGCACTTGGGGACCTTTTTGCTTTAGGTCGAAGGCTTTTCAGACTGCGATGAGATGACATTGATGATGACACATTGAGCATTGGTTGGTTTTAAGACAAGTTAAATTAGCAGTCTTGAAATGATTCCAACTGTCTCCTGACTTCTCACTGTTGCCATATTCAGTGGATCCTGTCAGGAGCAGGTTGATGACTTAATAGTCTTTCTTGAGTGGATTTGAGCACTTTGGCTGTGTGTTTATGTGTAGTTGTCATGCTTAAAATATTCATATAAAGGTTTGAAATATTTATTTGAAGGAGCCTTCTGCAGAGTTCAGCAGTACGGCTTTCAGTGATTCTGCCTACTTTTTCTCTCTCTGTTTTTTGCTGCTCTAAGCAGTTGTTGCTAAAAAGTGTCTTTAACTATGTTTGATCTTGATGAAGTGACATTGTTTCTTGTGGCCATTGATAACGTAAAGCACTTAGGAAGTTTGAAAATTTATTCAGCATTTGATTTCCAAAGCTCCGGATGGCATGTTCCAGTCCCACCTGTACAAACATTACAATGGTTTTGAGACTATTTCAGATTAAAAAAGGTGTATTCGGCTTGTACAGTCTTGTAAACACTTTGTAATCTTTGATTCTAATCCAAATGGGTTGTGATAGATGTGGAAAAAGGAGAGGAGGAGAAAGGGATAGGAATTAAGATGAAGTCTGCCATAATTAAATTGCCCAAGGCTATTGAAGCAAGTGAGTAGGATATCATGATGAGGCTGTTCTTTTAAAACTACATGATATTTTAAAGACATTTTGCTGTAGTGGATTGGCTGCCAGTCTGTTGTAAAAGGAGCTAAAGAAATAGAAGTGAAGTAAGTTAGCTGACTTTAAATTTGTACTTTAATGTAAACAAAATCCTAACTGTTACTAGAAATAAATTGAAGCTGTCAACATGTGGGTGTTAAGATTAGCATGCTTGTAACTTTTAATATTTGTTAATATTAAATACTCAGCATTTAAAGGTTATGGCTAGAATTTTTCCTTCTGAATACCTAAGGTTAAACTCCTACATATAAATCCATGTTTATTCACTAGATTAGGTACTTAACCTGTATTTAGACCTGATGTCAAGCATTCATTTTGAAAATGTTGGTGCTATTTCTTTGAATTTTAAATTCTCAACTACTATTTTCTCTCAGTAAGAATTCTTCCTCTTTTTTTAAAGATGGTGATTTGAAAAAAATAAATGAGCAATCACCTGCAGCTTTTAGACATTATTCTAAGAACCACAAGCAGGATAACACACAGGAGATTGACTGCCATTTAAAGCATATCAACTATGCAAGCAACAATATTTTTTTTTTTCATAGGAAATATTTCTGTTTGTCATAGCAGCAAAAAGTCATCATACCCAGGTCAGGGGAAAAAAGCCAACAAAGGATTTGGAACATCTATCTACCATGGTAAAAGTAGGTTTTAAGTGTTTCAGGTTTCTGAAGGATATTTACAATTAGTATAATCCATTATTTGTCCTGATCTCATATTTGAAGTATCTTATGCCGTGCTCTAATAAGCATTAACCCCAAAACTGATGCGACCATAGTCAGAGGCAGGCAGCCCGTGATGAGTATGGTTTTGAAGACCAGTGACTTGCAGAATGGTCACAGGGCAACGTATGTGCCTTAGTTTTACTAAGTTTTTTAAACCTGTGTTCTAAACAGGTGTAAGTAAGCGTAAATCTTTAAAATTAAAGATGTTATGAGGATCATTTATCTAACATGCAGTAAGAGTCCTGTGTAGGTATTTCCCAGTTTAGTGGATAAAAAACAGATATTACTGAGAAAAATACAAGTATTTAGTGGAGATTTTGGTCACTAGAGAAAGAGCAAGGAATAATCTTTTGAATTGCTTCGATCGCTTCCACAAAATGCTTTAAAGATTTATTTCAGGGGCCTGGGTATAAAGGTGCATTCCTTCATGGGCCATTTTAAGAGAAGCATGTTATTTTTAATAGAAGTATTCATTTTGAGAAGAGAAGATGCTGCATTTTGGACCAATTCAAGTATTTATATGGGGCCATTAGTTATAAATAAGAGACTTGTATATATATATAACATTTTACAAGCACTGTTGACTCCAAATAATGAAAGGAAATGTGGTTCCAGAGAATTGAATTGACTGAGCCAATGCTACCTGTCAGTGACAGTGGTAAGTGCAGTGAATTGTTCTTCTGTCTGTTAATCTGGGAATCTGCTTTCTGGACCATGCTGCCTTCCACTGTGTTCACATTCTCGTAGAACTTTTGTGGTCAGTCGGTTCAACTCCCTGTTTAAACCTCTAAGACTCTTCTTTTTGAAGAAAATCCAAGCATCTTCAAAAATGTTAATGAAATTTTGAATGATATACAAGTCACCAAAATCATTGGCAGTTACTCTCTCACTATTGACAGATTAATATTTTATTTTTATGTTTGTTTGTTAGTTTCAGCTTCCAGCCAATGAATCCAGTTAAAACTTTGCCTTTTCAATTAAGGGACCTGTCTTATCAGTTTTTTCCCTATGTAGGTGCTTGTACGTTTTCAGTGGGCTCCCTCGTCACCTTCTGTTTTGTAAGCAAAATTAATAGATCTCCTTTTACATTTCCCTTTAAACAGTTCTTTAATAAATGTCATAATTCTTCTCAGAAACCTCTGGAGTTGCAGATGTCAGCACTGACGCTAGTATTTACTAGCAGCCATATTAGGTAGAAAGGAAATGTAATGCCTTTTTTGCAGGCAATGTTCTCTGCCCACAAGTAGGAATACGTTAACCCTTTGGAGAACTGAGTCTCCCATTGCAGAAGCATTTACAGAATTCTGTTTTCCTAGGTGTGTGAGTTTACATTTGCTGGTATTGAACCACAAATTGCTTGCATACATTCAGATTATCAAGAAATCCAGCCCAAACTGTACCATTTAACTATCCTCTTCATGATTATCCTCTACATCAGTTCTTATGCTATCTCCAAATTGTATCTGTAATGATTTTATGTTTGCAGATGAAGTTGTTAACTGACATAGGTTCAAAAATATACCACCCCAGTATCTCAGGAGAAATACATGCTCTCAATTGTAACTTCCATTTTGAGACCTTAGTTGTTTGTGCCACGTTGAATTTCTGTCAGTATAATTTTTAAATCCAAATATTTGTTCTTTACAGAAGCATCAGCACAGTCTTTACCAGTCATAAACCTATATTGACTGCCATTAATGATATTAATTATGTTATCCTCCTTTAACTTCTTATTAATCAAAATCCTGTAATGGCCATTTGATTACTGTATCCAGTATTTCATTTGCCATTTGTTGATATAGTACTGGTTTTCATCCAGTCTTCTGGAAGTTCTCTGTAGTTCTGATATATGTTAAAAATCAGCATTAATTGTGTAAGGAACTGCTAGGCTATCTTAAAACTCTTAGTTACAAGTTGGCCATATGTACACTGATTGGAAAATATCTGACGCTAGTAGCTGTTCTTGAATATCTTCCTGAAATACCATTGAAAAGGAAGTATATCCTGCCCACTTGATCAGAGCAGGTTATCCTGCTTTATTTCCCAAATGCAGAAAATAATTATTTATTGAACTTTTCAACCTCTTCTGCATGATTTGTTATGGATACGATTTATAGATCCTCTGTTGTTCCTAGTAGGTCTTGAAACTCATTTAAATTATCCTTAAATCTTCCAACCATTGATTTCTTTTTGCATCTATTTGCTTCTCACATAAACTTGATACATTTCCTAGCTTCAGTATCTTCTTTAGATACTAGGTTTTTTTAACCCCTTTTTTTTTTAATCTAATGTAGATTTTTCTTAGATTTGGAAAACTGGTTTTATGGGCATTAGACAAGAATTCTAAACAGCTTTCATTTTCTGTGAGTATTTCTGTGTTCAAATTCTTTTCTCACTCTGATTTAGCTTATAATTATTTTCACATGGTGGAACTGGTCTTTTAAAACCATCAAATCTGTGTTAGAATTAGTGTTGTATGCCATCTTTTTTGTAACAAATGTGTTGACTCATTATAGCTTGACTCTAAACTCTCTGATTTTTGGTTCCCCATTCAATCTCTGGCTTTCAAGATGAGGTTTAATGTGTCACTTCCATATGTTGACTCTCTTTGTTTTTTTCAATTAAGACATTTTAATATGGTTTTAGAAATTCCATGAATGTTTAGAGCTAGCAGTTTCATGTTGTTGACATACATCACTTGATGTCAATTCCTAATAAGGAAACAGAATTTCTTCCTCCCCTTCACTTTAGAGGTAGGTTCTCCAGTGTGACTTGGTTGTCTGTTGCATGCACCAGTAAGGAACCCATTAGGACTTTGATCCATACTACGTAGTATCCATGACCACCTAGTCAGGATCATTTACTTCCAGGTTGGCAGTCATGTAGGTAATGCTGGTTTTTTATTTCAAAGAAAATCCCATACCTCTTACTCATGGAACATCACTAATCTAAAAAGATTTAGCATAACATATGGAATAGCAGTGTAGTAGTACATTGCAAATCAAAGTTTTCTCACTGTATAAACAGGTAACAGTGGTCTGGAACACACTTGAGCACCTTAACTCAAAGACACAGGTCTAGCACTGGTCTAGATTGAAATACTGATAACAATGGACCAGGATTTTGCCTCAAGACTATGAAATCCTGGTTCTGGCAGACAGGTTTGTTCAGTTCCGGGAAGCTATTGTAAAAGAGAACTGCAAAGAAAAGAAATGAGCATGTTATCAGAAAGACATTAAAAGTTCAGAGATCATAGTCCTCATCAAGTATACATTAAGACTAATAATTCTTTCATTTGTGATGAGTGCTGAGGTTGTGTACCTTCTGCCCAGACATTCCTGTCTATTTAAAGTTTTCCTTAATTGTTTGTATCAGTTTATGTGTATTGGAGGAAAGAGGTTAATTGATATTAAATAAATGCATTTCTTAAA
>VXAK01011591.1:100315-154039 GCA_013399435.1 Arenaria interpres | reverse complement strand
AAAGAAGCTGGAGTGGTTTCATCTGCTTATCATTTACAAAAGAACTAAGAGGTTAAGGAAAGGAACAGGTTAAGTCATGATCTGAATGAATATACACAGAACAACACACTGGCAATTAGAACTTCAACCACCAAAGTAAAATGCTGCAATGTCCTATGCTCAAGATTAAAAACCAACATACTTCATCTAGAAATGAAGTTCACAATTTAAAAGCCTCATTCAAAACTTAAAACTGGCTGATTTTCTGAAATGTATTTTTAGTTCAAACAATAATTAATTCATAGAAGTCTTATGATCTATAGAGAACAATATTCAGTTCGGAACACTATGAATCAGCGAATAACGCCCTAATAAAAAGAAAATTAAATTTCTTCTTTTATTCATAAGCTACTTACTTCGGCATGTTTTCCCATCTTGCCTTAGTACAAATCCATCATGGCACTGGCAAGTGTATGAATCGTCATTATTAACACAAAGATGTTCACAGCCGTGACTGACTGATTTGCAGATGTCCTTATCTAGGAATAATTTAGACTTTATTTACTACAGTTTGATGAATGAGAACATTTCCAAAACTTTAAAGACTAGAAGTAATAAACTCCTACTAAATAAAGAATCTATCCTCCTTTTTGTCAGGCAAAATCCCCTGTAAGAAGACCTACTTCTAACACAGTATGTTTCTTCAGTAGACCTCTGAGTGCAAAAAATATAGAAAAATAAAATAACTTACTTTTACAAGTTTTCTTATCTTCCCTCAAGATAAAACCCTCATAGCACTGGCAAATGTATGAACTATCAGTATTCACGCAAACATGCTCACAGCCATGGTCAATAGAATTGCAAACATCTTTATCTGTAAAAAAAAATAAGGTTGCCAGTATTTAAAACATGTCTATGAATGCACAGATTATAAAGGAAATCTTCTATTAAACATAAGAATACTTACTTCTACATGTTTTTCCATCTTCCCTTAGTGCAAATCCATCATAACACTGGCAGATGTATGACTCATCAGCATTAACACAAACATGTTCACAGCCATGGTCAACTGAACCGCAAACGTCTTTATCTGGGAACAGTTGATGATATTTGGTTAAAGCACACCTACAGTGAATGTATCATGCAGGGAGAAGTAATAGCTTTCATTAGGTCTACTGATATCACCGGAAGAAGTGGGCAAAAATTTTAGCAGCAACCACTTCTAACTATTGGTACTTGAAAAATTGTGAGTCTTTTTTGTCTCCAGTTGTATCAGTTCAGCTATTAAAATACACTATTTCTCTCCACAGAGTCTCTTACAAGCTTCAGGAAGGTACAATACTACTACTCTTATAACAGTAAACTGTTGTTGTATTTGTTAGAAAACTTCCACAAATCTACATACTGTAGATAGAAGTCTGTGACTAATTATTAGAGTACTTACTTCTGCATGTTTTTCCATCTTCTCTCAGCAGAAAACCCTCATGACACTTGCAAACATACGAGTCATCTTTGTTAACACAAATATGCTCACAGCCGTGACTGACTGATTTGCAGATGTCCCGTTCTGGAAATGATTTATATAAATACAGGTTTTGAATGAAAACATGTTAAAAAAATGTAGATACCAAAAGACAGATTTTTTTTTTCCAGTAGGAATTGAAAAAAACCTTTATTTCCTTGCCTGATGCACATGCAAAAATGTTCAATAGATACCGGTCACTCACTTCTGCACGTCTTGCCATCTTCTCTCAATACGAATCCCTCACGACACTTGCAGATGTAGGAATTGTCAGCACTAACACAAACGTGCTCACAGCCATGGTTAACTGATTTGCAGATGTTTTTACCTGGGAATAATTTAATAGATAAAAAATTGTGTCAGTTAAGGGCAAGATGTTCAAAGTCTCACAGTTCCCAGATACTGAATGTTCTTTTCCTTGCTAGTGTACTGGACTCAATCCTCCAAATCATTTATAGCACCTGCTGTCTTTTTTTCTATTGCAACAAAAAGGTACATCCTTGTCCTGCTAATTTTACAACCTTACTATGAAGGAAAAGCGCACTGTTCCAGTCCTGGAGTTTGTGGAATTTCATGTGTCCCTAGCATACAGATTAGCCACCCACTGGGAATTCAAAAAGTACCTAAATCCCAAATCCACATTTCAATTAAGCTTTCTGGTGAGAAATAGATATTTCTACCATCACCTTTTTACCTTCAGTAATGCACCTGCTCAAACCTGAACTATTTACACTTTTTTTTTCTCTGTGCTTAAGTTCAGAAGGTGTTTGTCACTTTTCTGTAAAGTAGGATTACAAAAGCTTCATGTTTAAGGGTAGCGAGAAAGACAAATTATATGATCCTGCTGCGAAATTCTGGAAAACTGTCAGCTATAATTGGGCAAGCAGATGTTCAGTGGGGCTTTCTGATACAGAATTTAGACACAATTCAAATTTCAAAATAAAGTAAATCAAATCAAATCAAATTTAAAAAAAATCGATTAATTACTGTTAGATAAACTAACATCTTGCTTTCACTTTCTTCCCCACACCTTTCATTTTCCTGCAAGGACTTAGAATAGACTATTTGAGTTGGAAGTGATGTACAATGGTCATCTAGTCAATTGCTCGACCAATTCAGGGCTGACCAAAAGTTAAAGCATGCTGTTAAGGGCATTGACCAAATGCCTCTTAAACACTGACAGGCTCGGGGCATTGACCACCCCTCTAGGAAGCCCGTTTCGGTGATTGACCACCCTCTCAGTAAAGAAATGCTTCCTAATGTCCAGTCTAAACCTCCCCTGGCGCAGCTTTGAACCATTCCCACGCGTCCTGTCACCGGAACCCAGGGAGAAGAGCTCAGCACCTCCCTCTCTACTTCCCCTCCTCAGCAAGCTAGAGAGAGCAGTAAGATCACCCCTCAGCATCCTTTTTTCCAAACTAGACAAGCCCAAAATTCTTAGCCGCTCCTCATGGGACATTCCTTCCAGCCACCCCTTCTCCAGGTTTGTTGCCCTTCTCTGGACACATTCAAGGACCTTCACGTCCTTCTTCAGTTGCGGGACCCAGAACTGCACACAGTGCTCAAGGTGAGGCCGCACCACCGCTGAATACAGCAGGACAATCACCGCTTTTGATGGGCTGGTTAGACTGTGCCTGATGCACCCCAGGATGATGTTTGCCCTCTTGGCTGCAAGGGCACACTCCATAGCCATAGGCTGACTCCTGTTGAGCCTGCTGTTAACCAGCACCCCCAGACCCCTTCCTTCAGGGCTGCTCTCCAGCCATTCCTCTCCCAAATTATACTTTTGCCCAGTGTTACTCCATCCCAGGTGCAGAATTGAGCATTTTGACTTGTTAAATTTCATCCCATTAGTCATAGCCCAATGCTCCAATCTATCTAGATCCCTCTGGACTTCTGCACGGACAGAACATTTCACTTGTTTTTAGAGCGTCACTGCTTTTTGAGACAAGTAGAATTTGCCTCTGCTTTCATGGAATAACAAAGTAGGGTGTGGTTGTGATACACAAACTGTGAATAAGGAGCTTTTCATTTGTCATGGTAAAGTCTGGATGACTTTATGTTGGTTTTTTTCTGTAAATGTTTTTTAACATCCGACTGATGAGATCTATGGATATTATTTGGATTACAGTTACAAAATACCTAATGCCTGTGTGTTTTTCAGAGAATTATCCATGATTCTTTAAATGCTCAGTGATCAAGGCTATAAAAATGGAGAAAAATTTGCAATTAATTTTTTCTTAATATCTGCCACTCATCATAACTGCATGATGTAGTAAAACGTGTAATGCAATTACAGTATCTCTTTTGCAATCATCCTTGTCCCATGTTGGGCAAAATGAACTTTCCATTAATAACACTGCAACCTTCATACTGTATAGGAGTTTAGAAACATCATATATTTTTGCCTTGTTTTCAGAAGAAATTTACTATTGTCCCATGTAAGGATGTAAGTCAGACTAAAATAATTTTGTATCTACAATAGGTGAATTTCAGGGCTACTTTTTAAATGGCACAGACATTTAGGGTGTGATTCAGATGCCTAAAAGTATGCATCCAATACCACTTTAGATGTCTTAGCATATCCAAGATACTGACATACTTCTGGCAAATATCACACCAAAGGGGAAACTTTTGGAATCCTCAAGCATTTAAAATGACACTGGACAGCAACATTTAGGCAATCAAATCCTACCTTACAGATTTCTTCTGAGCATGTAATAAAAAATCTAACTCTCAGTTGCTGAATAATAACTTACGTTTACATGTTTTCCCATCGTTACGAAGCCTGTATCCTTCAAAACACTGACAAGTATAAGATCTGTCGCCATTTACACACAAATGTTCACAGCCATGATCACTCAGAGCACAATAATCAACTCCTGCAGGAGCAATTGAAGTTATTAAAAAAAAAAAAATCAAACAAATAATGAATCAATTATTTTTCATCTCTAGTATTTGAATGGTAAATAAGCAACTAAATATGAATACATTGAACTGCTTAAACAATAATCCAGTTCCTTGTCTGACAATATACATATAGCTTCATTAAGATGTAAGAGGTCCTTGTGGTGTACTTTCCACTGGCTGCTTTAAGCAGAGTTGAGAAATCATACTTTCCTACGCTTAGCATAGCTCAACAGAGCCCACGTCTCAGTACTTACACGTTGAATTTAAAAAAACAAAACAAAACAAAACACTTCAGCAATTATTTTATGTAAAACAGTGGCAAAGACAGAAAAGCCACCTTGTGAACATTCTTCTTTAAATACAGTCTCTAAATGGCCCAGTGTAAGGGTGGCAGTCCCCAGAACTCACTTGCGTGCCCGACCCAGCTGCCATGCGTGGCAGCAAGCAGAAAACCTCGCAGGAACCTCAGTAAGCTTTGGCTTTGAGTATTTAAGCTTTTGCAAAGAACTGAAAATTACAAGTGCTGTCAAATATGGTCCATTTTTCATCTCAAGTTTCCTACATGTTTCTTCTCTATAATATAAAGACATTAGACCCTTGGGACCCTGCAGGCAGCACTTGCTACTGTCTATTGGCTACATACACAGTGTCACTCATTTTTTTGTAATTAGTTGTCAGAGTAAAAATCTGTTTACCATTCAGGTGTTCCCACAGCTGTCTTAAGATACTTGTGTCTGGGTATATGACACCAGAACTGTAATTCCCAGACGTTTTCCCATTAGGAGTGGTATATGTTAAACCCTTATCCCTTCCATTCAACTGCTCATTCAGGAAATCTTTTCATGATAGTCCATGAGGTTTCAACAACTCATTTGTAGCTCAGGAATAGGACAAATCTCTTTCCTAAATATATATAAGAAGAGGTGTATGCTGGCAAGAAGAGGAGCTATTCAAAAGGGCTAAGTTTCATTGCATATAGGGATTCCAAAAAACACAGCACAGTATGGCCTGAAGGAAAATAACTCAAGAGTGAAAAAAACACCTATTTTTACTACAAAGGAAGAGAGATTTTCCATTTGCAAGCTGATAAAACTCCATAGTTTGGCTCTCTCTAAATTTCCAGTGGTTCTTTTAGATAAATGTCTAGATAAAGTGTTTCTAGTAGAACCTATCGCTGTCTAGAACTAGACTAGATGGACACTAGTTCTGCTTTTGCATTATTGTCTGCTCCTCTCAAGAGAGCTGCAGTGGCAGACAGAAGACTGTGGAGATATTGGATGGGGCTAAAAAGGTTAGTATGGCAGCAAAGACAAGGTTAAAAACAAAGACAAATTGTCTTTGCTGATCTGTCTCACTTCTCCGTAGATAATTTTTGACTGAGCATTTGCAGTTTGACTTCTGTTAAAACTGTGTTGCCTGAGTGCAAGAAAAGGAGCAAACTCTGGAGCAGCTCCAACACTCAACAAGCTTGAAAAATAACGTATCTCCAAACTCTGTAGAAAAAGTAGCCAAAACTCTCTCATCAAAGAAGTCCAGGAAAAGTCAACAGGCAAAATGGATTCACATTCCTCTTTTCCTGGCCCTTTCTATATATTATTTTTCCAGTGAAGGAGGCAATTTGTCTATTCGTGAAACTGCAATGATTCTCCACGATTAGATTTATAAAGGGTGGAGAGCTGTCAGGACTTTATTTCACTTATGGAGGGTTCCCATGCAAAATGTAAAGCTCAGTGTGGGACTCTCACTTCTCCTCCTGCCCCAGGTAAGCTGGGGCTCTGCTTCAAGACAACCTGTCAGTCAGACACATTTGTCATGTGACTGAAAAGCTGTCCTCAACATGTGGGGCTGAACAGATCTTCCAAAACTTTTCTGAATATGTGAGGATTTACAGTTATCTTGACAAACATCCTTTCCTAAGTCCTTTTTCTGTCTGTTTCTGCTTTCAAATCATGCTTAAAGTGTTATATCGACATGCAGACTGTAAGAATAAATTAAAAGGTGTGTCCTCTTCCCCGAAAGAAAACAGAAACCTTTCCCAGGTAAGCTGAGATCAAGGGGGTTCTCACAAGACTTACGTGAGCAGGTTTTTAGGTCCTCATTGATGACAAATCCTTCAGAGCACTGACAGACATAGGAGACATCAGTATTTAGGCACAGTTGCTCACAGCCGTGATTGCTTTCAGCACAGTGGTCCACTCCTATCGATTTGTGTTAACAATTGCAGAAATCACATTAGAGCCTTAGATACATGCCCTATGACACTGCAGTTACTACACGAGGCCTTTGCAGAGCAAGGGAAAAAGATCAGTACAACTTTTTATTTACGCAGTACCCCCACCTATTTGAGTAACCTGAGTTAATTGACAACACCTAAGTGAAATTAATACAACCACCCCACTTACCAGATAACAAACTCGATGAAGTGCAGATCTCCCTTGCCAAAAATCACAAAGGGAAACTAACGCGAAGTGGAGCGAAAGGAGGACCTTGAAGTTCTGCCTGGTCTTACCTGCAGAATCACGCTTGCTTTCTTCAAAAAGCATTACCCACTTTTGTTCGCCATAAGTTTTTCTCAGAGGTAAAGTACGAATATTAGTAACTCTTGAAATAGAAATTATGGCTTTCAGGTTATTTCATAAACAGTAAATTCTTTTTCAACAGGATGAGAAATCACCAATTTAAACCTGCCAACAGGTTCAAGCAGTTAAAAGCCTAGTGGGGGACAGATACAAATTGTGAGTATAAAACTGTCTTAATATGTTCCTTTTCTTTGATTTTCCTATTCCTATTCCAAGTAAGATAAAATGGAATTTTTTTTTTAGTCTCGTATGCAGCTGGTTGTGTAAAAGATGAAGGATGGAGGAAAGGAGAGAGAGGTGTGAATTAGGTTTAAAAATCATATTATCTCACAGAATGGACAGCAAAGCAGTAGGGTAAGATACGTACACTCACAGATGTACTATGTAATCTGCTGACAGTGTAAGTATAGAAAAAGCAGATTTTAGGAGAAAAAGCTTTATACTGAACTTCCTCATAATATTTTATTGCAGACTTGTTAATGCCTATTTTTAGTTATATAGGCCCAAATTACTTTAGCTTAGCTTGATCAAAAGTAGTGGATTTCCTTCAGACACAAACACAGTCTCATATGTCTCTATTTGCAAATCATTTACAGATGTGAACAGGAATGTCTGCAGATGTTTGTTTACAGAAAAAAAAAATATTCTGTACTTAATGTAAAATTACTTAGCTCTAAATATTGCTGTTTATTATTTAACTAAGCAACAAGTTTGCTGTAATTGGTCCAGATTTACCATTATACATAGATAGAGATAACGTTGGCTTGAACAAGTGAAGCTGAGGTGTCAGTTTTTACTAGCTAAAGCAAGTTCCAGCTGGAACATTCTCCTTTTTCCAAGAGTTTACATCATCATGAAGAGGCTTGTGTAACTTCTCAGCACACAAAAAAAGGGGGAAAAAAAAAAAGAAAATACACCTCCCCCCCACAAGTATTCTCTGTGAAAAATTGCATCTGTTTGGCACCATCTTTTACAATACAAACACCAACACTAACGTGAATTTTAACATTTAAGTACTTGGGGTTCTCACGCAGAATCTTTTAACGCACTCTTTCAAAGAGTGGAGTAATCACAAAGTTGCTAATTACCAGGCTTTAGAAATAAGTCTAACTGAATTTGGTCATCATGTGTGCTTCATTATATGTGTAAAAAAAAAACAACGTAGGAATGGGAAGGGACAGGGGAAGGGTCATTATTTTAAAAAACAATGAATGTCTTGGGATATATTAATTTTTACATATTCAACTTGTGATTGCCTAAAACTGTAATTGTTAAAAAGTCTGAGCTCTTGCAACACATCCAAGTTTGCTTAGATTTGGCTTTATCACAAACAATTTATTTAAAAATAATTACTCCTAGCCAATCAACTTTTTTTTCATGTCAGTGACTGAGTGTTCCTTTGGAAAAATATGTCATAAGTACATCAGGGAAAAATGCTGCCAGTATTTTAGATGATGTGCAAAATGGTTCTCTGCAATAAAACTATCTTCTAAAAACTGTGTGATGTCAAGTAGACAATGTTGTTGGGTTTTTCTGGTGCAACACTGATCCTTCATTTAGTAACATTCTTATTAAAAGAGGGCATTTTATTGAACAGATCACCGAAAGTGTGCACATAGGGAAGGGGGAAGTCTCTACAGATCTCTGCATATCAGTGTTCACCAGTATCAGGTGTGCTGCAGTTTCCATAGCACACAGATGTTCACCAGTAAGCACTGCCTTTGTGTTAAGACACCTTTGCTGAATGCATTTTCCCAATTATTTGGATAGGAGATGATGCTTTAGTTCTCTATTGGATCAGGGACCTCACTAGAGCATTACTTCACTAGGCCTGGCTCATGTTGGACTTTACAGTAACATAGGTCTGCGTAGCTCAGATCTCAGAAGGGACCCATAAGCTTTTCCTCATTCTCTTCACACCTCGCCTGACTGCAGTAACTGGTCGCTGCAGTTCATGAGACACACTCATCTCTGCACGTATTGCCATCATGTCGTTGGGTGTATCCAGGATGACATTCACACACTAACGACTCTTCCATGTTAACAAATTCACGTTCACAGTCATGCTGACCTAAAGCACACAAGTTTACTTCCACGGAGAGAAAAACAGCGAAGAACTCAAGCCAGCTGTGAAGGTTTCCGAAGTAAATGGCTTACTTTTCTTAAATGATACTAGATTCTGTGCTTTGGACACCTGCTAGCAAGCTGAGGATCTGAGGGTGGACTGCAAACAATTGGCTACACAAGACTTCACTTTGACTTCCATAGACCTGCTCCTGTGGTTATCAGAAATCATGCATCGCGGTGGAGGAGGGATGCCTGGTACCGGTCACCAGTGATGCATTCTCCCTGATTTATAAAGAGGGTATATATACAAATGTTCTGCTCTATTTTACAAGCTTATCTAACATGAGCCTTGTTACAACAAGTTTTGAATAGGAGCTTAATCCTGGAAACGTCACCAGGTTTACAGCCAAATCCAAAGCCCCCTAAGGTTAAGGAAAAATACCCCAAATGGGAATTACAATTTGACTTTAATTCACAATTACACTCTTGGCAATAAATATTCTACACAATGCTGTTCTTTTGCGCCTATGCTCACCAAGGTGCATCCAATCTATAAAAACCTGAATGTATTAAAATACCATATAGATAACAAAAAACAGAATAGCACAGATTGCTGTAAAAATGACAGTGTCAACAAGGTGCTTCATGAGAACATATCTTTAAGATTGAAAGAAAATACAGTTCCAAAACAAGGTAAATTTTATAAGTGTCTAGAAATACAATTATGTTGCTCCAGGCAAGCTTCCTATTCATAAAATCTCAGCAGTACAACTCTCCCACCAAGAACTGAATCATCAGATCAGGCCAGTTCCTTTTTTGACTGTGTTCTCCTTAAATTTTAACAACATTACATTGAAAATCTGCTGTGATTCCAGGACCCCACTCAAGAAGAGCTGTAACACCAAAGTCTTTTTGAAGTAAATAATACGTGTGATTGGTTTAGAACCCTGACGTTGCCATGGCTGTTTTTCCATTTTTTTAAGGAAACTGCGGGGTTTCATGTGTGACTTTAAGTTGATTTTAGTAACCATATTACCTCTCAATAGTCTCCTAAGCTAATGTAATACATCTGTCCTTGGCTAAATGAACTGGACAAGGTAAGGTGAAGTGTTTTTTTTTTAAAAAGCTGTTTGTGTCACTACAAGACAAGGTCAGAAAATTTCAAATAAGCATTGAGCTTATTGTTTTTGAGGCGCTCTGGTTCCTATATCACTGCTCAGGTTCCCATAAATCTCTTCAGAAAATGTCTAATGAACAATCTAGCCTACAAAACAGCAAAGAGCATTTGCCAGCATGACTGGCTTGGTTAAAATTCAAGTTTATAAAGAAACGTTTGTTTCAACCTTAATTATAGAGAAAACTTTCATCCTCTCAAAAAGGAAACCATTCACAGGAGGTTTAAGAAATAAAAGCAGATGAACTTTAGTATGTCCAAAGGATTACTCACTTTTGCATGTTTTCTTATCTGGATTAAGTCTAAACCCGTCTTGGCATCGACAAAAGTAGGAATCATCTGTATTAACACACTCCTGTTCACAGCCATGGTCTTGAAGAGCGCAATAGTCTGGTCCTAAACGGGGAAAAAATTGTGTCAGTGAGGAATAGAATTCCTCAGAAATAAGCTCGGTAAAAAGTTACTTTGTTTTCTTTTGCGTTTTTTTTTTTTTCCCCCCAAAGCATCATTCTGACTTTTTACCACATTGTTTCACACTATGAAAAGAAAATGTTCCTTTTTTTCCAAATATGTGCTCTACTTAGGTATACCTGATATGTATACTTCAATGAATTCTTTGAGAACACATGCGTTACATGCAGTAGAGAAGTAATAATAAATATTTCTTAACATTTTGCAGCGAAGTCCTATACATTGCCATGTAAAAATTGCCTGTTTTACTCAGAGCAAGTTAAATATGATCTGTAATATATACACAAAGATGCTTTGGGATGCTGTTCATTAGATCAAAGCAGGACAATCAGGTCAGCGGGAGCATTGGCATTTTAACAGCTCTGGGTGTTTGCTACCTGGTTCTTCAATTTAAAATGCTCATGAAAGGAAAGATGAGCAAATTCTAGAAACAGCTACTACTTGTGTATAAAGTATTTTAAAAAGGAAAGAGCAGTAAGCACTGGGATATTTACCACATAGTGTCTACCACTATTGATGAAGTCAAAGAACCTGACATTCACTTAGATGGAGTGTCTGGCCATCACTTAGTTTTATATCAGTGGACTTAATGAATTTATACTAATGAAAGAACAGTATTAACTCCTCAGCACTGTTAAAAGTAAACAAGTCACAAATCAACTAAGTCACATTTTTAATGACATTCAGGCACTTTTGAACACCTCATTACTCAACCTGAAAACTGACATTCAGAGGTTAATTATTATTCCCAAAGGTAATTGGCTTCCTGAGGCAGGAACTGTTCTTTCCTTGTATGTGTGCTGGGCTAATGCAATTGGGCCTTTTATATATGTATTAAGCCTTAGCAATAATAAACCAACTATATTTTCAGGAAAAACAAAGTAGAATGTGACTTTGTAAGAAAACCTGAGAAGAGTGTTTTACCATTTACAAATTCCATCTTCTGTATTTACAGAACATTTCACTTACGAAAGTTTCTTATGACAGCATAAGAACATACACATATATCCAACACAGGGATATCTTATCTGTTTACTAAAAAAATAATTAGAAACTATTATTTGTTCAAGAGTGCACTAAAGATATAGAAACCATAAAGCCATGTGTGTGCACCAGAGGAATATAGCTGTATGCCTTCTGGACCTACACAGTGCTGGGTTGCATTTATCTGCTCAAATCCTTGCTAACTGAAGTGCACAGGACAGACTTTTCCTGTGTAACTGATTCTGAGGATGACCACAAGAGTTGCAAAATATGCATTATTATCTTTGCTGGAACCTTGAGGCTATTACACTGGGAACACTAGAAATACATTTCACAGGGCTTCATTAACACAGTCCAGATTAAGGATGCTAACAGAAGGCCTCTACCAGCTACAGCTCATGTGAATCCACCCACAACTCAAACCTGAGCCTTTCCAAAAGAACAAGAGTTGAGGCTCAGCACCCCCAACGACAAGCAGAAACTACCATCTGTCCTTTTGAGAGGAGCCGCAAGTGGCAAAAGTCCCCTTAATAGTTAAATTAGTAGCTAGGAATTACTTTTACCTGCCTGACTGATTATCTGAATTTGCTGCTCTCTTCTCTTCCTGCCACACACAGAGCACTCCGCTGGTGTTGGCAGGGCTGCCCTCAGGAGCCGCGTTCCTTGTATTTCATTCTGAGAAGTTTGGAGTAATTCCCAGAGAAAACATTTGTCAGATATGCATGACCACACTGATAACATTTACGTTTTCAAGCTTTTCTTTGTAGCCACGAGCATGAAAGCTTACTTTCTGTTTTTGAAAGGAAAGCCAGGATTCAGAGATAATCACGAGATCTCGGGGGCTGGCGCCCCAGGCCCAGGCCTGCTCGCTGATGCAGAGCTCTGGTCTGGCGTGAGCGTGAGGCTTGGCTAGTTGGTGACCGTCCTCGAGATTCAGTACATAAGCCAAATATGTAGAAATTTATATTAAAGGTTTTAAATTTACAAACATTTTAAATCCAGCGATCTGAAGTTTGTTTATGCTGACTCGAAGGCAGCTTGATTCACAGCAGATGGGAGCTAGGGGACACTTCTGCTCTGAAGAGCTCTCATGCTATCTCCACTTTTGCAGCATTAAGAGCTACACAGTTCTTTCTTTCATGCTTTATTTTATTTGCAAGGCTCAGAAAATATCAAGTGTAAGGAAAAGTGGCTTAGTTAAGTTTTATTTATGCTTAGATTCAGGACATGCATCTTGAAAGAGAATGATTTGACATGGTATTTGCTCATTTCTCCCCGTCTACTCCTTCTGAATCAATCTGTATGGCCTACCATTTCCAGTCACCTTGATTTTTCCCTAGTTTCAACCTGATGGAATTTTCTCCCTTAATGTTAAACGAGTGTAAAGCATTTACAACAAATCAGAATGCAGCTAACATGGCGGAGATGCACTGAGCTGTGAGAAGCCTTGTCTGCGGCCTCTGCCCCTTGGCTTGGGAGCTGCATTTAATGTCAGGCTCTCACCCTTGGTTCTTGCCTGAGCTATGTTACAGCTATGCCTGTGCCTAGCCTGGTCCGCAGACTGTCCGACTTGGTTTCCTGAATTGACCTTAGAAATCTCGTGACACTATGGACTTGTCTGGTGACCACTGGACAGTGGGCTGAACCTGGTTACTGTTAAAGGACCTGTTTCCTTCTTCTTCTTTGGGTACTGTGGGCCCAAAAGCCTTGTTGTCAGAGAGACTATTGACTCTGCTTGCCTTTGCAGCCATCCTTGGCTCCCAGCTTGCATTCCCTTGCAGAGCAGTGTACTTTTGTGGTACGTGTTAAAGATCTCCTCCATTCCACAGAGATCCAACATGAAACCATGGATGTAAGGGATCAAGATCAGAGGGCAAATGACAATAGGAATGCGGTGGTGGAGTCTGTTATCCCACCTGACCAAAAGGATGCAATGAATAAGGCTCTCTACAAAAAGATAGCAGAAGTCTCCAACTCATAGGCTTTTGTTCATGTTGGAAATTTCAACCACCCAAACACCTACTGAGAGGGTAAGACAGCATTGTGCAGGCCACTCAGGAGGCTTCTGCACAGACTTGGTGACAACTCCCTAACACAAACCCTTGAGGGGTGATGTTCTTCTTGACTTGCTGCTGTGACCATGAAATGACTGAGTTTACAATCCAGAAAGCTGAAAAGGGAAACAGTAGAATTCAGACTCCATATTTTACAAGCTCAGATTTCAGCTTATTCAGGGAATTGCTAGGAAGAATCCCCTAGGAAAGAGCCAAGAAGAGAAAAGACGCCCGGGAGAGCTCAATGATTTTTAAAGAAAACTCGCTAAGACCTCAGGAACAAATGATCCCATCATACTGGAAAATCTGCTTAGATGATCAAAGAGCTTCTCAGTGAACTCAAACACAAAAAGGAAAAACAGTAGAGAGAGAAAGAAGGACCAAGAAAAAAAGATTAGTATAAAAGTATTACTTGGGTACTTTGGGACAAAACCAAAGCCCAGCTGGACCTATGAATACTGAGGTACACTAAGGGTAATAAGAAGGGAGTCTACAAATATGCTGGTAGCAAAAAGAAAGCCACAAAAAACGTGGGGCTGTTGGCTGGGGGAACAACCTAGTGATGAACAATACAGAAAAAATGATGCCCTTTTTACTCCTGGTTCTCACAGTCAAAGCCTGCTCCCAGATTTCTGTGTGTAACAGCACAGTTTGGGAAGGAAAGAGGTTAGCCAGTGGGTGCTGAAAGAGCTAGGTGACGTGACACCACCGTCTATCATGTACGAAAGTTCACAGGGACAGAGAGATGTCCCTGATAACTGAAAAAGGTTAGCATTACACTCATCTTTAAAAAAAAGCAAGAAAAAAGACCCAGGGAACTATAAATCAATCTGCATCATTTCAGTCCTAGGAACAGGGGGCACACCCTCTCAGAATCAATTTCCAACTATATGAAGGGCAAGAAGATTATCGAAAATAGTCAATATGGATTTACCAAGGGCAAACCATGCCTGACCAACACATTCACCTTCGATGATGAAATGACTGCATC
This sequence comes from Arenaria interpres, assembly GCA_013399435.1. Taxonomy (NCBI): domain Eukaryota; kingdom Metazoa; phylum Chordata; class Aves; order Charadriiformes; family Scolopacidae; genus Arenaria; species Arenaria interpres. The sequence goes on along the minus strand of VXAK01011591.1, from coordinate 139,308 downwards.
TGTGGGTAAGAGAAGATCAGTGGATGTAATACACCTCAGCACTAGCAAAGCTTTTAATGCTGTCTCCCACAGCATTCTCACTTGGAAGCTGTGGAAGTATAGGCGAGAAGAAAGAACTGTTTGGTGGGGTGAAAATTTGCCAAGCCACCAACCTCCAAGGACAGTGATCAATGGCTTCCTGTGTGGCTGATTGCTGATAAAGACCAGAATACCACAGGGGACAGTACTGGGGCCCACACTGCTAAGCATCTTCATCAGTGATATAGATGTGGTTGTTTAGGCTCCCTGGAGACCTCATAGCAGCCTTCCAGTATCTGAAGGGGGCTACAGTTTTAGGGTGTCTGTTGAGTTCAAACTGAAAACATTGCTTAAAATACACATTCTTAAATTGAAGAAATTAATATGAATTTTGCTTGGGCAGTGTGAAGCACTTACACTATAGTAAGATTTCAAAAATACATGTATGTACAAGTATATATGAAAGAATAAGTTAATTTAGTCAGCCTTTAGCTGACGTATACTTGACATGTATGGGTGTGTTCATACAAGCTACAAACAACGTGAACTAGTACAAACTGTACTCTGGCCCTTGGGGAGGCAGGAAATTAATCTACCCTGACTCTGGCCACCTAAAAATTAGGTGTCTAGTCTGGCAAGTCATCCAGGCTCCCTGCATAGTCAAGGAAAATACAGACACTTCCACAAATTTTTGTCAAAGCTGTGAGCAATCACCTTCTAGAAGTATGTGTCTCTCTCCCTTGATCATAAGGTCAGATGTACAGCCTGGATTAGATGCTTTCTTTCTAAACATTAAAATCTAGTGAAATAAATACCAAGCATAATACACAACACAGTCTATAGGTTAACAGGGACTCTCACCATAAAGACTGAAATGCCCTCAAGGCTATAAAAAGCACAGAACTGCAGTGTAATATTGGTACATTTTTTTTGAGAAATAATGTTTGTACACATTATTCAATAATACGGGCTAAATTCACCACTGGCATCAGCAGTTCCACTCACCTAAAACTAATGGGAGTTTTTCTGCTTCCAGACACAATAGTAACATATCTTTATCAAGATCCATATATTTGAAGAAAGGTAACTAGGAATATACATTAAGGTTTTCCTTTCACATTTCCCGAAAGTGAGTTGTGACATTAAACACTGTGGAGCTCTTAATTTGTTTTCCCAAGTAAGGGAAGCCTTGGTAAGAGTACTTTCTGGTCTGTCAGTTCCCCTCCTCTTTATACCCGCTCCCAACTCTGGTAATTTCTGAGCTTGTTAGCCCAGGAACAATCACATTTGACAAACAACAAACAAGCAAAGCTATGAAGTTATTATAACCTGGTGGAAACACGGAAGCTTGCTACGAGACACTGATCTTTCCAGAGCACACAGAATCAAAGAACTCACCATTGAAAAAAGTCCATAGGAAAATAGGCTGCAACGTTTCTTCTGATTGTGGAACTACTCACTCTATTTAATTTTAGCTTGCTTACAAGCTGATTATAAATTGTATTGCACAGACTTATTTGTTTACCTAGCTAGGGAGATGATACTCTAACTGAAAAATCTGGATAATCAAAGAGACTATGCAAGACAAAGCTTTTGGCTTTTACTATTGAAAAAAGCCTGGTCTCATGTTAAAAGCTTCCTGTTCATAGAAAGGACCCCTACCCCTGCCTCCTCTCCCCAAAACCCAAACTATCCCCCAAAACAACTTTCATTGCTTTCATGACCTTTGGCTTTGAGGGCACTCCAACACTTTCTCTACATGATGCATTATTCAGTGTTCCCAGGACCAGTGGGAGTATTACAGCTGAGAATTGGAAGACAAGAAGTACAAACTGTTCATAATTAAACCTTATCGCAACTTACTTCTGCAAGTCCTTTTGTCTGGATTTAAAATGAAGCCTGGATGACATCGACAGTAATAGGAGTCCTCAGTGTTAACACATTCATGTTGGCAACCTTGGTTATCCAAAGCACAGTAGTCCACACCTGAAAAAGAACAAGACCAACACGTACAATTAGAAAAACAAAACCAGAACTATTATGCATAGAGATTATGGCACTAGTTACTCTCTGGCGAGGGGGGTTGGACTAGATGACCTCTAGAGGTCCCGTCCAACCCTATGTGATTCTGTGATTCTACAAACAGTAGCTATAAAAAAAGGAAAAGTTGACATAAGTTGTGTCCTGCAGAGCCTTTCTACAAAAAGTAGTGCACATTCAATACCAGTTGGTACATCAGATTTGATATGAGTCCTGGATCATTTCTCCTACCCTTTGAAGATTTATCAGCTCTCGGACAGTCAGGAGCCTTCTCAACATGTTTTGTCAGGTCTGGAAACCATGCCTCAGTCAGTAACTCCATCCAGATGTTCACACTGTAGACCAGGGTGTAGCAAAGTTTGATTTAGTTCTGTCTTCTGTTTTTCCAAGCCAAGTCCTGGAATTGCTCTACTTTTCCTTAGTTCCCTCCCAGCTGTATTAGTTCTCAAGAGCTGTTCCTGTAGCCTCAGTCTATAGGAGACCCACAGCAACACCTTCCACACTGGGGACTGTCACAGTACATTCATTCCCCCTGATGTGCTCCAGATTCATCCTGGACAAAGCAGCTGCAGCTATGAAGCCCGAGTGCTTCAGGCTGATACTCACTGATATTTTGCTTATATAATGCCTTTTGTATGAGAGAAATAAAACATCGTAGCTAGTCCAGTCACTTATTTCATAATTCCGGTCATCTATTACACAAATCCATATTCACATGACTGATTGCCAAAGGCTAATAAGGTAACACTTTAGAGCTTATTCAGCCAAGACCATTCAAAAGTGCTAAGGAAGTGAATTGATTTGGTTTTTTTATTTCTTTGCAAGTTAAGCTGTTTCTTCACAAAAAAAAGCCTTAGAAAAAAATTAAAGATAAATCACAGAGCAGGTGTTTTGTCCCCAAAGAGCAGCCAAGCACACATTAGGCAAGTATAGCTGGTTCTTTCTGAAGAAGACAGTAATGTGCTCAGCTTCACCTAGACATTTAAGGAGACAGCTTTCCTTTGCCAAATAAATGATTTTTTTTATTACTTTATACTGCTGAGACTCCCAAATTGCATTAAGAGACAGTAAATTTTTTTAATGAAATTAGTTCCTTCTTCAATAGTCCTGTCTTTGCAAATCATGTGTATACGCAGGTGTGATAAGACGTTTAGTCAAGGTCATCTAGTCAGGAAAGAGGAGAATCCATTTAGTTACTTTGAAAGAGCTTCTTTCAACCCTTCAGAATATGTGTGTTGAATCAAGTCAAATTAGTCTACTTACTGGCTACTACGTGAGACCATTTTCCTGGCAAGCACCTTCCTGTTTCCAGAATGAATAGCTTCATATAAAAATGTATTTACTGAGTATATATTTCAAGGATATAATGTGTCACACAATTAGTCAGCTTTCCTCTTAAATTAATCCTAACCACATGCACATTTTCAAGTGTTTTAAAAGACACGTTAAGAAATAACGAAGCCAAAGAATATATATATATATATTTTTTAAATCTAGCATCATACCTGGGAAGCCCACATGGATGACTCCATAAAGTCACCACCTCCTCTGCATTCGAACCCTAACCAGAACACCTGCAATTGCCCAACTAATAATTATAAAGTTGAGAATAGAATAGAATAGAACACAACACAACACTAACACAGTTAAGAAGTGAGAACATTTGTTTCACATTTGCTTTTGGAGATAAGTATTATTGCTTTTTTTCAATAATTTTTGTATACAAATTGCCCTAATTGCAGGCAGGCTTAGTCTTGCAGATTGGCACTACTAATTGACCTACAAATTCATTTCACTTTTAGCTTCATGTTTCATTCTGGTAGTACTCCCTTAGAAGGGAAACTTGTCAACAGCATTCCAGTCAGCAAGTAGGTAAGTTGTCCATGGAGTTAAATCTTCCTGAAAAACTAAGAAAAGTTACAAATCTATATTTCTTATATTGAAGTGCTCTAATCCTCTAGTCAGTATGCTGGAAATATACACAACTTGTAAAAGACCAAAGCAGAGTGTTTTTCTAATATTTTTTTAAGTTTTATTATCATCATATTTCTATACTGTGTCATGAGATATGCACTGGAATGTGAATAATTAGATATCTCTCTGTTTTAAACGTTAGCCCTCGCCTATTTCAATAAGAAACTTTTCTAAGAGATGAATTAATGACCTTTTTAGTAAGCAAGCAATTAATTATTAAATAAATAAAGAGCAGAGAAGATTCATGGAAGACTCAAAAGAACCTAGAAAGCAGCCAAAAAACTGTAGCGGTGCCAGGACTGCAAAGAGGTGCCAGCAGCCAAACCACTGCCAGCAGAAGAGATCCCAAGCCCAACAGCTGCAGGAATACGGAGATGGTGTAGCACCAGAGCCAGGAAAGGGAGGACAGGACATCCAGCAACACCAAGAAAGCGGAGAAACTGAGAATCCAGCAGCATGATGGAGAAAGAATGGCTCATTACCACCAAAATTTAACTGACAGGATGTTCTGCGTGTGAAAGGAGGGCAGTTAACATAGAGAGCTGTTTAAAAAGGCAAAGTGATAGTGCTCTGCCAGCCACACTTATCACTGAGCAGACAGTTTCCATTATTGTTTAGTCTACAAATTTGTTCAAAAACTGTGTGTGGCAAACTCAGTGTGATTAGCACTCAGTGGTCAATTCTAATGGATACATTGTGAGCTGCTGGTTGTGAAATTTTATGTAATTATTGCCGTTCAAGTAACTAGCTGACAACTGCCAATGAAGCAATTAGTACTGCCTTTGAGCCTTAACCAGAGAAATTAGCCCATCAGAAAAGAGGAAGAAAACTTAATAAACCAGCCTGTGAAATGAGTTTTCTGCACTTTCTCATTTATTTTTGCTAAAGTTAAAATTTTAGAAGTGTTAGATATCTTAGAGAGAAACCTTTGGCTCTTTGAGAGAACCACGATGTGTATGTCCTACTGAAATCCTCTCTTCACTCTGGATGAAGAGGAGAGAGTAACCTTAATGAAGTCACTGCTTTTTGCAAAATTGTCATTGTGCTCAGTGGTCTCTGGTATCCTGCTCATTTGATAATAAATAACTCACAGAAAGGAATGGCTAAGTAGCTTAAGAGAAATGAAAACTGAGTTATCACTACTGATTCAGTACTATACATAGTGTCCTTTAAAAGCTTTTCCAGCAAGGATGATTATTCATTGGTGACCACATCTGCAGAAGCTATACATCCTTGGTAGTAGCATATTCCTCAAAAATCTCAAATTGTTCAAATACGGAAAGTCAAATTCTAGAGACTAACAGCTCATAGGATTTGCAGAGAAATTAGCAACAGAATCTCAAATTACCCAGACAATCTTTTCCTGTTCAGGAAATGTAGAGAGGCTGAGTTCTGCATGGGTAAAACATAATTATTATACATTGAACCATTCATGTGCATCAGTAAGAAATGAAAAAGTTAAATGGTGAAATAAATACAAAAGAAAATTGAAAAATAGAAGTGCTAATAATGTGCTTTAAAACCACAACTGATACTGCTAATTATTGCAGGGGCATGAATAGCCTGAATTCATGTTTTTTTGCTAAACTAAAAAATCAAGAGGAGAGGAAAAACAGCTATAAAATGCAAGATATCATAATGAACCCATGCATGAACTGTATTTTGAAAAGAACTGAAAATAATTGAGACTATGAAACCTTTGAATGTCATCAATAGAGCTTGTAACAGGCCTGTACCTCTCCATGCCAAAGACAGTCAGTGAGGAGGTAGAAAAAAAATGTTAAAGACGTATCACACCTCCAAATAGCACTCTTCAGACTTTGCAGAGAAATTATGAACAGGCGAAAAACAAGTGCCCCCAAGAAATTTAATAAACGGGATAGAAATATTTTGAAGTTTTTAATAAGAAAAAATAGACTTTGTATTTATTATAGAGGCAAATATTATGTTTGACGTTCAAAGCTTATTTTTATCCCTACAATGCTATGGTAGCTACCTTCCTGGCAAGAATATTTTGTGCTGTAAAGGACCCTTCAACTAATACAGAGAAAATAGGAACAACAGCTGTTGACACTAAGAATGAGTATTTCGGATTAGAATATACGGTAGGAAAGAACTGGGGATGAAAGAACCTATCCACACGAGTCATGGACTTTCTGTCTCATGATATAGTCAAATCAATAGCCGAGAAATACATGCTTTATCCTAACATAGGTAAACGTCATGACGATTAGCTAAGGTTATTGGATGAAATTCTGTGGGATGTTCGATGTAGAAATTTAGGCCAGAACATCTAACAGGCCTTCTTGACTAAATAGCCATTATTAGCTGCATTTTCAAAACAATTCAGCTTCAGAAAGCAGGTTCTTAAAATGGTGTGTTAGCTGCCAAATTATGCTAAGCATAAATTACATGAGAAATTTAAACCCTCCTACAAGTAAGGGAAACATTTTTGAGGAGTAAGTACAGAGTAGATGTTCTTCAAACAGCATGTTATCCTAGATCTAAAAAACCTTAAAACTTCATTTGTGTATCCCATGAGAAACTACATGCAGAAACTTCAGTTCCATAAACTGTCATCTATTTTGCATCTCAAAACAGGATTATCCTGCAAGTTAATAGCTCTGTGAAGGTAATAAGAGACAGATTATATTATGTTAGAGTTGTTTAAAATGGCAAGAAAGAGTCAGCTGTTGGACAAAAGCATTGTGGTGGCCTGTGGCAGATTTGGGGCCAAGGATTCACTTGGACTCACTTCCATGGGATTTCAGCATGTGTTTGAAATTAAGCATGCATTTAAGTGCTCGCCTGAAGAGAATACCTAACAAATAAGGCAATTTTTTTCAAGGACTCACTAGGGGAGTTTTGTGGTGGATACCAGAAGACAATATTTTCCCAAAATGTAGCATGGGATGAAAAGTTTACGAGAAGGCTAATAGGCTAGTGAAAAAGATTATCCTAAAAGTATTTACTGTGTATAAATGGGGAAGAAGAGTGAGATACTTATATGGTAATAGAGAGGGAAGTATGTTTTGTGTTAAAAAATTATTTACTGTATTTCCACACTCACTCTTTTGAGTTGTAATTCTTACAGCTGATGTTTACTTCTTTACTGCCCATAGTGAAAATTAAAGGCACACAGTGGATGGGTTCTTAAGGAGGGCTAAACTTTCCTTAAAGTCATCTTCATGAAATCTCCTCTGCCATGAAGATAACACTAAGTGAGAAATGGCAAGAAATTGTCCACTTTCAAGTTTTTCCATGTATAACTTCTGTCTGAAGAGGAGCTACCAAGTTTGTCTGGCTTTGTTTGTTTTTTAATTGCCACCTGTATCATGCCAGTACATTGATGGCCACCTACATAGATCTAGAATAAAACATCTGGTGCGTTGTTTCAAAACAGCAATGTTACTTTCTGTGTGAAATTAGTCAGAACAACTTTCCCAAGTCACCATTATCAGCAAAGTCCTACGAACATGCCAGTATGTATTCTTCATTATCTACCACTCACACAGGAGATGAGAACTTCCCAACCTTGTCTATGGTTAACCTGGATATTAACTTACATTAAATTTCCCTTTGGTTTGCAACAACAGATAAATGTGAATTGCTAAACACATACTCACCAATACAATTCTTTCCATTTGCATCAAGCTCATACCCTTCATAGCACTGGCAGACGTAAGACCCAGGTGTGTTCACACAAATCTGCTCACAGGAGTGTTTCTCCACAGCACAAAGGTCCTGAGCTGCAAAACATAATTGCATGAGTATGAAATTCTTGGACCTTCTATAATTCACAGATAGACTACAGATCAAAAATAAATTTCAGGAAGCTATGAAGAGCTCTTTAGAGATGAGCCCATTTTAACATAGATCATGTCAAGGTTCTGTCAAGCAGTGAAAGTCTTATGCCAGCAGGAACAGCCACTCGAAGATGAGCAGCTCATTCCTTCAGCTGAAGGCAACAACAATTGATGGGTCAATGGTGCCTAGTAGAGTTGCTTGACCGTGTATTTCCCTCAAAAGTTCAAAGGGCATTCTTCAGTTTTTTGGGGAAGAAAACAACCCTGTTTGTCTGTGTCTAACCCTCCCAGATAAACAATGATGAGGTTGGAAAGGGGAAGAAAAAGAAAACACAACACCAAAAGAGTGGCGGACATTTCATTTCTGAGGCTTTTTTCAGTTTTTGTGCAAAATACCACAGCAAGTTACCCCTTCCAAGCAAAAGATTTCATTAGAAAGATTAATATGACAAATTATGTCAGTTCAGCACGTGGCGCAATGAAGCAGAAGAAAAGGCTTTCTTTTCAATAGACTAAAGCTTACTGAGAACTGAAAGTTTTCCCAGTGAAATCTCAGGAAGGAGACTACTCTCAGTTGCTCAGGATCGGGCCCAAAGACTGCTCAACACATAATGATTGTTTACAGCTACAAAAAAGGCTTTTGGGTCACGTTTGAGGAAACCAGCCAAGCAAATAAGAATTTTCTTGTATAGCTGTCTGCTTCATATCAAATGGTATGATGAACAGCATAAACAGTCATTTAACTCTCTTATTGCAGTATAAACACCCACAAGCAGATAATTTTCCAGCTTGTTTCAGCTACGTTTTCTCTTTTGTACAATTTTGTGTATTAATGCAAGATTTGAACATCTCTAGAGAAGAATGGCAGAGATCAATTTAAACAAACAAACACAGTGTAATGAGTAAAGAATAGCCATTATCTAACATAACCACTCTTCTCTAGAAAAGTTAGACCTGAGTATGTGAAAGGAACATTCTTTACATGGATGCAAAACCATCTTAATGAAATAAATATAAGACTATTTCAAGTTAAACAAAATAACTTCTTTTCCCCTAGTTTTGTTCTGGAAGTTAGCCGAGTTGCTTTTTCTTTTTATCCTCATGGAAAGCAGCAAATCAAAAGTATGGCAGATTTTCTTCCTTCAATGCAAGGAAATAATGTTATAATAAAATGTATCAAGGAACAATGCTATCTTCCATTCAAAAGAAAAATGCACTCTTTTCCAGCCTGAAGCAAAGTTGTCAATTCATTGCTGATGGAAGCCATTTGGTTAAGGGTTTTTAAGAACTGAATACTGATATGGTTTACTCTGACAACATAAAGAAACGGAACAGAAGAATGAAAAAAGAGTATAACTTCAGGGACATACCATTCATCTTTTCTTCAGTATTTAATTTAGAAAGTGTTAAAATATATACGTATGGAGGAGAAGGATCTGGGGGTCCTGGTAGATAGTAAACTATCCATGAGCCAGCAACGTGCCCTTGTCGCCAAGAGGGCCAACAGAATCCTGGGCTGAATAGGGAAGAGTGTGGCCAGTAGGTCGAGGGAGGTCATTCTCCCCCTCTACTCTGCACTGGTGAGGCCACAACTGGAATAGTGCGTCCAGTTCTGGGCTCCCCAGTTCAAGAGGGACAGGGAACTACTGGAGAGAGTAGGACAACAAAGATGATTAAGGGATTAGAGCACCTCCCTTACGAGAAAAGGCTCAAAGAGCTGGGGCTCTTTAGCCTGGAGAAGAGAAGACTGAGGGGAGACCTTATTAATGCTTACAAGGATCTAAAGGGTGGGTTGAAGGAGGATGGAGCCAGACTCTTCAGTGGTTCCCAGTAACAGGACGAGGGGCAACAGGCACAAGCTGGAACATGGGAAGTTCCACTCAAATATGAGGAAGAACTTCTTTCTGGTGAGAGTGACAGAGCCCTGGAACAGGCTGCTGAAGGAGTCCCCTTCTCTGGAGATTTTCCAAGACCTGCCTGGATGCAGTCCTGGGTAATGTGCTCTGGGCAATCCTGCTTTAGCAGTGGAGTTGGACTAGATGATCTCTAGAGGTCCCTTCCAACCCCAACAATTCTGTGACCTCCGTGACTTCCATGAAATATGTCCAAACCTTGCATAAATAGATCTGGTTTATGTTGTATTTATGTACTGCACTAAACATAAACATGATGAAGAGTTATTTTACTTAGAGGTCAACTGAGGAACACATTGTCTCTGCACTTGCAGACAATCAGCAGCCCATGAAGGTAACTAAAATGTTCACAGACTGGGTTTTTATATGGCCATGCTTCCCCTTACCTCCAGAAACAAGCTGTCCAGTTTGTCCAGGCTTGGTCCCCTTTCCTCATGAATTCTCTTACTTCTCTGGGGAGCTTTCAGACATAATGGTCTGACCTTGTCTAGACTGCTACTGTGTCATCTCCCCTCTTCATCAATGACTTGCACCATCCTAGCACATTTAAGGCCAATTTGATAGCTCTCAATATTAGATTTCCAGTACTAATTGCTAAAATTAGTTTATAGTTTGGTGATGTTGAAAAAAGTCCATTAGAAGCAGGCTACAAACACACTGAATGACTCATTCCCCTTTCATATTTAGCAAGCTGCAATCTAGTATCATCTATTTGATGATCAAAGCAAGAACAGAGTAAAGCAAATCATGGGTGACAGGTAAGTGGGGAAAATTAGTATGACTGAGTCATAGCTAAAAAAAACAACCCTAAAGCATTACAGCTTTGAAAAATAGTAGAGAGCGAACACTGAGGGCTACTGTGCATGGGTCACCAGTAGGAAAACTACACACAATTCCAAAACTCTCCTGGAAATCAGTTTGTAATTTGACACAGTGCAGTGTCCAGAAGCTGAACTACTGGATGATAAAAACTATGGAAATGTAATAAAATAAAAAAGAAGACAACACAATAAAAAAAAGATTTTTTCATGCCTGTAATTATTTTTTTTTAATTGACTCGAAAAATTCAATTGTCAAAATTGATCTTAGGGGTGAGGATGGGGAAAATGTGTGAGAGGGAATTAAAAAAAAAAGAGAAATTTTGAATTTAAAATAATTTACAGAAAATTTGAAAGCAAAATAATTCTTTCTTAAAAATTCTTTAAGAAAATTAATAGTACGAGGAGGGTTTAAAAGAAAGTTTTAAAGGATATGAAAGTTTTAAGTTAGAAACATTTTAAGAGGGACACGATAAAAAGAACAGGCTACAGAATGTTACTGAAATATGATTATATAGCTGGAGCCATCATTTGGATTCTGACCACCCTCTTTCTGAAGAGCTATAGCAAATATGCAGAAGCAGAGAAAATAAGCTGCATGAAAAATTTTTCTTGTCACTGTTCTTGTCTTGGCTTAGCTGCTAAACCAAAAAATAATTAGGAAATATTCCAAGATTGGATGGAATTTTTTTGCATCTTCTTGAGAAAACAAAACCACAACTAAAGTGTTAAATTTGTTCCATTTAACACAAATAATTCCCCTATAATTCACACACGTGCATATGACAAATGCCTACATTTGGTGAAGGATGCTGGTGTGAAGGTCTACAAAACAGAGATTCCTAGAAGTAACTCATTCCATAGCCCGATAGCACAGGAGGTGAACAGCTCAAAAGGAGTTTCCTACTGTAGCCCACGCAGCAGCGAGAATGTCCAAATCACTCCAGCGCTGGATTTGTTTTGTTCCCATTCCTATTTACTGTAGCTCTGACTGAAACCACGTGTCCCACTGCACATGTAAGGACTTTAATTCCCAAGCTGCCGAGTCGCCTCCATTACTGACATACTCCTGCTGTTTTGGTGGTCATGAAGTATTTGATATAAAATACAACACTAAGCAAGAGAGACTAAGAACCCTCTAATTCCAAGCTACCTGATTCTTTTATGGCACTCTCCTCAGATGTGGAATATGCGAGTTCAAACACAAGGTCAGGATTTGAGCCCGCATCCTTCACCTTGATTCTAAATTATAAATCGTGAAGGGTACATCCTATGCTCTCACCATGACTGTGTCCTCCAGCTTTTTGAAAAGACACTTTTCAAAGTTTTTCTTCTGGCTATAATCAGTTTGGCAAATTTCACTTGAATCCATGCACTGCCGTGGGGTAAGAAACTGAATTTTTAGCAAGTATGTTTTCCACCAGTAACCAAAAATACATAATTTCTTTAAAATAATGGTGGATACAGAAAAAATTTGGCATACCCGTCTAATGTAGTCTGCTGCTAATTAGTAGGAAGCAAGTTAAAATGGATGAAAGAAATACTGCTTACAAACATCATACTTAGAGTGAAATACAGTTTGTTGTTATAAACTATAAAGCAAATTACTTAAAAAGTCAACCCTTTTAAAGAAATAAATGAGAGCATAAGCAAGACTTTTAAAACTATTCTTCGAATGGTTGCAAACCCTTATACTTAGGAAGAGCTTTTCAGAACAGCAAGTTATTTCACAGTTCTCTCACATGGGGTTTATTGCACCTTTCTGTACTAAGTACTGGTTGCTATCTAGACAAATTATTAAAGCAGTTGGATTCACTTCATGTGAGATGATAAAACAGTTCTTCCTTTGTTGCTTCACTGTTGAACTTACTACATCAATAAAATCCAAATGCAATTTTTTGCAGTTACAGTGTACCTCTGCAGAGCTGTGTATAAAAATGAGCTTGATATATTTCAGAAAGGTTTATAAGAACTTCACTTACACAAAACAAGAAAAAGAATTACAACTTTACCTTTTCAGCCACTTTCTGATGATTACCATTCATTATATACCGAGCTCAGTCCTTCTTTATGAACCCAATAAAAAGAGGGTGTGATGTTAAGCACTATCTGGGAGTGTGAAAGAGAAAAGTTAAGAAAGATAACATACTGCTGCAAGTCTTCTGGTCAGCATTCAGAATGTATCCTTGTTTACACCTGCATACGTAGGAGCCAGGGGTATTTATGCAGAAGTGATCACAGCGATGCTCAACTGTACTGCACATATGGGGCACTGAAAGAAAAAAAAGCTTTATTAACCACTGCTCTTTCTTGTGGTCACAATTAAAAAAAAATAGTGCAGAAAATTTTACTGCAGCAATTTAGAAATTTCAAATTAAGTGTTGACAGTAAAGACAAAAATGGAAGGTGAAGTCTGCCAGACTGTAAAAAAAATCCTTAACAAACAGTACTATGTATTTATTCATAAAATAAGTAGGAATTCAGATATTTTCTGTCTGGCTGACATTGGTGGCATCTTTTTGGACACGAAAATACATATGTAATGGAGATATAAACAAAATAAAAATACACAATACAATATCTGGAAACACTAATTACTTGGTGGTCCCAAGAAGACAATGAAACAAATGTACAAAATTCTAATTTAGAAAACAAGTGGAATTTAAATACAAACTGTTCTAGAGGACATTCCAGTTCTTCAATGAGGAAAGCCAACACACAGCACAATACTAAAGAAGAATGCCCAGAAAACAGCCCATCTTGATGAAGAATCTTGCTTCCTTAGTTATTACTGTTGAGGAACATACAAGCAATACATGATGACACTGAGGTCATGCATCTCCAAGATTCATGGGAGCAGAGCTGAGCTACACTCCCCAGTATAAGTTTTTCTAAGTCTATCTTTAATCTGTTTGTAACTTACGTCTCTAATAGCAAGTAGTAAAATGCAACAGACTGAGACAGTAAGAAAGAAAAAGAATAGTGGGCTCATTCTGTCAAATTCATTGCTGAACTATTTTTCTCCAGATCAGTAATTGGGAATTAAGAAATCTCCTTCATGTTTTCTTTCCACTGGAGAATTGCGCTTGTATGCAATTTCTATAATATATGGGTGAATTACTCCTCAGACAACATTCTGTGGAAAATAATCTATTTTGCTCAACAACAATTAGGGACTGATGTGCTCTTTATTGTGCTAGGTCGACAAAGCTCAAAATTTATGGGATAGATATTAACAGTAATCTTCTGGCAGCCACAACAGAAGCCTGATAAATAACTTAACATGTGGTATGTGTGGTACTTGTGGAAAAAAAATTGTGGTTTTGAGATACATAGTATGTATCTAGTCTTTGAAATGGTTACCAGAGTTATGCATTTATTACTAATACACAAACCACCACAATTCCCAAATCTCTTAATCAGCTCAGATCTCACAATTTTCTGCCATAATAAAACTTCTAAAGTACTTTTATTTATGTGAATACAGACCTGCTCGGACTTCTTGTTTTTTCATCGTTCTGTCATTCTAAAAATGAAGTTTATGGCCTCTGGTACTTTCTAAACAGAAGTTTCCTCCTGGCTACATTTCACTAGCTTTCAACATCAGGTATATCTTGTTATGACCAAAGAAGCACTTTCAAATATGACAAATGAAAAATGTAATAATTTCAGTAGTTTAAGCGTTAGAAAATCTACCATATACTAGTGCTATAGAATGTGAATCTACAGAACGTTACTCCAAAAACAGTCAGTCCTCCCATATCAAAAGAACACAAGATTGCAAAACACTGTATTCAATGACAGGCCTCCCAACAACTCAGTCTGTTCTGAGAGTATAGTGTTACCATCTGTTACCAATCTTCTGACATACTATCACATACAATTTTTTCTAAAGTGTCTCTGTAGCACCCATTTCAAAGGATCAGTGATGCTCTGGTCATGAGTCAAATTTCTGTGGCGAAGGAGCCTGCTGTCTGTGTGATTTCTGCAACCTCATTTGTTGCAGGAGGTGTTTGGTGGACACAGCCAAAGACTGAAGTAATAGAAAGGGTGATCTCATAGTCAAGGAATTTGAATGTAAACCTTATGAATTAGATTTTGTCTATGTCACAGGGCCCTGAATCGATATTGGGCAAGTTGCACAATTGCGTGGTGAAACCGCAACACAGGTTGCCCAGAGGTGTGGTAGCTGCCCCTTCCCTGGATACATTCAAGGTCAGGTTGGACAGGGCTCCAAGCAACTTGATCTAGTTGAAAACATCCTTGGTCATTGCAGGGGGGTTGGACTAGATGACCTTCAAAGGTCCCTTCCAACCCAAACTATTCTATGATTCTATATGGACTCTTCTGAGAATATATCTGCTAGGCAGTGGGTAATCTCTGCCATCCATGGGTAAAGAGTGCCTAATCTGATTTACTCTTTATTTTCCCCACAGAGCTTCATCACTTGGCCAGGTTTTTCTCTTACATTCACAGGAACCATGAAGACACATTCCCACAGACAGAAGGGCAATCCAGACAGGAGGACAGCTCAGGTGCCAAGGTCTTTTCCCACAGCATGAAGTCCAGCAGACTGCACGCCAGGAGGCATAACCAGAGGGGCGCCTTCAATTGCTCTAGCAAAGGAACAAGGTGTCCATATGCTCAATTCAGCTGCAATGATACTGTCTCTGGGTCCACACTGGGGAGGACTTCAAAAAGCTAACCACATTTCCCGGGAGGAATGTCTGCTCTGGGAAGCAGAGGCTATGGATGCTTAGATTGCTCTCTTGAAATTCAGTAAGCTGAACGCTGCCCAGACTCAGCAAAATATAAAGGATTCTATCTGCAACTTAGTCCCTTAAGTTGAAATCCAGAAGAACCTAACAGCTTAAATTCTCTGTTGCACCTGGGCTTGGGTTTTTAAGTGCGCTTTTGGATCTCACCTTCAGTTCCTGACACAGCAAACGTTGTGGAGGCCTTCCCTGAGAAAAGGAGGCAGCAGCAACCTCTGTCACCTCCGTACTCCTCCACCTGCCGAGGGGTGGTTTTATTGAGGATCACATGTATTTGAATTAAAAGTGAGCTATAAAACTCTAATACATTTACAGGACACTGCCTAGTCAGGAAAAAAAAAATTAGTAAGGGCTATTTGTACTGGACTTGTTTCTAAAACACAATTAAAAAAATGCAGTAAGATGAAGTTTTGAAGCATTTGCCGTTCATTCCATTAAAACTCGCAATCCATGTTTTGTTTACTCTGTCTTGGTTTTAAAATGTATCTTACTACGCCAGCTAATAATATGGCAAGGAAGAAACAGGAAAAAATCTATTATCTGATGAATGTCTGTGATGGAGTTTTGTGCTGATGCAGTTCAGCTGGAGTCCTGTTGCTCTTTGAAAGAATTTTGGAAAATACCAAGTAAGGAAAATTCTCCAGACTATCCTGACAATAAGCCTCAGTTCTTTTCTGGCAAAAGCATCCCTAGAGATGAGTGAGCATTCAATCTCACCATGCTTTTTTTTTTTTTCTGGACTCTACTGGAAATGCCTCAGCTTAATGTCAAATCTGTATGAAGATGTTTCATATTTACCTCAGGAAAAAATAAAAAGGAAAATTATATTAAATACACAGATATTTGTAAAAGGTAATTTCTTACCAGGGATTAACAGATGGAAGCGATTTCTCTGTTGTAAATTAATACCTATTAGATGTTATTTACTTTATTATGTGAATAATATCACTGTAATGGCTTTTCCCAACTTTCTGTATTTAAAATGGATGGAATAAAAACACTACCATGTCTCTGTGTCTCGTTTCCAGTCACAAGGCATGCACAGAGGTAATTATTTGCAGAGAATTAGTATGTAAGCTTTGGAAGAGGAATACATGAACTCCATATAATTTTTTAAATAACCAAAAGACCGTTTATCAGTTTGAAGTTTCAGTACTAAGGGAGATCACATTTAAAATCAATAGATGAAACTACTTCAAATAGCAGAGGCGTTTAAATTTATTGCTATTATGCAATGAATAGGAAAAAAATGATATGCGGTTTTGCCTCGCTGCTTATGACTACCAGGAATTAGATCACATTTTATGGCACTTAGCAGCAGAATTAGTTTTTCCCCATATGTACGACCACTGTTCTGAATGTTGTCTGGCTAGTCTCCCTTTTTTTCTGTATATATATTCTAACAGATAAGGCTCCATGTAAAAAAAAAATAATAAATGTTTAATTATAATGCATAATTTTTTGTGTTTTACCTTCATCAATGCATTCAAATCTATAGAATATAAAACCTTACCACAAAGTTTAGTTTGGAAGGCAGAGGTCAGTGTTTCAATCTGACTGAAATTGGCCACCAGAAACACATGCTCTTCATGCGGTTCACTCCCGATGGACTTCAGCGTGTTCATATCCACTCTTCCCACTCCAATGGCAAAAATCAGGATACCCGAGTTACGAGCTTTAGCAGCAATCTCTGCCACTGGATCCTGAGGTCTCCCATCCGTCACTATCATGATAATTCGGGGCACGTTCTGCTTCAGAGGTCTAGCTCCTTCTGACTCTGAAAACGCGATGTTCACCGCATACTGAATAGCCAGGCCAGTCATGGTGCCCGTCGCCAGGTGCATCATCCTCTTCACCGCTCTCTCAATATCCTGCTTCCTCCTGAATGTCTTCAGCGAGAACTCGTGTTTGACCGTGCTGCCATACTGAATCAGACCTACTCGGGTGGCATCAGGACTGACGTCCAGGAACTGCAGGATGGTTAAAATGAACTCCTTCACTTTTTCAAAGTCGTAAGGACGTACGCTGCGAGAGCTGTCGATGATGAAGACAAGGTCCAGAGGTTTGTTGTTGCAAGTATTTTCTGGAAGGGAAAATGCAAACAAAAATACTTTACAAGAATTTTAAAATGCAAACGGGTTCAGGTTGACCTGATGTCTCAAACATGCTGTCTAAACAAACACCCCGACAGATGCTGGGAAAGTACATGAAAAATCAGGGATGCCAGAACTAAGGCTACTTGAGCAACATCAATTCAGCCTTCAGTAAATAACAAAAGTTGCCTGTTATACATGATCAGTATATATATATTTATTTTTTGTGAAATCAGTGCTCAGAATGGCTAATGGCAGTGGAGTGGGTAGATACTTCTGCTTTACCCTGTTTTGTTGTTGAGATTTTGACCTCATGCCCCAGGCAGGATGGAAACCCACTCTACAGTACATAGTTACTGTTTGGGTTGCACTGTGATGCTTTTTGTGGTATTGCCTGAGAATTTAGAAATCTAACACTCTGATGAGGCAGTGTGGTATCAGTCCTCCATTTCAAACAGGGAAAACAGAACACAAAGAAATTCAGGTCAAAAGCATCTGTTAACTGCAGTGACCAATAAGAGACGTGAAGAGACTGATTTTTCAGGGAACTTGGCATTAAGCAGCACGTTGCACGTACAAAGTACAGCCCTCAATGACATCAACTGCAGCTGTGAGTGCTCAGCACTTCTGCAAATCAAACCCCATGATTTCAAATGCATAATTAATGGCCATCTGGGAGAAGTCTCGCCTATTGGACTAGCTCAGCATCGCACAGAAATTCTGTGGCTGCATCAGAGAGAAAATCCTGTTTTCTACAGTGGCACTCAACTTGGCCAAAAAGACCACTCATGTACTTCCTGAAATCTTCTGTTTCAGCCATCAACAGCATTTTTTTCCAAAAGCCACTGAAGCAGAAATACCACAGGGTATGTCTACATCTGACAACTGCAAAGGTGGGCAAGCCAAGCTATCACAGGTAACAGCAGAAGTGAAGGCTGGCTGCCTTCTGGGCTTGCTACCAGCTTTCTGGGACTCTGGGTATACACCCTCTGCCTTCTGCTTAGCATCCTTTTATTTTGAAAAAATATGAGACACATGCGTGAGTTGCATGATGAGAATGGATAGGGACTGATCATTCACAGAAAGCCAGCACATGGCAGGCTTAAGGTGAGCAGGTGGAGGTGAGCCATGGGCCTTGCCACAGAAGGCAGCATACAGCAAATTATTAAAAGGACTTTAAAAGGCTTTATGGGATGCTGGTGAAGAGAAGTCAACTGAGGTTCGATACCTACTTTAAGGACCCCTCCAGATTTGGAAATTCCTGAGCCCCAAAAGCATGGCATCTGGGGGAATACCTGCAGGTAGTATTGCCTTGTTCTTAAGCTTTTCTGTATGCATCCACTTTTGACTGCTGTCACAGACAGGACACTGTCTACTACGGCTTCAATCAGTGTGTCTGTTCCTGTTCTTAAATTCCTGTGGCTACGAATAAAACTGAGATAGAGAGTTGACCGTTTGTCTGCCTGGCTTGAAAGATTAAAAGTGGCAAGAATGCTTCTCAAACTCCAGTAGCATCCTTACTAAACTGAGATAGGCCCAACCAGTAATCTCTCTTATTGTTCAACCCAATTCAATTCCCAGTGCCCTCTCATCTATCTTGTGCACTGAATGAGGCAAATGCTTGGTGGAAAAGTCGTATTTGACTGTATAATTAAAGGTCATGTCATATTGCACAAGTAGAAGTGGGCCAATCAAAGACTCAACTGGAAAACCATCTGTCTGTAGCCAAGCCTTTACATGAGTTCACTTGTGACTGCTGATGAATGCGAACCATGTGCTTCTGCCAAGGCATGGGGTAAGAAAGATGCCTGTTTTCACTTGTTAACTCAGAGGCCTCTTTCATAGATTACCAAGAACATTTGTGGGCATAGAATAAAAATGCTCTTTGATGACAATGAAAATGACTGCCTGGATTTATTCATGTGCAGTCTACAGTCTGGATTTATTCATAAGCGTAGGAATATGCTCGAGTTGCTTATTCTTTCAAAATCAGAGGATGTTGAATGCAAGCCAAATTGAGCAGAAACAAAATTCTAGTTCTAATGGGACACAGATATCCTGACATATTAACTATTTTCTATCTTATTATCTTAGTGGCTCATCTAATTATTAATTATTTTTATTAACATAACATGAAATATGCCAGCATGGTTGTGATACAAAGATAACGCTACAATATGATTTGTGGGAGCAGAGCAAGTGGAAAGAAAGATAATTACAGAAAAAAGGCTAAGAATATGTGTGTATATGTGAGGGGCAGGACAGAGGAGGGAGAAGGGTAAAGTGACTGCTATTTTATTTCTCTTAAAACAATTCAAAACTAGAGCTATGGTTTTGAATCCTTTTAATTTGAATATAAAGATTTGGATCCCAGTCTGAAGAGACTCAGTTATGTATTTTGAAGTCAGGCATGAATCTTGGTGGGAAAAAGCCTGGACGGCATTAATGGATAGTACTACCAGAAACACACCCCATTGTTGTAAATTACTCAAGAAAAAAAAAAATAAAAGTCTATCAGTCTGAATGCACCACAGTATATTTCAAACTACTTTCACTAGTAAAATTCTTTCTACAGAAAAACTAAACATTTCCAAATTAAAGTGTATTTAAAAATCTGTCTTCTGACTTGGTGGGGATTTTTAATAACCTTGTAATTATTAATGTTGATTTAGCTGAGATGGGCTCAATGAAAAATAAAGTATAATTGTTTTACTAAGCAAAACTCCAGCTGGGTGGTATTTTGAGGAGTGGCAATCAATAACGACTAACAGATCTGAATGCTCATTCCCTCAGATAAATTTGCAGTGATACTTTTTTAGCACTTGCCCTGTAAACTATAACCTCTTCCTCCTACCAGCTCTTTAAACACAGGACTTTCTCACAACTTTGGCAAAAATCCTTGTACCCAGAATGAATTCCCTTCCACTTTTCTTATGAAAAGTGACATACTCATTGAAAAGAGCTACTCATCCATAAACCTGTTTCTAAGTCAGCAGAGGTTTTGTATTGCCAACACAAAAGTTAAAAAACCCTCAATGTGAGTCGTATTACCCACAGGCAAGACAAGGACAGGCAAGGTAAAGGAAGGAAAGGAAGGAAAGTTTGGACATGAGGAAAATTATTGACAATGAGAACAATCAGCCATTGGAATAATCTCCCCAGGGAAGTGGTGGATTCCCCAACATTAGACACCTTTAAGATTCAGCTGGACAGGGTGCTGGGCTCCCTTGTCTAGACTGTGCTTTTGCTAAGAAAGATTGGACGAGGTGATCCTTGAGGTCCCCCCCACCCGGTATTCCATGATTCTATGAAGATCAACTCAAGAGTAAATATATTCTCCTCCTCTACTCAATATCCAGTTTATCTGTAAATGGCAGTAACAGTGATGCCACCTTCAAAAATTAACAAGAAAAAGAAATTTCAGTTCTCCCTGGAAGAATCCAGCTGGGATCCAATCATCTAGATACATAAAACAGAGCTTAAAAGACTATTTCACCTTGAGCATCTTAGTTTCCTCTAAAGCTGAAAACTCCGTTATTTTCTCTGATCCCTGCAGGTTTCGCTCTGCTTCTTTCTCAAAGCAAATTGTGCCCAGTCCTGAACTCCTACTTTAGCTTTGACAAAGCTCACACTGCTTTGACTTAGCTCATACACCCAGGGTCTCTGTCTGAGAGTGTGTTTGTACCCTCTCAGCTTACTTCTTACTCATGCTACTTTGCCTTAATATAACTAAAGAAGCACCAGGGAGTTTTCCTGGGCATTGGAATTGAATCTTCTAGGCTGTTAAATCATTAGAACAGTTCCTGGTATTGTTTAGTCTAGGAAAATTAACGTTTTCTCAAACAATTCTCAGGTATTATATGGGAAGTATTATGAGCCAGGGACCCATCCTAATAAGCAATGTGGATGCAACCACTCTGTAAGCTCAGGGTGTTTAGTAGTACAGAAGCAGGCTGTTTATGCCACTGGTCTCAGTGCCAGAGAGATACAAGCTAAGCTCAGAGGCCAGCTGGCCTGCACCCGCAGTATTAAACTCACCTTCCCACTACAGCAGAGTGGCCTTATGCAAACTGTCTACTGGGAACAATCCCTGTCCAGTGTAGCCTCTGCACTACACAGGGAAATTGCTCTGGCTGTGTGAGAGACAGCTCCGGAAATTTAACAACAATGGTGGAGTCCCAATGCCCGAGAACATCTCCTGGCATTGTTTAATTTCCTCAGACATTTCCATTTTGGGACATTCAAACTGAAGACATTCAAGGGACCCAAGTTTTAGATGGCAATTTTTCAAAGGTTTTTGCAGGACAGCTCCCTTGAAAAGATTGTTTAAAAATGAGTTCTTTATCTTCTATTGTTGTCCTACATCTTTATGACTCCTTAATGTTGTTTTTTTTTTTAAATCCGCATATTACTTATTTGGTTATGTAGGTATTTACCCATTCTCATGTGCTAGGATGTTAAAGAAGGCTATTGCTGTATGCAAAGCAAAAGAAGGTTAGCTCAATTTGGTAAATAATACAGCAAAGTTAAGACATTGAAAAAGTAATTGATAATAAGTAAATATTAGTTCCATGAAGATTTTTGTTATAGACTAAGACAATTTCAGCAAAAAGGAAGTATGAGATCAGTTAAGAAAAAATGAGATCACAGAAAAATTATTGCCTGAGCAGGCAATACAATAATGGCAATTTTAAGACTCAATATATTGTGTTTCTTAGCTCACTCCATAGTAATGTATATACAAAAAATTACGTCCTCTGCCATTGCCAGCAATAATACTAGGTTTATTTTTAGATTTTATCTTAAGAGTAACAGAACAAAAGTCTTCATTCAGAATTAAATAAAAGAGGAGAAAACTATTCTCCCAGCTAGCACATTATAAAACTGCTTCCTAAATTTCTCTTCCTTCTTTGCCACTTTATTATTTCATTTTCCCTCTAGCCCTCACCCTTACCTGTCTCTGTTTTCTTTACAACTTCTTGCTTTATAAGTCTCAGTATAACTCCTACCAAATTTGTTTCAAGACGTATGAACTTGCTGGGTGTCAAATATTTGTTCTTGAAGTTCAAAATTCTGGTTTTCCCTAGCTAATTATATAGCCAGAAAAATTGGGCTTGACAAGTTCTCAGATATTCCCAAAAGATTTCTCGGTTCATCAAAAAGATTTAATCTTCTTGCCATACAATCATCCAAGTAGAGGATAGTCAAATTTGCAATTAATTCATAAATATACCAACAGCAAAATGCTCTGATGGGAAGAAAGATATATCCATGTATTACCTGCATGCACCTTCTAGGAAACTGCAGTAGCTTCATTTGCAAAGATCAAGCATGAAGTATGTAGCAGTTACTGTAACATGTTCCTGTTTGGACAACACATTTTGTGGTTGTTGGCAAGAGTAAATGAAGAACAGCAGTAATTCCAATCACTTCTTGGCTCTAGTGAGACATTGTGTACAGATTAACTTTCCCCCTTTTCTTTTTTTCTCATTTTAATTCAAAGAAGAGCAAAGGATGGTTATGGTGCATTTCAGATATAATCATACCTAGTTCCTGAAGTAAATGTTAGAAACTGCTCAGTACCCCTTTCCTGGCACCCCAGTCTGCAGGTCACTCCACCTCTTACCAGCTCTGGGACATACCTTGGGTCCAAGATCTGTTCCCATACTCCCTGGCCCCATCCCTGCTCTCAGCCTTTTTCCAAAGTCAGGGATCTCTGGCCCTAACTCAAAGATTCATTATGAGTTTGGCAACTCACACATTCCTCCTTACAAATTTCTTCATCTGGGAACACTCTCTGAACGCAACACAGCCTCCAGACATTTCTTTATTGCCTCTGACAAAATCTTATCTCAACTTCCAAAATTTCTGGGAGAACTGTACAGCAGTAGGCTCATGACCACAGATTTCCATTTCCTTCTACATGCAAATGCTTCATTATCAGTCAGTACAGGGGGGGCCATTACCTTGTTCTCATCTCACCTCACTATTTCTGTTCCCTTCCTGTCATCCTTTCCAAAATAACAAGCTCATTATTAATATAAATTCCCCAAACTGACTTCTAGTATTTCTCCACTTCTTCACTGAGACTGGTGTTGTCCCTGGCACGGAGCCGGAGTACGGTGTAGGGATACTCTCAAGTTTCTTAGTTCTTTTTACATATTTCAGCTGGTCCAAGATGAAAACTGCTGCGTTTCCTAACAGGAGCCAAACCTTCTTTCATAGTGAGGAAGACTAGGGAGTGGGTTGTGTTTCCTTGCAGGTTGGGGAGCACCCAGACAGAGGAATGGTGCATCCTGATACCCCCACACTAGTACCAGCAGCATCAACATCTACGCATCTCTTCCTAACAGAAACCAATGTTATGTGCTCTCAGCTGAGCCCAGCTCACACCCAGGAGAGGAGAGGAATTCATTTTCTGTGCCATGGTGGGGAAGCCTTGTAGCACACACAGTTAACACCACTTTGAATCCAGTTCCCACAGACAGCCTGGAGGCATTTACTCTGCCTGTGACTCTGTCTTTTCCTGCACGCATCTGGAAAACACCAAATCACAACCAGCACCAAAAAAAAAAAAAAAACCACCCAACAAGCGGTGGCTGAATGAGGGAAGATGATCTTTGAATCTTTCTCCTTGAAGATCTGAAAACTGATATTTTGCTTGAGCTACCTGGGGCACTCTTGGAAGGACACGCAAGTTATTAGAGAAGGAACACAGAGAAAAAGTCAATGGCTGTGTAGTAGTAGTGTACAAAATTTAGTGGAAAAAAAATGTGATCTTAATGAGTTTGTGCTGTTTCTTTTCAGGACATTTGCTTAATGTTTTAAAAACTCGTATCCATACTTTTTTTAAAAGCTGCCCGTGTCTTTGTTTATGGGGAAAGCTGTTAGCAACCTCAACATTACTCAGTGATCAGCTGACCTGAAACCACATATTTCTATCCATTGGTAACAGTCTAACTATTAGACTCTTTTCCAGAACAGTTTCAGAGACGGCACCATGGGATAGTGCCGTACACCATTGCCCCTTGCTCCCCAAAACACACGGGACGTCATGCCCACCAGCATTCCGCTATTCCTACCACTTCAGCAGTACTTAACTAAGCAGACGGGGTCTTCTAGCTTTCAAAGCCATTCAAAGGCATGCTGTATTTATTCACAATAATGTCTGATTACCCACTCGTGCCTACAAAACAAGACATTCCTTAAGTTATGCAAATGCTGTTTCCAGGATTTTCAAGTTAATTTTCACATATGTGTTTTTTTAATTATTAAGTTAAAGTACCTGCAACAAAGCCAAAACCACCACACTTTTGAACACGCGGTGTTCTTTCTTTTGGCCTGATCTTCCTTCAAGACAAAACACTCAGTGGAGGTTTTGAGCTCTTTGAGAATATACACGCAAAACCAGAGTTTGCAATTTTACGTGGTGAATTATTGTCAAGGCAAACTCTTTTTCAAACAGAAATGGTATTTCACAGTAATTTGTGGGGGTTGTAACAAACAATTTCAGAAATACAAAGAGCATTTGCAGTTTAGTATGCGACTCAGTTTTTTCTGTAGCAGCAGATATTCTTTCCCCCTTGTGGAAAACTTACAAATTATTTTTTTAAAAAAAAAGGAAAAGGAAAAAAGGAAAAGGGAAAAAAAGGGGCAGGAGGGGAGAAGGAGAGGAAGATAAAAGAATAAGAAAACGAAAAGAAGGAGAAAGGAGGCAAAAGAAAAGGCTTTGCTAGAGGAAATACACATTAAGAAAATACTGCTAAAACAGAAAATTTCTTGTGCTGCTAGAAATAAAATTATATCCCATATAACATTAATTACTGAATTGTCCTTTAAGCAGCTGAAAAGTGAATGCTATTTTGATATATGACTTGAAAATTAATAACAAATACTAAATAGGAAGTTGGCAAGCATAATGTCGTTATGAGGTTAAAAATTGCCAACACAGACCAAAATCCAGACTGTCCGACCTCCATCATAGCTGGCTGCAGAATAGGACACACATCCCTGGGGTCTGTCATGGTCCCAGTTAGCCCCCACAGCTCATCAGTTGGGCCTGCTTAGGGGATAATAATAGCCTCTTCAGGGGATGATAATAGTTTCTTATTATCCTTTATTCTTATTATACTTTATGCCAAATCTGAGAGACTTGTCATAAAGTCCACAGGAGACCTCTCAGCTATTGAGACAATCACTACTGGGAAGCAAAGCACACAACTGCTAACACTGCCTTGAGGTACAATAATTGTAGGATGTACCTACCCACCCACCTCAGAAGGAAGAAACAGATGATTTACCAGACTGTAAAATGCTTTGCTCTCTCTCTTTCCAAATATAACATCTATATTTCTATGCCAATTTCATGTTTTGATTAGAGAGAGTCTAAATTGATACATATTTGATTACCTTGTATTCTTATAAAAGTTTAGTTACCTCTTAATGAGAAAAGGATTTTGCTTATATTTTAACTAAATACATGATAATTCAAAAGATGTAATTTTCAACCTCTTCAAGACTATATCTGCTGTCTGGAATAGTTTTGATCTCTCCAAATACCATGCCAGCATAGTACGTCAAACACATAATACAGTTACCATGACACAATTCTGACTTCAATTGCAATGCAGCCTTCAGTTGCAATGAGTCTGCTTAACGTCTCCGAGGACAAAAAAAACTTGGCAGGGACGCACTTATGTAAAGAAATAACACATACACACATATGTTGAAGCTGCAAATGATTTTCTTACAGCAGCTATCATCCCATGCTGGTTCAGCAGTCTGCATTAGCAGGATTTGGAAAGCTCTGGCCAGCTCTTAGTGTATAAATGTACAATTAATTCAATCAAAATTAAACAGAAATCTTACCTGCACTGCACAGAAGCATCATGGACCAGATTCACTTTTGCCACATATCTTCCCCTCTGATTTGCGGCTAAAACTTAACCCAGAATGGTTAACCTGATAATGATCTAGAGCCCTAAAGTTACATACACACAAGCTTAAGAACTCGGTTATAAAAATGTTTGGAATAACTGACTATACCAAGTGATTCACAAATTTAGCGAGCACTTCATATTACTTCCTTCCATATTATTAATGGAATCATACACATACAACCAAGAGATAAATCATTATATATTTTGTTGCAAAATATAATTCAACACAGACAGGGACATTTGCGTTTAGCAGCAGTTTCTGCTGAACAGGAGCCAAGTACATTTCCTTCTTGGCCTCCCTTTCCCTCTCTCTTTCAATTTTGTGCAGTATCAGTTTATCTCTTGTAGTTTCTTTCTTCTGGTATCATGTACTATCTAAATCAATACCCTCTAAATGAGCTTTTTTCCTCACATTAATAATTTTTTTTTCAAAAACAGGTAGATGCATGTTTTATATTGTTAAGGAACAGAAGAAATGCTATTGCTTAGAATATTATTCTACAGTTTATTTAATTATTCCCATGCTTCTGCTTCAGAGTTCTCCAAAGAAATCTGCCCATCGGGACGTGGAATACATGCCCAGTTTACAAGAACAGAGTTCACACAAAAACTTGTGCTTTCTCCACAATGTTGAAATTTTGCCTTGCCTTGCTTTATAATAAATGATTAAGATGCAGTAGGGCGTAGGTCCCAAAGCCCCTCCACCAAAAAAAACCCCCCATCATCAAACACCAAAAAAGCTACATCTTGCAAGGGCTGGGTATGTGTTGCTTCCGAGCATGGAACCTGCTGAAAGGCGCTGTGGACCTCTGACTGTGAAAGCACAGTGTGGGAAACACCACTCTGGACAACTGACACAGCTCTTGATTAGACTGTTGAGGTGCAGAGGTCCATTTCAGCTATAGCTGAATGGAATTAGCTAACGTAAGAGACATAATTTTATATTTAAAACCACGCAGCCAAGTATATTTCCATTACTGCTTTTCTTTAGTGTCCAAAACCTAATGCTAAGCTGGCAAACTGTGCTTTCAATGATCTGTGTGTAATCTAACAAAGCAGCTGCACTCAGCAGGAACAATGGTTTTGCTGGAGAGCGAAGTAAAAACTCTTCAGAGCTCTGATAAAGCCTTTAAAAGAGAAGATTCTAAACAAAAAGATTAATTTCCTTTAAGGAATCAGGATAAGGCCAAAGATCTGATACTTGGGATCAAATTACTGATGAATGGATAGAGAAGGAATAATTTAGTTCATGTGTCACTTAAGGAGAGTGAGAGGTGACCGCCCTCTTCTAAAGGAAAGACAAATGGACCTTCTTTCTGTTATTTCACAATTTTGCAGGACTATGGAGACGATCCTTTGAAATATAGAAACACCTACATTAAACTATTATTTTCTAGCAATCTAATACAAATTCTGTTATTATGAGAAATACACATTTTCTAGCTCTAAATCAGCCACATCTGTTCTACAATTAATATGCTACAAGATTTAAGAAAGTCTTAACAAATTTAATTACACTGGCACAACTGACAAGTTTTAAATACTTTTAAGTTTGATTCGGTGTTTAAAGAAAGAAGAGCCTGAAAAGCCAAACCTATTCAAAGCAGTTTGGCTTTCAAGGGCCACACAGAGTTCCAAAACTTTATGGCCCTATGGACCCTTGCACAAAAGATTTCAGATCTTCAATGGAAATAATTAGCTATATATAATTAGTGATGTATATATATAATTGGCTATGTAGGTATCATGTTAAACAACAATAAGTGATGCAAAGATCTGCCAAATCAAGACAACATCAAGGTTTAGCAGAAAGACTGGGGACAAGAAAAAACACATAAAAGACCGCTCATTCCTTCTCAAACCTTTGTTATAACATATAGGCTATTAGTCCTAACAAGACAATTAAGAAATCTATGCAGAACTAGTCCATGGCTGCTGAAAAATTAAAACCTTCTAAAGCTGAATCCTAAAATACTTTTATGTCTATGTAAAATCCCACAGGATTCTTCATCCATTCAATTTTGCTTATTTATGTTGTCAGTTTCCTGGAGCAAGGACTTTTATTTCTGTACATGGCCACTATTCGGATTTTACCAGTAAATAGTTGCCACAGCAATACGCTTTTGTTTTAAAAACTGGTAATATGAAGAAAAAAGTGGAATAAAATTATTTTAATGCTACTAGTATTTACATACCATAATCCTTCATTTTAGCCCTAAAAACATAGAGACCTCCACCCCCCAAAAAATCCCAACCTGAACTTTTATTACTTTTCCAAGTATCTGTTGGTTCTTGCAGCTACATTGCTCACTTTTGCCTGTGAACCAAGTCTTTCCACAACAGCAGTGACTGTCATCGCCACCACTATTTATAATATACGTGTATATAGAATGGGACAGCTTCTGATCTCTGTTAAATTGCTCTAAGTCTGGACTGATTTTATTAAGTCAATAGACTTGATGTCACTGAGATCATGGTTTGGCTCCATCCTTTCTCGTGTCATTTAAGGAACACTGCAGCTTTCCAGAGGGTGGCATGCATTTTACACATTCTGTTCTTTACAGAGAAGCACGTTTCAACCATGCCACTCTTTATATGCGCTGCTGAATTTGAAGCAGGTGACCTAATTTATTGTAACAGAATGCAAGGCCCAAGAGGCTGACTCCAAACTGCCACGTACTTTTCCGGGCTGGACCAGAGAATGTCCCAAGTTTCTTGCATCATTTAATGTCTTGAAAAGGTTCTTACAACCAGAGCTGCCAGAACTGTTTGCATCCTGCACATGGCAAACTGAATAAGCATCCAGAATTCTCCAAATGCAAGGGCTACAAGTCACTTGGCTTTTGAAAGAAGAAAGAAATAATTTAGTCTGTACATTTTGATTTATAGTGAGTGCTAATTCTTTTTATATATTTTCCACTATTTAAAATATGAAAAAGAGGGTATAAAAGCAATTTTTAACATCACAGGGAAAAAAGGGCAAGCTGAGAAATGTGACACCTTTACTGCATTCATTTTTCTAGAGAGACAAGTAGTTTATTTCTTAAAGTAATAAGCCCAGGGTATTTGCTGGGGGCAAAAAAATCACATTTTAGAATTTAGGATTTTAGAAAGTTTGAGAGTAACTGTGAATGTGGGTATTTCTCTTTGCTGTTCCACATGCATATTTTTTGATGGACTAGATCTCCAAAGCTGTGGTTTTCAACCTTGGGATGCAGAACGCAAAGTGTCTCAAGACTGCATCTATTAGTTTTGAGAAAGATGAATAAAAAAGGGTAATGTGTTGTCATTTGGCTTAAATTTGTTCTACAGGAATTGAAAATCAATGGTTTTAAGTTAACAAAGGACAGGTCGTGAATAGTACTTTATGGAATTTTATATATTTAAAGCATTATGTTTTGTTTGGAGAAGTTTCGCTGATAAAACTGGTGCTCCCCTCTGTCACCCATCCTCCCATGTTCTGGCTTTGTTTCTCCTTCTTTCTTCCCAATACATCTTCTGCAGGACATTTCACATTCCTCATGTTCACCTAGGTTAGGTCACCTTTATGGTGAGGAAGGCCACTTAACATCTCCCAATGGCAGGAGAGAGATATCTGATTAGATCTACTATTGATGTGCATCATGAATCCCTAATGATTGGTCATGTTCAAACCTCATCCATGCTATGTTTTCATATTCTGACAATTACTTTAAAATCATTTTCTTTTGCTCATTGTTTAAGTCACGAACTGTTAGCACATGAAAAAGCTGACCATCAAATTGCTTGACAGGCAATGATCAACAAGAGAGAGATGAACCTTATGTTTTAAAATATGACAGCCACAAGCTAAACTGACAGACCTTGTCTTCAGAAAAAAAATGAGCTACTCATCACAAATAAAATTAACCTGAGAAAATGAAGGGATTCACATCAAGTAATGTAATGATAAGCTGACTTTTCAACAGCCACTGACTTCCGTTCAGTCATCCTTACGCACAGCACATACAGATAGACAGCTTAAACTCACTGGCACGGTAAAAGGCAGCTTTGACAGAACCTCCATAAATCAATACCTATTTTCTCTAAACAGTGGAAATAAGGTCTTTTTTTCCAAGACAACAGTCCCGTAGAAAATATTTATTTCATACCACTTACATAGGTAGATCTAGTACCCCAAAAGTAAACACCTTCCTTCAATAGCTCTTAACTGTTCAACAAACTTTGCCATTTGCAAGCAGGAATAGAGAATCTCCTTTTTATTATAAACTAGATCAGCCAAGGTTTGGACAGCTGCCCATGCCTTTATCATTTGTATTTGAGATGGTTTTTGGTGGTGATGTTTCGGTTTTGTTGGGTTTTTTTGGCAGCTTACCTAGCAGATACTGTGAGTTAACATCCCTTCTTCGGGCGAAACGTCCTCCAGGGAGATCTTTTGCCGTGACAGAGACAGCAGAAAGCAGAGTGTGTCCAAAGAGCAGAAAGAAGCACGCGGTCATTTTCTTCATCTTCAGGAAATAGAGGGACATTCAAGGATGTGAAACTGCAATAAAGGAGAGAAAGGGATAAGAAGTTTGATTACACAAAAAAGATACACTGTAACCATGTCAGCCCCCAGCCACCATGTCAGCCCCCAGCCACAACACCTCCCTCCCATCACACACACACGCAGACACACCGGCATGCAACAAGGCCAACACCTTCCAGAAAGAAGATCTACATAACAAAGTAGTAGTTATCAGACCCTGCATAGTGTTTTTAGGTATCGTTAGTTGAAGTTCACAGTTAACATTTAAAATGTATTGACCTTTACAATCATTTGTAATAATCAAGTATTTTTAAAGCAAGAAAAGGAACTGGCAGAATATAAAATTCTGAGTATTTTCTC
The DNA here is from genome assembly GCA_013399435.1 of Arenaria interpres. Taxonomy (NCBI): domain Eukaryota; kingdom Metazoa; phylum Chordata; class Aves; order Charadriiformes; family Scolopacidae; genus Arenaria; species Arenaria interpres. Next base: position 108,065 of record VXAK01011591.1, on the reverse strand, counting down.
TCTAATAAAGAGATTTTATGCAAGGTTCTTCAGTCTGTCCAGCCCAACCATTGCACATTGCTCTATTTTTCCGTCTATCAATCTATTTTTCCTTTTGTTGTATCCTACTCAGCATCGCCCAATGCTAACAGTGTTCTGGTGTATATGACAGAAAGCAAAATGAACCACTCAAAATGCCCTCAAAATGCCCAGCCTTGCTTAAACACTTAATACTATTCAGTAACAGGTAAAACATGATTTAAGGGCATTCAAAGTAGGAACGAGATGTACGTAAACAGTTGATGCTTGTAATGGTGGCCACAAAAAATTATGTTTTTTGGAAGTCTAGCAGCATGGACACCTGGATGGTATTACTGGTAGAGTATTTCCAGTGCTCTAGTCAGAAACAGATGGACACTTCAAACAGCACATACCACTGAAAATGGGACAAAATTTTGCTGGAGGCAACAGCTGTTACCGCCAGAGATGACTGCTGAAAGCTTCTCCCAGGTTGTCCCCTCACCTCTTGGGGCATCAGCAACAAACACAGGGCTCTGCAAGGCCTCCCTTCTCTCCAGCCTCTTCCTTTGGCACACCAGGTAGATGAGCCTCCAGGATATAGGCCAGTTCTAGCATCAATGTTTTAGAAACATAGAAGCCATGCTCAGAGAGCTAGGGAGCTTAGAGGAATATTTCTCATGCTTATTTGCAAGGCTGTCACAAGAACCAGCCATGAAATGCTTGTTCCAAGGGGCTGTTTGGCTGTTACCTAGTTATCAGGGGCCTAACTCATCTCTCCTAACCCTCCTAAACAGCTGTGGAGACTGGCTGAAGCCACTTTACCTGTTCCTGATTGCACACAAATGGAGAACCAACTCTGCTGTGGCAGAGCACCTTCATGTGTCACTGAACCATCCACTAAAAGCACGATGCCAAAGAAAACCATGCTAAAGAAGTGACTCACGACAGTCCTACCAGCTCTGCAAAGTATCCCAAAATCTACCCTCCTACATTCTGGCACTTAATGTACTTTGTACCTTTGTAGCAATTTTGGATATTTGGTAGCAATTTCAAATTCACTGGGCTCACAACTATTCCCAAGCAATTTCAGAAATAAATCAAAAACAAAATAAAAAGACATGTTTGTTTGCTGTGATTTTAAGTCTTTGAATTCTGTTGGGAAAACAGTTATATAGCATGTAAATATCCTGGAATTAGCTGCTTAAATAAAGCAAAATATCTGCGTAAGCTTTCACTAGTTGTCACCAAATTCCAAAACATATAAAACCAGTAAATTCAATTTTGCATGATTTTACTAGTCCCTTTGAAAAGTAAAAAGGGGTAGTACTAAAGAAATCAAAGCACTGAATAACAGTGCCTAGTTTACTGGGCACCTTTTTATTCAAACTTAACATAACTTCTACTGTTCAACAGTATTTCATTTTGATTCAGGAACCTTAGATTTCAATATCTTTACCAGCGTGGTAACCAGAAAATAAGCTTACTCACAGTTCCACCAAAAAGAGATCCAATTCCCATTAAAAAAAATTAAATCTATTATCAACACACTCTTACCCTCACAAACAGTGAAAATACTGTTTGAAAGAAAAGCAATGCTTAACAGAGGAGAGCTTTAGTTGCCTCATATACAAATGTTGATATATAAGACAATCTAAAATAAAAAATAAAGCAAAATTATGAAAGTGCATCCATTTACAATGAGGAAAAAAACAAGTCCCCAGAATCAAAGGCTGTGCGTGTGATAAGACACCACTGTGCCAAATCTGTTGCCACCCTGAAAATCCACACTGAAAGCTTCCGTGCTGCTTTCCTGAGGCGATGGCAGCCTGGACTTTTGTGCTTTGCTCTAGTTCCAGGTACCTATTCGTGTCCACCGCTGCTTGCATTTTTACATGACCAGTTCCCATTGTGGTTTGCATGGCTTCTCCACACACGGTCCTCCCACAGTTCTCTGCTTATTTTCTGTGTCTTCTGCAAGGTCCCCTGTCTTCACTCCGGAAGTTGGATGGCGTTTATTGCACCACATTTGGTATTTAGCACCTCATTTTCCCAGCGGGCTAAGCCTGACACAGCCCTGTGCAGCTTCACACGACAGCAAGGCTGGCTAGGCCTTGCTCTACCAACCTGAGGACGTGTTCCCGAAGTACCAACGTTACAAACACATATTTTTTTGGCTACCTGGAAAATATGTTTCAAGCACTTCAATTCCAGCTGTCACAGCGGGAGTATTGAGCATTATACCATCAGGAGCCAAGTCCCATGGGCAGGCCCAAGACCAAGTCACAGCACGGCAAATACCCCAAAAACCTTGAAAGCAAGAGACACCAAGAGGAGGTGTGGGAACACATGGGGCTCCCCCAGGCTGAGCACCAGAAGCAACGGCTTCCATTGCTCCATTCTTCTACCCGGAGAGAGAGGAAAAAGAGGGTCCTACGTAGGGCTTTTACAGCAACCTTGGAGCAGTCATCACAGCACACGGCTCTGAAGAAGCTCCTAATAGTGAACAGGCAACTGCTGCTCAGAGAAGTATGATGTGGAGAGGGCTGCTTGCAATATCTGTCTTGAAGAAGTTTGGTATAAAGGAGATGCTCCCAGAAGAGGTCAGGTAAATAGACAGGCTCTCTTGTTCTCTCAGGCTTCCCTTGCTTCCTAACTGGCTGCTAGTCAAGAGCTAAATATTTCCATGGTGTTTTCTTGTCAATTTTACCTGTGCTTGCTTAGCCATATACCAACGCAACAAAATAATTTTTCTGATGCACTGTTGTGGATTTTCAGTTTTCATGAACTACAGTGTAAGAACACTGAAAAATGAGATTGTGACGTCACCTTTAAAATACCAATTTCCTTTGTTGGACAGCACTCAAACAACACAAGCCTGTTTCTACCCTTTCAAAGATTTTTCCATGGAAGTCTACTCGTAAGGGATTGATGGCTGTTTGGACAGAGACACTACTGAATATTCAGTGTCAGTGGTGATAAATGAATGACTTTCTCCGCTGCATGGTGTGTGCTATTAAGTTTTGTCCTCTTCACTGTGGTAATTCTTAAATAACATCAAGGGAGAAGAGATGCTCTAGGGCTCATGCTGAAGTCAACGTCCTTCCACCTCTTATCCACTTCAGGGAAATTTCTTTCACGTAGAATTAGGAAACCCTCCCACTGGCCTGAAAGGCCACCTCTTTTTAATTCAGGTACCTTAAAAAAGTACCTGTCTTTACTGTGCAGATCTTGCTGAAAAAAAATAAAATTGGAAAACTAGGGTAGTAATATGTTTCACATCATGCCTCCTGTCCTCTGGGTGGTCTCCTTCCTTATCTTGCAGTCCAAGGCTAAATCAGAAATATGAACTCCACAAAACCCTTCCTCTCCACCTTCTCCAGCTGCCACCAGAACTGGCACAATGCACAGAAGGGGAAATTCTCAGCAGTTACCTGGAACATCAACACCTTTAGTGACTGCAGATAGTATCACCTCTTTTGAACCCTATATAATTTCTTGTCATAAATGGGAAGGAAAGGGAAGACAAAAAAGGCACCACAGGCAGCAGTTATTACCACTACAGAGGCCGCCTTCAGCTTTCCTTGTTTGATAGTTAGGGACAGGCATTTACTGTCATTAAGCTGCCAGCAGATCTAACTTCAATGTTTTTAAGTTATAAAGAACCTAAATGCGTAAAAGGGAAAACATTCTGAGGTTCTTTCAGCAGTCCTTATTATCTATCCATTTTTAAGACAGCAGGAAACTGTGATTAAATCAAAAGCTTTTACTGAAGCTAAAGAAACTGCAAGCAACCTATGTAAGTCAAAAAAAATAAATGTCCGTGTCCCCCAGTTAGCAAGTACTGTGAGTTACTCAGAACACCAATGAGCTTATATTATACAAAATCTCTCATTCTTAGTCCCATCACCTTAGAAATTAAAAAAAAATCAAGGACAGCAGGCACTGTAAAGCTCTGTTAACTACCAGTTACATGTTCCAAGGTACTTCACTATCCACAAGTCAGCACAGACATTACTAGTCCATTAATCATTAAAATCACTGCGTGTGGCATGGGTGTCAGGAGAGAGTATTAATAACTTCCCCTATCTTTCTGGATCAAATTGCTGACACGGGCATTTTCCAGTTCTAAAAAATAGCTATAGAGTCATGAAGAGTTCCACATCATACAGTGCCTGTCCCTAGCTATGCAGGTGCTGTGTGGGGGCTACTGGCCACAATCAGGAGGACAACAGTTACCACATCAGCAAGAAGCATGATCTTGCCTTCACCCTTAAAAAGGAGCACTCTACTGCCATCCTGTTCCACCAAATGATGCACTGGATTTTCTGTGACTCCTTGTTGTCCAAGGAGGGCTTCGCTAGGCTCAGCAACACAGGACAGGCAGAAATCCCCTAAAACCATGCTCATCAACTGCACCTCGCTGCCACAGTTAAATCATTAAGAAAAAACTAGGTTGCAGTTGCTCTAAGTTTCTAAATTCCTCATCCGTCCCCCAACCCTGATGGCAAGCACTATGTGAACTTGAGCACGTGAAACCCACACGCCACTGCGCTAAGGCCCACAAAGCAGCAGAATTGTATTCCCTTATTAACGCATTCATTAGCTCCTTTTAAGAGGCTAACTTCGGCTATTCATGCTGGCAGCAGCATCAGATGAATCTGGGAAACCAATTATCTAGAAGTCAGTTAGTAATTGGGGTGTTTTCTGAGGCAGACAACCAAAACACAAACAGCTTTCATAATAGCACAGCAAGCAACAACCACAACAAAACTAACCATTGACTTGGCAACATGAAACAGTTCTTTATCAATCTAAAATAACATGTGTCCAAACAGTAAGAGCAACCCAAATCTGTAGTGGGCTTAAGACCCGAAGTTGTGCACTCTGGCACAAGGAGACTGGGACAAATTCTTCACATAGGACCACAAAGGTCTGCTTCCTGACAGGACATTTTAGAGCCACGCATCCCTGTTTTGTGCCTGCAGAAGGGCACGACCCTACCATGCGACGGCGACTTGCCTTTTCCAGACACGTCTGCATAGCGAGGGGGACAGGATGACAACCACAGATTCATAATCTTCCAGCTTTGCTTCCTGTGCTTTCACGTGGTCCTCTTCATCCAGCACATATCCCTACCCCAGCAGCTAACACCCTGCTCAGCAGCAGCAAAGATATTCCAGCACTCTCTGTTCTGAGAGATGCCCCTGCCTTCTATAGCAATCGGGCTGCAGCTGAAGCTCCACCAGTACCTAATTGTTCTGATTGCTGCTACAAATGCCCACAGCTGAGCTGTATCCTGGACTAATGAAGTCAAAGGTGACAGCAGACTATACCAGCTTACATCTTGAAACAGTAAAGGGAAGACCCAAAAATGCAGTACAGAGCAGTTCCTAGGAGGGAGGGGGGTGACATTTGGTAGTCTGCCAAACAGTCCCACAAACCCAGCACTGTCCGTGAGTATCGGTAGGCAGAGTGTAGCTGAAGGCGCTACAAGATACAGGAGGGCAACCATATTCTGTCAGAAGAGCCTTGGGGATGGGGAAGAACAGGTTATTCAAGCACAGAGGTCAGATAAACACACACATGTCTCGATGAGTATACGCACCAGAACGTACAGCGTATCGGAAAGAGCAAAGATCAACATTAAAGTTTATTGTGAGGTGTAAAAATCATGGTAGGACTTTTACACAATGGACTCAGTTATCTAAAGGGCTTAGAGTGTAGGCATTCCGTGTATAATTGGGTTTTCTACAACTCTAATGAAATAAATTATTTTTAATTCATTCATCTAAATCATATATATATTTCCTGATATCACTGTTGTAAAGCTAATAACTACTAAATCATAGACTAATTTAGGTCAGAAAGGACCTCTGTAGCTCACCAGGTCCAACCCTTGCTCAGAGCTGAAGCTGACGACCATTTCAGTCATTTCAGAAACTTGCCATATAAAAGTTAATGGTGATGCTGTAGAACAGCGCGCCCATAGTATGGTTTACTCCACATAGTTTCCAGTGGTCAGACAGCAAGCTTTAGCAGTGGGAATTCTTATTTTATGACAGCATTAGTCTCCATGTTATGATTTTCTTCGGTTTCCACTTGGACAATAGACCTTTTCATTATCTTGTTCTTTTGGGGAAGACTCATTCGCACTTTCTGCTTCCGAATCTAGATCTAGACATCAGAGTTTCCACAAAGTTCCCAGAAGAGTAGCATGGGAAAACTGAGAAACTTTGCTTTTACCATGAAGGGTAGGTATTTATATGAAAGCATATATTATATGACATATAATATTATATGTGGGCTGCTTAGTTTTGTCTCTGTGAAGTACAGTCACAAACCATAACAGGCTGTTAATTGCAAGTAGAAAGGCTTTTTTTTTTTTTTTTAACACAAAAAAAAGGATAAAGGATTCAGAAGTTCTGAAACTTATTTGCAAACCCCCACTGACCCCAGCACCAGCACAAAACAGTAATTTGGGGATCAAAACCACTCCACTCCAAATACTCCTTGCGTGTAATGAAAACACGATCTAACAATGAGCGTGCTATATAAAAGGAGCTTGTTAATGATGTCCAGAGTATAATTAAATAGCAGTGCTTAGCGTTTTACTCTCCCATGGAGACAGTTTATAAGTCATGGGAGAGTATTTAGATCTGATTAGCCTTTCCCTAGTTTGCCTGGACTGACTAAAGCATATTTTACTATTACAGCAGCGTGCCTGAGTTTGTTCATGAAAAATCCCTACAAAGTCAGTGGAAAGACTCACTTAAAGTAATTAGGGGTGAATATTGAGTGCAAGACTGAGGATCTTAGCTGCAATCTTGTGTAACTGAGTGCTGCATTTTCTTATAAGTCAAATTTAATTTGCTGAATATAGTTTTAATCATAATGATATACAGTACATGAGGAAAAGATTAAAAAACCCAGAGGTTAAAGCTGACACCTATATGAAAAGTGTATAATTCAAAAATTCTTTTGTAGATTTTGTAGGATTTTATGGAAATGCTATAGGTGTATTTTAACAAGCTATTTATTTAAGGAGAATTTATCATGGGATTCAGTATAACTCCTTCTGAAGGAGTCAGCTGCCTCACAGTAGCACAGCTACAGCTTCTAACAGAGCACGTCACCTCTTCAGATCTCAGTCGGGGTCACTCACCCCTTGAATGATGGCCCCAAAAGAAAACCCAAGCATTTAGGAAGTACTGCATAAACCAGGAGGCTGCATTTTTCCCTCTCAATCAACGCTAACCCAGGGGTAAGCAGTGACAGCCGCCAGCCCGACACGGAAAGCGCTGTCTTCTGCCACAGGAGTATGCGGTCATTAAAGATGCCACAACAATTTTTATAAAGATTAAATAGCACCACCTAGGTCGGGTTTCCAGGGCGAGTATATTACATGCAACAAACCGTTCCTTACTCCTTCCACCTCCAGCAAACGCAGGGCTCTCGGGGAGCTGCAGGGGGGTCCCGCCGGAACCTGGGAAAGACACCTGCAGGCTACTCCCTAACGAATGTTCCTGGCTAAAAGTTTGGCTCCCACTCTGCACTGATTTGAAAACATAGTGGGTTTTTTCCCTTCCAGCACAACTCCTTTTTGTTGTTTAAGAGAGTTACTGGAGCAGGCGCGGGGAAGCGGCCCGCGGGGGGCTCCGCTCAGCCCCGCGCAGTCCCAAAGGGACGCTTCTCCTGCGGCTCAAGCACGAACCGCTCCAGCGGGACCCAGAAACCCCCCCACCAAACCCCA